>VZTM01022841.1:129196-211571 GCA_013400555.1 Jacana jacana
AAACATCACACTGAATGGGTTGCCAGATTTTTCAAATACCATTTGTGGAGGCAGGAAGCTTAGATACTCCAAAGATCTCAAATTCTGATGGACTCCCAGACTGACAATGACAACCCAGCCTTGAGTGGGATTAGACTTGCTTCGTACACTCAGTGTGAATTTATCTTCAGTAACTCAGTTTTTGCAGTGCCTGGCCGTAAGAAGATGGGAGATAAAAACTATTTTTTCTCTTCACTTTCTTCTGGTTTAGGCACAATGAAATTCTTCATCCTTGTCTTCCCATTATACATAACCACCAGAGTACTTGGGGCTGTATTTACTAGAAGAGGTATTTTTCCACATTCTTTATGGTGCATTAGTGTCAACACCTGCACAAGGTGCTGATGGGTGCTTTAGGGCGTTTTACAAACAGACTGAAAGCCATATAATTTATTAAGACATTTTCTTGAAGTGAACATAAAAGCGGTACTGGTTAAGATGATCAAGGCTTATGTTTCTGTGACTTGTTTTTCAGAGCATGTCAGATAATATATAAATATTCTGCAGGGATATGCCAAGTAAGTAAATCAAGGCCATTGGCATTACCTTAATCCCAGCATAGAAACCTTTGCTCTCTTCAGGCAACGACTGCTGCTCAGGAGAGCCCCTCGTAAAAGCGGTGACGGTGCAAAAGACCTGTAATAAATAAACAGTATGTGCTTTAGCTCTTCTTGAAGAACATTCATATAATTATGCATCTTCCTGTTGATCAGAGCTGTTAAGCTTTCTTTCTGCTGTTGAAACTAATTTGGGGGTTTAGGCTTTTAAAGGGTCTTTGTATAAATTTTGAGTTTTGGAAGAATTTCTGGTGCAGGCAATAAGCAATGAAACATGGCTTCTGTCTTAACAATTAGTAACTTTGAATGCTTACGGTGTATTTTCTTCTGCAGCTTTTCAAGCACCTTGGTTAGTGAAATTAACTCACTTTAATTAGGGAGAATTATGTTGTTCATATACATTACTGTCAGGACTAGAACATTAGCCCTTGGGATCCCAGACTTCAGTCTGCCCACCGGATCAAAAGTCCTCTCTCTGTACCATATTTGTAAGCAGGGTTTTTTCATTTTAATCAGCTTGACAGTTATCCAGTCTTAGAAATTGTCTCAGCAATATAAGAAGAAATCTTTTTTTTTTTCTTATTGCATTATGAAAGATGATGCAGATGTGCCTACAGGGTTTATATTATAAAAAATAAAATAAAATTCCTCCCAAACAAAAAATATCCACCAAACACAATGTAACAGGCCATTTATGTTTTATTCCTAACACAGTCACACAACCTTTATCTCTGCTGCGCCCGCACACCATCTGCCATCTTAATGTTTCATTGGTTTCAGAAAACCCAAACTGCTAACATAATTTCTAGGATCATAAGATTAAACTACAGAAGTTTTCCTTAAAGCACATGACAATAGGCTCTGAAGCTGTACTTCCAAGATTTTTTTTCTTCTTGGCCTCTTCTCGGAAATGGAGTAACAGATTGTGACATACTAAATCAATTCTAAATAGTCAGACAGCATATTTATAGCTACTGCCTTTTTCAAGCCTTGAGTAACCCACAAGGAGGAATTGAACCAATCTAAATTGTTTTCTGTATTGATAAACTCCTTTGAATGGAATTTCTAGCTCCGGTCACTGGCCAAGCTGCTCTTGGTAGCTCACACCTGCCAGTTTAAGCACAACAACTCTCATGACCACTGGCAACGAAACAGGCTAAAACCCAAGATATTCACAGATTCATATGGTCATAAAGGCAGGAGTTGCATCACAGTTTACCTCCTCTTTTGCTAATAGCTCCCACCACTTTGTCCTGGTGAAGAAAGTGGTGTTATTTGTTATGTTAACTAGATGGAAGCCTTGAGGTCAAACTGAATCTACTGGGAGGAAAAAATGACACAAACTTCACAGAGATGAAATCAAAATTCCCCAGAATTCATAGCCAGTTTACCTCCAAAGGAGAACAAGTAGTCATCTCCTTAAGGTGGTACGTCCCTGATATCATTAGATATTTATTAACTCCACACATTCCCTAAAGGCTCAACTTCAGCTTGTAAAGTTTTAAAAAAACTTCTCTTGCTGGGTGGAAAGGCAGAAGGTGAGTGTTGATCTTCCTCCTCCTGCTTCTCCTACAGCTGCCATGGGGAGAATCTGCAAAACTGGGACCTGACAAGTTGGTGACAACAGGGTTCAGATAACGTATGCTCCCCCTAGTGAAATAAACACCGAGCCAACAATCCCCTTGCAGAGATCACCGAGCAAACCCAATGCACCTGCATTGCTGATACTATATTTACACTTGCCAGGCTGTCTGCGCTTTTGGCTTTAATGTTTTTTACCAAAAATATTCACAGGGAGACATCCCTCTGAGCATATCATGTGGAGTGCTCCTGCCAAGGAGGGGGCTGTAATGAGAGTCAACAGGGTCGTGCACGAGGGTGCCCGGTGCCAACAGATGCTGGTGATTGATAGGGGTCTAGTCCAGTTTCTTTGTTTCATGACCTTCCCCAAAGCAACATCCTGGGAAATGTCAGAACCCAACCTCATTCTCTGCAAGCATTGCATTTTCTCACAGATATATATTTTAGAGGTATATTTTATTGATAAAGCACTGAACACTAAAATAAAAAATTACTCTGTAATGATACACTGAGATATTCTTAGACTATCAGTCCATTCCAGTTCTATCTTCAGCACTTTTGGAGACGAGCACAAACTTTGCAAATTCGAAATGTACAGACAGCCGTCATGAATTACATTTTATTTCTGTCTTTTATGTCATTCCTTCCCTTGTAGTGCCTTTACCTTGTTAGGTGCACACTTCACTTCACAATCAGCAGATATGTTCATCGGCTACTAAGCTACAGGTTGACAGTTTGTCACGTAATTATTATGATAGTCACTCTGAGGAGGGTTTTTTTTGCCTTCAGCTAAATACTAGCTCTTCTTCTCCAGTTCAGTAATCAACTTTTTCTTTCTCTTCTTCTCCCCCCACCCTCCATCTCAGGATGCAGCCTTTTTAAAGCAAAGAGATAAAAGCACCACTGACAGCTGTATGCTGATGGCCGTGACAGGTTAGGCAGTATTTTTCCACAAACTCATCGCATCTGTTAAAAATCAAATTATCATTTTTCAGCGTCCCTTTTAAAGGGACAGAAATCTAAGGATGCCCTCAGACAGGGTGACCGGGTTGATTTTGGGCATGGGCTGCTCCCTTTCCCCCGAGCATCAGAATGTCTTCCCACAGAGGAAGGAAAACTACTTTTAGGCCCAAAATCCTGATAGAAAAAGGCCCCGGTACCCAAGAAGACTCTCCTTTCTTGTGTCTTGGAGCAGATTTCCACCCTTAAGTGGAATTGATCAGATGTCTTCCCACTTTACTGTGAGCCCTGTAAGCAGCACATTTAGCTAAAAGCAGAAATCAGTCATTAGTTTGGTGGGGGTTGGGTAGCTCTGGGAAACAATTTGGGTGAGCATTTTAATCCCAGACCTGTCACCAACTCTGGCAAATTTCCCTCTAGTAGCTTGCACATCAAAATGTGGGGTATGTTTTCAGGGCTCCTTGAATCCAAAGCCCCCCCAGATCAGTTGTTTGTACTCATTTTTTACACAAAACCACCTCCAGTTTCACTTTTTTCCATGCCTCTCATTACTTCTTATTGTAGCGCAGGGATGATCTGCAGCAGCTTGAGCATGTAGTGAAAGACATGGGGCCAAGGGCAGAGACAGAAAAGTTCTAAGAAAGGCACATTCATGTTTGCTGGCATCTTCAAAGGTGGTGTGTGCAGAGGTGGGGGCACGGAGTGGGACGTTTGCTGGCTCATCCAGCATGGCCATGCCTCCTATTTCATCAGCTTCTCACAGCCATGCTCAGATAAGGGATTGGGTTCCCGAAGGTAAAACAGGAGATACTAATTTTGTGATCAAAATCCATCCCTGCTCTTCAGTCATTGAGGGCTCCTAGGTTTGCCAGGTGATTTTGAGAGCTCTCTGAAAGACCAGCCTCAGCTGCATGCTTCTCAAAGCCATGGCAAAAATGGTGTCACCACCAGTGTCAACAGCTTCTCAGGGGCAATGGCACTTGCCAAAATAGTGAGAGCTGGCAGATGGGAGTATTGGGTTTGGGTCTGCCCATCAGGACTGTTCATGCACTTTATCTAAACAGTCACCAGAGAAAATAGGCAAATGCATGTGTTGGTCCCTGGCTGCAGTCCCTGCTTTCTCTCCTAGTGCAGCCTCTGCCATGGGGGTGAGATGTTCCCTTGGGAGGGGCAGGACATGCACCTAACGCAGCTGGGAGGATCAGCTATCTATTTCCCATCTCTCTAGGAAGAACTTGAGCTGTATTGTAGTCCCAGAGGCCCCACGGTGACAATGGTGATGGATTAAAGTTGAAATATTTAATTTTACTGGTAGTGACCTTTCAAAGAGTACATACAGCCAGGTACATCTGAGTAGGACTTGAAGGCCTGGATTAAAAAGCAGATGGAAGCATTTTCCTGACCTGGACATCCAATACAAGAGGTGTGAGAATTCCAAGATGCTGCTCTGGTCAGTAATTTCTGATGGTCACATGAAGGTAGCTCCTTTCTCAATGTCAGGTATTGTTTAGGAATACCCACTTCCCATTCACTGGGAAGTCAGCATGGTGCTCATAAAGTGCAGGTGCCTAAGCTGTGGGTGATTAACTCTATTATGCCCAGGACTGAATCTGCTCTCCCAGCTACATCAGCCATGGCAGAGGGCATATTTGGGCTTTCAAGGGTAAGACTCACTCAGCCACCCTCATGGCTTGCAGGTGAAGAGCTGGGCAGAGAATCGATCATGCCAGGGAAAAGACAGTCGCAGGATGGCTATCAAAGCCTCCGAGCTGCTGCTGTCTGCTCTATTAAGTGTTAATGGGGCTGGGGTTAGAAAAGCCTCGAGGAGTCACTCTGCTGGGAGCTGGGGAGTGTGGGAGGGAGGTAGGGAAGGAGGGAAAGGAACCTTGATGAAAAGAGCAAAGGATGAGCAGAGCTGGAGGATGGCATTTCTAAGGAAGCCAGAGGAAAAAGAAAATAGTTCTCATTAGCTTGAAGAAATGATCTGGCTGTAGGTATTTGCAGAAAGGGCTAGGAACAAAGTGCCTGGAAAGGCTTTCCAAAAGGGTTATCAGGAAGGGGAAAGCAGGGGCAATCTCATTTCGAGTTAATTAATAAACTAGACTTTAAAGCTTTGGAACACAAATAGCTCCCTGTAATGGTCAGGGAGAGAGAAGGAGCTGGTGCAGCAGCGTGACCTGACACTGTGGGAAGTCCAGCTCCAGTCACTCTGCTATTTGCTATATATAAAGAAGGCAGCTCTTTCCAGTTGCCAAATGGCCAAACAGTATGCGGAGACTGACTGTAGGTCATTCATCTACTCAGGAAAGACATTTTGTAAGGTTTGTAGAGAGGTGTCTTATCGGCTGCAGGGCTTTGCTCATCATTTCTCTGACCTTTTTTTCCTTTAAAACCTCTGTTCAAGTCCACCCAGAGCTCTCTTTCTGAGGGAATGCTCCTCATTTTCTACCTGAAGGTTGGGAAAGAAACTATAAAAACTCAGATGTGACCTACAAATAGGCAAATCTTCCTATTTCAGTAGTTGATTTTGTCAAGTGCAGTTGTTGGGATGGGATAAGAATTTAGGAAGGGGGAATGTTCTCTCCTCTACCCTTGTGAGTAAAAATTAGTTATTTTTTATATTGGAGCACTAATTTACAGTATTTTTGTCTGGCGCATATTCTTCTGCTATTGCAGAGTGCCACATGTAACAGCCACTTCTAGCACAGAGCTTGGAAAGGCCAGTTTTACTTAAACATTTTTATTTTATGATGCACATCTTAGTTTATATATGGTGACAATTGCTCCTCGCCGTATGAACTTTTGGATTGCTGTGCTGAGCAAAATCTGCATGGTTTTCTTCTAAACACCTTTCTTTCTTAGCATAACTCATTACTCACTGTGTGCTGCTATAATTTATAGATGGCTGTGCCTCGGGGAATGAAATGACCTCTGTCACTAGCGCATAAATAAGGCTTAGGAATGCCAGAATTTTCATATCAGATGGAGCAGGTTTCTTTCAGCGTCTATATAGAAAGAGAGGCATGTTATAGATTTATTTAAGGCTGCAATAGTTTTGTGAATATTATGCTGCCAACATTACTGTCTGAAATAACAAAATTGAAGCCCAGAGATGGGGGAGAAAAGCACACATGATGGCTATTAAAATATAACTGGCTGTTTAGTCAATACAAGTTCAGAAATGTTGGCCGGTAAATCTCAACTCTTCTCTAAGGTTTGACTGCGTATTAAAATATATCAATAGATATTCTATTGTGTGACTAACCTATTACCTGGGGACTTTCTGACAGATAAAAAATAGTGTAGATATCAATCACCTAAATGGTGATTTAAAAAAAATTAATCTTTTTGCTTAGCTATAGTTTTTTTTTTGTCAAGGAATGAACAGAGAAGATGCTGATTTCAGACAGTAAAAGCATTGAGGCCAAATTCAGGCTAAGTGCAGGTAGACGAAGACTAGGTTAGACAGAAGCAATCAGTTTTCAAAATGCTGCAAATTCTGCATCCTTGGATGACACCAACTATGCACCCTGGTGGCACACAGCCAAGAGATGCTACCACTGGGCTGTGCATGGAGAAGGGGAAGGAGAACTGGAAAGTGCCCCCGATTTATTGTCTCCTCTCCAATACGGCTTTTATCAGTGAAGATCTGGTTTTCCTTTGAAGCTGCTTGAGAAAAAAAGCCTTCAACCTGCATCTTTCACAGGCAGGTGGAAGTTACAAACTGCCTCTGTGGGGCAGAGTTTGGTCCCTGAGGTCTGACTCTGCCTTAAGTGGCATCACCTTTCCTTTGCGGTGGCCCTTCCAATGCTTACTAAGTTGCTTCAAGTTCACACCCACGGGGTGAAAGGAGACTCTGCTCCTTTGTAACGCTTCTTAGACACCCAGGGTGGGATGGCAACCATGGCAAGATGCTTTTTTTTTTTTTAATCTTTATTACATAAAACTGAATTCCCAGTTACAGCTGAGGCTTCACTGCTTAGTTTTCACTAGCAATGATTTATGGATAATTATAATTAGTCAAATAGGCCATGAAGACCTTTAAAAAAATCTAACAAGGAAGAGAACATTTTAGTCTCGCTAAACCCACTAAATTAAACATGTAGTTTCAACAGAGGACAAAGAAGGGCTTACTGAAAACTTAATATAATAAAAAGGGTCTTATAAAGATTTGGTGATGCTGCTAGTTAACGGAACTATATTTTCTCTGAATCTCTCAGGATTGTTAAAACTAGATTTGAAGTGATTGCAAGTGAAACTATTTTGATGAAAATATCTCTTCATAACACAAACTTTTTTTAAACTGGAAGCATTGTCTGCCTTGTGTTATAATATAAGTGAGGGCAGCATCAATCAGATTCTGAACTGAGGAGGTATAATTACAAGGAGAAATGAGGAAAAAACTATGTAGATTATGCTACTGTTATAAATGACTCATCCTTTCAAGAACTGGAAATTCACATTTCTTAAATATCTCGAATATCTCAAAGAAGAGCTGCAAAATGCCAAGACTATTTCCAACCTACTTTTAACACAGGGATATTATCCCTGTTTATTCTTTCAGTTCGTTGTAGCATCACTAATGGCTCTCTGTCTATAAAAGTTATGAACCTAATTTAACTTTAAAAGTCTCATTTCTGTACCATGAAAGGCCATGAATTCATATAGAAGTCAATTTTTTTCACATCTTGTATTGGTTTCTGTTTTGTTGTTGTTGTTGAAACTAGATCTGTGTTGCTATGTAAGCCATCAAATATACTTCTTAAAGATTGTTTTGTAATGAACTCTATCTTTCAGTATGCTATTGAACCAAGAATTTGGAATCAGGGAGGCAGAGCACCATGAAAAAGACCATAAAATAAACCTCCCTCTATTTTAAAATGTACCGTCTTTCTTTTCTGTGAAAAGATGCTATTGTGTCTCTGGTCTGTGAGTATAAAAATTACGGAGTGCGTGTAGCTGAGCCTGCCTCTACTGCAAATTCTCACTTCTGTAAGATACAAAAAAATACTGAAGCAAAAAATCAGCTCAGGCACATGCACCTACTACTCATAGCACCTTCATGGCATTCAAGCTGTAATGCAAGTGCAAAGATTCAAGTAGCCTTTAGAAAATAGCTTCTGTGAACTCACTGCGATTCAAAGAAATGTTACAGGTCCTGAATCTGGTAAATGCTAGTTAATCTTGTTATGAACAAGTTTCAGGGATTTATTTTATTTTATTTTATTTTACTTCCTTTCTGCACGAGTTGTAAGTGTAACAAGTGAGGAACAGCACTCATAAAAACACAACAAAGACTTGAAGAAAAAAATTTGAACTCCCTGAGTATTTGACCTTTTTTGTTGAAGGTGGGGTGACATTACCGTGTCTCCCAATTTGAGATTTATGCCGTTCATCTCAACGTAGGAAAACGACTGCAGGGTGGTGCCATGCTGGATCTGTTCTTTCTTGCCAGGGGTGGAGAGACGTGACCAGACCACCAGGTATTGCAGCGGTGGCTTTGAGGAGGGGGGGCTGTAAGAGCACTTCAAGTGGACACGACTGTGCATGAGCTCGGGAGTTATCACTGGTTGCAAAGCCAGGCTTGTGAGTTTGTCTGGAAGAAGGAAACAAAAGAGGGATGTACCACCAAGCGTCCTTTAAATGTTACAGTTGGTCACTCAACAAGAAGTTCCCAACATTGGTAAACACGGGAGCGACACTACATTTTACATCTTGTGGTTTGATTTCTATCTATGTACCCAAGGAAATGTATTTCACACTAAATGCAAAAGTCTCTCTAATTGTGTGCTGACTACCTCTTGTTATAATATTTGACCTGGCTTTTTTTGGCAGGGTGTTTTATTATTTTGCAGTAGGAGAAATGTTATTGAAATGAAGCACTCGGATTAATACAAATTAATTACTCTGGCAAAGGCCATCGGTTTTGCATTCCCCTGAAGCACAGCTTTTTCATCCAAGTTTTGCAATAAGTACAGAAGAGATATGCGAAATAATTATTTTGCAGAGGTGAACTAACTGTCAGAGAACACCCAGCCCATATTGCAATGCTGTGAAAATCCTTTCCAGGCTGTTGTGGGACATACTTATGCTGAGCCTGCTCAATAGAGTCCCCCCCTGCCCAGAATAATGCCACTGCTCTAAAAATACAGCCTGCTTCTATAGCCTTTAACGAGTAATGAAGTCTGAAACTTTTCTTCCTGTTAAACTCACCTAGAAAGTAGCAACAAAAAGATGTATAATACTGTTAGGTGATGTTTTTTCATCTCCGGAGACCTAAGCTCAAACGAAACATCAAGCTGGCTTGGGTGCTTTGAAAGGATAAATTAAGTAACTTTTTTGGAGGAGTGTAGAAAATATTATGGAAGCCCAAGAGAATAAGGTGTGAGGTTGTTACAGCAGAATGAAGAATCGATATGTTAACAGCTGTCCAGGGCAAATAGCGATAGTTGAGAAAAAGAAACAAGTTATATAAAACACGAATAAGGGCTATTTGTTTATACCCTTTTCTCCTTTGTTTCTAAGGGAAGCTGCCTCAAACCGTGGCTCACATCATGACTTTCTGCAGGAAATTATTCCAGAAGGACAAAGTTAGGTGATCAGCTCGTGGCAGGATGTGAGCGAAATTGCAAGCACGTACACTGCTTTTCCCAGCTGTGTCCTTTCTGCCAAGTTATGAAGCTTTAAATTCATTTTCTTTTGCAGCTAAGAAGTGCTGACCACTGTCCTGTTCCCGCCCCTCTAGAGGACGGGGCTGGGGCATTGTTCCTGGCAAGAAGCCGTGATGGTTCCAGCTGGACCTGGCCCTGGAGCTGCGTAAAGGCTCCTGCGGTGCAATCTGCACAGCTGAATTTAAGAGAGTGAGTTAACAACCCCCAATAAAAACCTTCAGCTTCGGGTGTTTTCCATCAGATACATGATGCTGCAAAAAACTTCCTAAAGACAAGAAGTTAAAGACTTGGGAGAGCTGGAGCTTACCGGATTGCCTAAGAAAAAGGTGAAAGTTTCAAGAGCAGTGTTAAGAAAAAGGCAGAAAGTGATTGGATTGGGATAGATAGGGAGGCACAAAATTTCTTTGATGAAAAATGCAAGCAGATTCACATTACTAAACAAACATGGATCAACAGAAAAGACAGAAATAATCACCCAAAACCTATTGGTCAAAAATTCTTAAAACAAAGGTAGTGAAAATCTGTAGTTTAAAAAAAGACAAACTTAAACTTGAAAATGACTGCATTCAGTTAAAAAGTCATTTCTGAGAAAGAATCATGGAAATTAAAGTGCAGTTTCATTTATTTTAATAGATACCTTTTAATTTCAAATAATGAATTAATCTCACTTTCTTTGAGCCTTTTTCTTCCCTCTTCTTCATGTGGGAATGTTAAAATATTGATAAAGATAAGAAAATATATATCTCCCTCTCTAAAATTTATTTAAGCTTGTATTTTGCCTGGTTGAAAGGTGATAACCCTAGCTTCTCAGTGTATTATGTCTCTGTCCACATCTTACTGAAAGGTAAGTGTAAAGGTACTTTTTCACTTTTATGAAAGAACTGCTGTTTCTGACTAAATCTCTATGCACCTGAACATGCTCTGAAGTTCAGAAGGTTTAACTGAGTGAGCAATTGCTTTCTGCTATTCCTTTGTTTCCTAGCTACCGAACAGAGGTTAGATCTCTTGTAGTAGGCTGAAAATTATTTCTGACGAGAGTAATTATATAAATGTCATGAAAAAGATGTTATCAGTTGGGTTTTTTTTTTTTACATTCCAGAGTTTCAGAATTATCTTTGGGGAGGTGTGGGGGGGGTGGATATTGGATTATTGAAGATAAGAACAGACCTTAGAGACAGTATCCTGGATACAGTGCCTCAGTAAAACGGAGATACCTCCACTCACTAGCTCTGCGACTTCAAGCCAAAGACAGTAGGAAAGGTCATATGTGAACTGTAACCAAGGAAAGAACCCTTCAGTAAGACACACCAGATTACATTTTGCACTGGCAAAGTCTTGGACCGCTGCTGATTTATTTTCTGCATGATCTGCATCTTACTGGGAGCGACACCTGGCTTGTGAGGTCACCGAGACGTGTGTTCCAATATGAGGACCTTTGAATGCACATCCAAAGAAGAACATGCAATCTTATTGACAAATACTTTACTGATCCTCACCTTCAGCACAGTAGCCCATGCATCCTTGAGTAGGCTGCAGGAGATACACAAAGAATTCGCCGCAGTTCCTGACGGCGACAGGTATCCGAAACAAGCAGCAGTCCTCGGTGCCCCCGAAGAAGACCTGCCAGGTAGCACAGGCTGTGAGCCGTTTGCTCTCACCAGGAACTGGCAAGGATTCAGACTTCAGTGACAGCCACACCGGAGCTTGGGTCCCACATTTATTCATCTGAGGGTGCACACAAAAGAAAACGTTTACAGTAAACGTGGTAGGACTCTTTGGAGAATCAATAATCCCCAAGAATTTCAGTGTGGTGAACATGGAGGGTCGGTGAAAAAGCTGTGTAGATGGGAATGAAAATGTCTTGCTCAGTTGAGAGTGTTGACTTTACACAAATACTATTCTCAAAACCCACACTAACTGGATTCTAAACTATTTTCTTCTGATGTTGGTTGCTTTTTATGAAAAAGATGAAAGCATGCGAGCAGGCTAGATCCCTTCCCTGTGAAGCACGCTTCAGGCCACATCAGCTGCCCATTCCCATCTATGCTTCATCCATGGCAGAAGAAAGCAGAGGCTGATAGAGCACGAGGGGCGGAAAGAAGTTAGGACTATCCCAAGGCAGGACACTGCTACGTTTAGAGAATCACACTCCAGCACCTTCCTCCAAAACAGCTACAGCTTCGGCTGCCATTGTCCTGACAGCTTCTGCCTTACCCCTCTACCACGTACTGGACACTTTTATGACCTCATTCACGAAGGGAAAAACATATGCAGGATATATAAAACACGTGTATACATGATTTGATCAATTTTTCCCCTTTTATAATTTTATTTATTTTACGTTCAGACTTCTATCTATTAACAGCTTCCACTAAATCTCTGGATGCTCTGAACACAGAATATCCCAAAGCAGCAGGGGTTTATCCTAAAATGCTTTCAACTATGGGGTTTTGAGTCACAGCTGGGACAGCATTCACCAGGTTTATCTTTCCCAACTTACAGAAAGATATTCACAGATCTTAGATCCAAATTGCCCTCTGTACCTGCCAGGCTCTTTCCACTGACTAAAGGAACATGATTATCCAAAGCTGTCTTCGATTTCAATACCTCAGTGAGGAGATTAGGTATAATCAGAGACTAATAAAATACACACAGCCAATTACAATGGTAACCCACCATTCTGCCCTGTTACCTATCATTTGCCAATATGCAAAGCATCTAGATATATGAGCTAAAGTTTGAGAATTATTACCAAATACTGACAATAATTTCCTCTTGGATATCAGTCATATTCTGCAGAGCGTGACTGCTGCAGTTGCTTTGCATTTCTTCAACGGGCGATAGCAAACCACCTCTAATAGTCCCACTCCAGGGACGCAGTTCCTCCCGGTGCTTATATACATTTTGGCTATATATCATGTTGCATAAAAAAAACACCCCAATATTTTTTCCCATTGGCCCAGGTCTGCTGCTTTACTTTTTAAGATCAAAAGTTGTTTCTGACAGTAGGGGAAGCGCTGAAAGTCAAAGGATAAATTGATGAAGTCACGCGCCAGTGCTCTGCTGTAGTTTGAATTTTACCTGGGAGCTATACAAGCCAGAAAGCAGAGACGGGAGCGCAGGGGCTGCACACCCAGCAAAAGAAGAATATTTGAAATAAAATAAAACATATAGAATGACATGGTCTGATTTCCATCTGGAGCTAGTTACTGTCAGGCTTCTAAAAAAAAGGGTTCCAGAGAGACACCATTAAAATTGTCCAAAGTTTTTTTGTTTGGTTTTTTATTTTTTTTCCCCCTAGAAATGCAGCAATGTCCGAGCAGAGGGGCTGACCCTGCCCTCCTGTTTGGTGCCCATGTCTCCGGTGTCCATGCAGAAGACATTGGAGCTCACCCAGCCCAGCAGGTCCCTTGGGAGGAGCAGCATTCCAGCAGCACGCTGGCAAGGGAGAAGAGATCAGCATGAAAATGCTTTTGTATGGAACTGTAGATGAATCCCTTCCCTTTATTTAAAACTCATGTTTTGTGTAACTTTTTAAGGGATTTCTTCTGTTTATCTATTTCCAGCTTTAAGGGACACTGCTGGGTAAAATGCGGATGTCAATAACTTCTTGTATTCTGGTAAATTTATAGAATCATAGAACGGTTAGAGTTGAAAAGACCTTAAAGATCATCAAGTTCCCACCCCCCTGCCATGGACAGGGACCCCTCCCACCAGACCAGGTTGCTCAAAGCCCCATCCAGCCGGGCCTTGAACACTCCCAGGGATGGAGCATCCACAACTTCCCTGGACAACTTGTTCCAGTGCCTCACCACACTCACAGTAAAGAATTTCTTTATAGTATCTAATCTAAAACTCCCCTCTTTCAATTTAAAGCCACTACCCCTTGTCCTGTCACTTCACTTCCTGACAAAGAGTCCCTCTCCTGCTCTCCTGTAGGCTCCCTTCAGATACTGGAAGGCTGCTATATAACTTCTGACCTGGAGACCAAGGTCTGATGTGCAGTAACCTGTTTCCAAGGTGTGTTTATGAGCATATACCTGTAATGACAAAACAGTGGAATAAACATCTTCCATGGAAGAAATGCTTTATGCAAAGGAAGAAGGACAGGCACAGAGAAAAGGATGGCAACAGGAGCTGAGCAGTCTCTGCTTCATGCTTATGTTATCTTCTTGATGAGACTTGCCCTTTGAATTTCCTCTTACCCCAGGTAACTGCTGACTTCAGTGCCTCTGCATGTGTGAGTAAAGATTGCTGGACGAAATCCTTATCAGATTTAGTCTGATATTTGTGAATGCATCTCACAGATGATGAATACACCCCATAAACCAGAAAGAATTAGAGTAAGGGGGGGTGAGGAGAAGAAGGGATGAATGAGTGCTGGAGGTCAATTGATGTTAGCGAGCTTGCAGAAACCTTTGAAGGAAAGTGTTTTGGTAAGAAGACAATACTAAGTGTCCATCCTTCCTGGGGTGCTACCCTGCAGAGCTGACCACATGGTTGGCACTGGGGTTCACTGCCAGAGGAGTAGGGATGCCAACACTGCGCAAGACTTATAGAATCATCTCGGTTGGGAGTGAACTTTATGATCATTGAGTCCAACCATTAACCTAACACTGACAAAACCCACCACTAATACATGTTCTTCAGCACCACGTCTATGCATCTTTTAAATGCCTCCTAGGATGGCAACTTCACCACTTCCCTGGCCAGAATCTTCCAATGCTTGATAACCCTTTCTGTGAAAAAATTTACATTATTACATATCCCAAACCTCCCCTGACACAGCTTGAAGCCATTTCCTCTTGTCCTATTGCCTGTTACTTGGGAGAAGAGACCAGCCCCTAGTTCTCTACCTTTCAGGTAGTTGTAGAGAGCAATAACGTTTCCACTCAGCCTCCTCTTCTCCAGGCTGAATAACCCTAGTTCCCTCAGCTGCTTCTCATAAGAGTTGCGCTCCAGATCCCTCACCATCTGCATTGCCCTTTTCTGAACTCACTCTGGCTCCTCAACGTCTTTCTTGTAGTGAGGAGTCCAAAACTGGGCTCAGCACTCATGGTGGGGACTCACCACTACCAAGCACAGGAGGAAGATCACTTCCTTAGTCCTGTTCACCAGGCTGTTCCTGATACAGGCCAGAATGCTGTTGGCCTTCTTAGCCACTTGGGCACACCACTGGCTCATATTCAGCCAGCTGTTGACCAACACCCCCAGGTCCTTTTCTGACAGGCAGCTCTCCAGCCACTCATCCCCAGGGCCTGTAGTGTTCATGGGGTTGCGACCCAAGTGCAGGACCAAGCACTTGCCTTTGTTGAACCTCATCCCATTGGCCTCAACCAATGCAAGAGAAAGCAGAAAGTACTGCTAATATCCAACACAAAGGGCTGTTGCCATGGTTTACTGACATTCAGTTGCTGAAAAGGGATGTTCGTTGCTCTGAGGTAACACAGTCTCCTGCAAATACCCATGTCTTCAGGAATATTTGCACCCATGACTGAACAAAATGGAAAACCACAGTTTTCTGTAGAAGACCTTTCGCTACTGAAAAAGAGCCGTGGCATCCATTTTCTTCTGCTTTTAACAGTGTAACTGGCCCCAACATTAGGTGTCTGGCCACTGCACTGTCCCTGGCTGGGCACGCCTGGTGCCTCAGTTTCCCTGCCTGCTGTCTGACCTTGGGCAAACCACCTACTCTTTCTGTACCTCACTTCCTTATCTCTAATTCAGAGGCAGAGGTGGCTGGGATGATAATAGTACTTCCCTGCCTTGCAGCAGTGCTGAAAAGACAAATTTATTAATGAGACACCCATCTATCTGCTGTGCTTTGGGCCTTGTAGATAAATAGACAGATGCAAGTACATTCCGGAGGTGAACAAAAAGACAAAATAAAAAAATACAAAGTAAAAAAAAAGGGCAAAGAAAATGTACATAAAAGCAGGCCTGCATCTCCTGTTAACACATGGAGGAAAAAAAATAAAAACATCGAAATAAGGGGACGGTGATTTTCTCCCTCTTTGTATTTATCCTCGCCACAAGTCTGCGAGCCATTTCAGTGCCAGCGACAGGAGGGATTAGCAGCGTTGACGTCAGCTGCCAGCGTTGTGTGCAGCCTCTCTGATAACCCCCCACTGCGATCTGCAGCACCCTGGATTTCTTCTGGCTGATCCTGCACTGAAACCTTTTTGAGCAAAACAGTTTATTTATGTCACGTGCTCAAATTGCAAGTAGTAATGAACAATTTTGACTGACTTTGCACCCAGGAAAAGTCAGACTGCGAGAAAGCAAGTTGTTGTAACAGACTATGATACAGCATTACAGGCTGGCCAGGGAAAAACTTTGGTATAAATCGAGTATTTCTTTTTTCCTGGCAGCTTTGTGACGTACGTGCGTTTATTTTCTGCTTTGAGCTACATGCTGTTCATCTGAGTCAGGCAAGTTGCCCCACGCAAGCCAAAAGGATTTGCTGCATGAGGTTTCTGTGAATTAGAAAACAGACCTGGGAAAGCAAGGACAAATGTATACTCATGCATTCAACCAGCAATACAGATAAGAACAGAAAAAAACCCAAAGAAAATATATTTTTTTTTTAAAAAAAGGTCTAGGAAAAGAGACTCAAAAATGCCAAATTTTTCAAGTCCCAGCTGTGGCATAATTAGGATTAAATTTTATAGCAGTCATTTGGGAGAATAACCAGAAAACTGAACACAGAGGTAGTAAATGGTCGGCATTTAAGATACAGCATTTACCTGCATTAACTACAGACATTGCTGCTCTAAGAATAGCACAAAGCTGTGGGAGTCTCACACCATAATTCAGCAGTATTTCCAAAATGAGGAAGAGGAATTATATAGCTGGCGCCACGGAAAAAGAAACTCCACAAGTCTCTCATAGGCAGGAGCTTGGCTGCTGGGAAACCAGTAGTGGGAATCAGACTAGGCTTTGCTGGGCTTCTCCAGGTGACTACATGGGAGCAGCATTATTGCTGTGGTGTGTGAAATGGTGTTATAACCGGATGGCTGGATGAGGGGAAAGCAGCAGATGTCATCTACCTTGTCTTCAGCAAGGCTTTTGACACTGTCTCCCATAACATCCCCATTTAGGAAGCTGAGGAAGTGTGGGCTAAATAAGGGGGCAGTGAGGTGGATTGAGAACTGGCTGTGTGACAGGACTCAGAGGATTGTAATTAATAGAGCAGGGTCAAGTTGGAGGCCTGTAACCAGTGGTGTCCCCAAAGGATCACTACTTGGTCCAGTCTTGTTATGAGGGGACTGAGTATATCCTCAGCAAGTTCGCTGATGATAGCAAACTAGAAGGATTGGCTGACACTCCAGAAGGCTGTGCCACCATCCAGCATGGCCTGGACAAGCTGGAGAGCTGGGCAGAGAAGAACTTAATGAGGTTCATCAAGAGCAAGTGGAGGATCCTGCACCTGGGGAGGCGGAAGAATTCTGGGCACCGATATAGGTCAGGGGCAGACCTGCTGGAAAGCACCTCTGAGGAGAAGGATCTAGGGGTCCTGGTAGACAGTAAATGAAACAACAATGTGCCCTTGACGCCAAGAGGGCCAATGTGATCCTGGGCTGCATAGGGAAGAGAGTGGCCGGTAGGTGGAGGGAGGTCGTTCTCCCTCTCTAATCTGCAACGGTGAGGCCACAATTGGAATACTGGAATACCAGTTCTCCCAGGGCTCCCCAGTTCAAGAGAAACAGGGAACTACTGGAGAGTATTGAATGTAGAGCAACAAAGACGACTAAGGGATTGGAGCATCTCCCTGGTGAGGAAAGGCTGAGCTCTCTAGCCTGGAGAAGAGAAGGCTGAGGGGAGACCTTATTAATGCTTATCAGTATCTGAAGGGTGGGTTGAAGGAGAATAGAGCTGAACTCTATTCAGTGGTTCCCAGTGACAGGATGAGGGGCAACAGGCACAAACTGGAACATTTGAATATGAGGAAAAGCTTCTTTAGGGGGAGGGTGACAGAGCCCTGAAACAGGCTGGCCAAAGGGTGTGTGGAGTACCCTTCTCTGGAGACCTTCAAGCACCACCAAGATGCCATCATGAGTGATGTGTTCTGGTCAATCCTGCTCTATCAGGGGAATTGGACAAGATGATCTCTAGAGGTCCCTTCCAACTCTGAAATTCTGTGTTTCTATGAAATCAAGTGGGAAAAAAAATAGGTAAAATATCAATGACACTGGAAAAGACATGTGTGCTCACGGTCCAACCTTTTCTTTCTGAGTACATTTGTAGGTCAGATTCTGTCTCCCTTGTATGTCTTGCATACGGTGTCCTGGGTGATGAAATGCAGTGGATGTTGGATTAACACTCCATAGGAGAGGTCACAAGCTATTGATTGCTTCAGTTGACATGTTTACTTGGACTTGCAACTGGCCAATGGAATGGCAAGTTAGTAAACTATATTGTTGTAAATCCTAAATTCAGGTCATTCAGTGCATCTGTATTAAGTATCCAGTGACATGGGTTACACAAAGGAGAACTTATCTAACACAAAAAAGGAGATTTTAGGCTGTTGCCAGACTTCTTTAGCGCTCAGTATTTTTTCATACTTTATCCAATTATAATTAAGTGGTTCTTTTAATCTTCAAAGCATTTTATAAACCTTACCTAATTAATCTTCACAACACCTCTATGTGGCAGGTAAGCATTCATTAAGTATTTTTGATTCATAATTAGGCACCGGCTAATCTTTTAAATAATTCAGTTCAGAAAACCCAAATGAAAAAAAATTTAATTTGTTCCCTGTTTGCCAAAACAATGGGACAAACCATTATAGTTTAATCCAATGATGTCTCCTTCCATTTACTTGGGGTTTGGAGAATCAACTAGTTTGATTGATTGAACACTCTAAGGTTCTTTATAATTGTACGAAGAAATCAAGCTTGATTGTTCTTGTCACTTGGATATTGCACCGAAATTATGCTGTTAAAAATAAATGGCACCATATGTGAGAAATGCATTGTTTTAGTTTTAGATGGAGATGGTAGGCTTTTTGGTATACTGTTGGTTGGCAGTTAAAGCACTGTGATTTTGCATCTGTTATCCACTCAAAACTTTACTTTGTCTTAGGCTTTTTTGAATTTCTTTGTAGTAAGTTAAAGTAAATAAGATTTTTTATTTCAGTCTGGGGCTGAACTCCACAGAAATCAGTTTACGTCAGGAATATCTGTAGCAGCAATTAAACTGGTGCTTGTCATGTATTTCTTTTAAGTACACGCTTCTGAACAATAGAGGCTGTAATTGTAATTTCTATAGAAGGCTTTTTGTATGCCAGAAAAACAAACAAGAAAAACAAAACCTCATCATACCTACCATTATGATCTTGGAGTATTCACATGTACGTGTGAGAAAGAGAATTACAGATGAAAACATGAAAATAATAGCTTGAAAGTGTCACTTGCTTTTAAATTCATAAAACAATAGCAAATCAAAGTAGGATTGGATTCAGAGCAAAATAAAAATCGAATCAAAATAAATAATTAATTGTATGCTGTTGAGATATTGTATTTTGATTGTGAGTATAAAATATTCTACAGCAGGTTAAGTAGAGGAGGAAATTAAACTGAGAATGGGAAAAATTAAATCTTCTCCAAGGGCTACAATATTAAGCATCATAGGCAGGTTAGATTTGACATGCTTTAACACAACCTTGTTTTATACACCGAGGATCAGCATTTAAGCCTATGTTTGAGCCTAGTATATATACAAAAGTAAATTTATATTGTTAGAAATGCAACTGTTGAGAAAGCACCAGCCCTGCCTGCATAACATGTCCTTTTTATGTCACATTTACATACAAATATGAAGATGGTTTTGCTCATTTAGAAAATGAAATTTCTGAAGAAGGATATTTGAAGCAATCTTGATATACCATCACAGGCAGGTATTATTACTGGACATTTCCAAAACAGAGTGCTGTATCCATAACTCCCCTGTAGAAATCCTTACTGCAGGTTTCTGGATGCTAAAAAATTACAGTGAGTAGTCTGACTCTCAGGAGAGAAATCTCCTCAGTGTCTCCCACAACCTGTGTTGTATGCACCTGGGGCAGGTGCACCTCCACTGCAAGAGGTGGCTTGGAGGCTCCTGCCATGCATGCCAACAGAATTGCAGAAAATAAAGCGAGTCCAGCTGAGGGGGGGTTAAGAATTCCTTAAGGCCTGGAGGAAAGCATGAAAGGTTGAAGTCAAGCTGACAGCAGTGCTGTTCACATACGCATAGATGATCAGAGGACTGGAGCACCTCTGCTATGAGGACAGGCTGAGAGAGGTGGGGTTGTTCAACCTGGAGAAGTCTCCTTATAGTCCCTGCCAGTACCTGAAGGGAGGCCTACAGGAAAGCTGGGGAAGGACTATCAGAGAGTATAGCAATAAGAAGAGAGGTAACAGTTTTAAATGGAAAGAGGGGAGATTTAGATTAGATATCAGAAAAAACATATTTACTGAGAAAGCAGTGAGACACTGCCACAGATTGCTCAGGGAAGCAGTGGATGCCCTGTCCCTGGAGGTGTTCAAGGCCAGGCTGGATGGGGCTTTGAGCAACCTGGTGTGGTGAGAGGTGTCCCTGCTTGTGGCAGGGAGCTTGGAAGTAAACAATCTATAAGGTGCCTTCTAACTCAAACCATTATATGATTCTATGGTCTATGTGTGTTTGTGTGGACCTGTATACCTACCTGGTAGTATGCATATTTTTGAATGCCTATATGAAGTTCTGAACCATACATCTGGGCCACCAGTATTGATTTGTGTTGTGGGAAGATTGCCAGCTGATGAGCTACTTCAACATTTCAGAAGGTCTGGGGACTGGTGAGACCAGTGTCTTAACTCAGCAGTGATTCTTGTGATGGTCAGTGGGGTGATACCTGTATTTATCTCTCCACTCAAGGTATATGGTACCACAAATCCTTTGCTTCAGAGGAGAAGTGTTTGAGAGTCACAGTTGTTCTAGTAGTTAATTAATACCTTTCTTTTTAGCTCATCATTTGCTGTTTGCAATTGACTACTCAAAGCTGGAAAAATTAGCATTGCTTTGAGAAGCAATGAATTCGGCTCGTGCATGTGGTATCATGAGTATTACTGCTGGCTTCAGAACCAATTACTATTTGCATAATCAAATTCTTAATTGTTGTTTGTGCTTAAGGTTGCAGAATATAATCTATGGATTTTTACCTCATGTAAATGAGGGGAAGAAGTACATTTCCAGTTGTGTTTCTGGCTTCACCGTGAGCTGTGAGCCAGGCCTGTGGTTAGCATAGTCTTTGGACCCTGTGATTACACACACTGCTTTTTTGTAATCCACGGACCGAGCTTTTATCTGTCTGTAAAGCAGATCTTTGATAACATTAGCAGGTTGTGCTCTCCATTCCTTTCCTGGGGCTCACCCACATGTACTTATATACGGATCTGTGTGTATGCCCAATATTACTTGTAATTCAGAAGCCTGAATTAAAATAATAGTAATTTATGTCTATTTTTCCTGTACTGCCTTCTAAATGTTTCTCTGTATTTTTAATAGCTTTTCTGTTGAACTTGGACTTTCATGTCACTTTTGCTCTTACTCTGAAGGTCATTTTACTGCTAGGTCTGGCCACGCCTGTGCAATGTTTCCTGCTCTTAGTACAGCGCCTTGATCTTAGTAAAAGCTTTCCTACGCTGTCTTCCTTTAGTGTTTTTGCCTTTCACAGTGAATTTGGCGGTTCTATAAGAACAAACTATTGTTTGCAACCCGCACAAAGCAACCTCCATACCTGGGGATACAAAATTTGCAAGTTTGTGTTGTTTTTCTACTAGGATTTGTTGTTGGATGAGGAAGTGACTGTGGCCAAGAGTGCAGGCCCAGGATCCGGTAATTGCTGGGCCTCCTTCGGGAGCACAGAGGGAGAGGCAAGGAAGAAATAGAGGGAGGAAGGTCAGGATCATTCGTTACCCCCCAGAGAAATTCAGCAGGCAAAGCCTAAATTGGAAAGCTGTTTCAATCAAAAGTATTTTGCCACGGGAGGAATAAGTTTACGGACAGCAGTTGGATTCAAGGCATAGAGAATTCAGGAATACAATTCACATTTTCACTCTCTTTGACATAAAAGCTTTTGGGTTTTTCTTCTGTCTTTTTTCCTCTTTGTTTCTCACTTGTTTGTTAAATTAGTGGACA
This sequence comes from Jacana jacana, assembly GCA_013400555.1. Taxonomy (NCBI): domain Eukaryota; kingdom Metazoa; phylum Chordata; class Aves; order Charadriiformes; family Jacanidae; genus Jacana; species Jacana jacana. The sequence continues at coordinate 151,167 of VZTM01022841.1, forward strand.
AAAAGCAGCAGCTTAAGAGCCGTGACTCATTTTTCATGGCAACTTTTGCCATGACTCTTAGCTGTGATGTGTTTGTAGACTGACACTCTCATAACTTCTGTATGTGACTTGGTTTTGCTCTCTGCTGAATAGAAAACTTTTTTGTGGCTATGAAACAATATTCAGACAGGGCCTCATTTCTATTGTGGAGGTTTTGTGGGGGGCAAGATTCGGAATGCAGGTTTTGAAGGAGTCAGCTATCCCTGCCCAGGCAACACAGCTGAATCTCAGCTCAATCTCCCTTGTGCCTACCCAGCACATGCCATTTGACCTGCCACAATTCCATTCCCTGCTGGGCAGGACCACTGAATCTCCACCATGGTTTAAATCCCTTCAGAGCTCAATCAGATGACAGGAATCCTTACCTACTATGACTTTGAATTAAGAACTTAATCTTATCCATTGATAAGCAGCTAATTGTATCTGGCCACTATCAGCAGGATATCACCAGTCGTATATTTTACAAGGTGATGGACTAATGTACGTTTTAACTCTCCAGCTGTATTGTCAGGCTTTGTCTGGTCTCTTTTCTCTTCTGTCTGTTCAGGATTTTGTCTTTGACTTGTTTAATTAAAACCAGCTCACTCCAGCCAGGGTGGAATGTCCAATAATAACTGCTTATTAAGGAGTGGGAGCTGTGCAGTTATTAATTTAAATTATTTTGTTCCAGAGGTTTTACCCAAATTAAATGGAAAACCAAATGAAACAATAATTTAATTAAGTGGAAGAGAGAGAACATAAAGGTAGATTTAGAAGGTGAAGATCTAAAAGAAGCGTATTCTTCCAGTTGTGACATCTAACAGATGTAATCCTTCATCAGCGTGGCAAAGCAGAGATTTACTGTCATTCAGAAACCAACAGCAAGAATTATGTTACAAGATAAGAAACTAAACTAATGAATATAGCTCTACAAACTGGGATAAAAAACTCTAGAGAGAAGATTAAGAGAAACAAAGTATGTATTGTTGGAAAGAAATTTCATACAGTCAAGCATTATTGCATACTTGAAATTGCTGAAATACAATGGCAAGTTAAATAATTTTATAGAATGCATATACACTTCTGGAGTAACCTGTAAAAATAAACCTCATAATGCATTGGGGTATTCAAGGATGACCTGCCATGAAACGAATATTTCAATAATAATCATGCCAATTTGTTCATGTTAATTAGATTTATGGCTTGTACATGCAGAGAGTTAGAAATCCCACAGAAGTAACAATTATCTCTTAACATTTCATTTAAAATTAGATTATTAAGATATGTTTCTATTGTGACAAGTTCATGGGTCCATTTTAAATGGATATGAGAAATTATTTGCTGTTTTCAAGCTAGGGTACCGTCGCATAATATTAAACTTCCTGGCACTCTAGGTTGACTATTTAATCTTTAAAGTCGTTTACGGTAAGTAATGTATTATTTTTGGAATAATTTTGTTTAACAGTGTGTTTGAAATTATTCTAACCTCCTGCAGCTGGGCTATTTGAGATGACAATGATTTTAGTTAGGGTCTCAAGTTGCTCTGGCAAGAAATGACTGCAAGTCAAAAGTTATTGCTATACATATTAAACACACATAAAAACAGATAATTATTTTGTCTTTTTTAGGGAGTAGTTTTATGTGCTGGAGATTTTTTGTTCTAGAAAGGCATTAGCATACTTATGAAACTAAATAATACAAGAAATGTTAACAGCAGAAAAAGACTCAAATTTAGATTTTCCCTCCATACCCCTAAAGAATCTCTCTTCAGATTAATTTTTCTGATTTTCCCTTTCTGATTTCATAATAAGGACGTATCCCTAATTCACAATAAATTGTGCAGGGAAAGATTCAGGTTCCAGAAGCCATTCTTAGGGCAAGAGAATTGCTTGAAAAAAACCCTATAATTTATGGTGATGTGTCTGGATTACCAAAGAACTCTCTTTAGAGTCGGAATATGCCTTGGTTTATGTTTGAATAATGCCCAGTCCATAGAAATCCTGGTCACTGACTACTGCCCTTGGATAAGACAGTATTATTACTATTATTATTACTATAATAATAGTAGTAGTAGTAGTATGAAAGTAGGTTTCCCATTACCACTCACTTATCCCCATTGCAGTCTGCTGGCTATGAGAGTATAGAGGTGGCTGGAAAGGAAAATCAGATCAAAGGATTTATTCAAGTTCACCAGGGTTAGAGCTTGAGTACTACTGACTTCGACACATCTTGTTGGCATTTCTGCGGGCCTGTTGTTGATCATGAAGCGGTACCATGCTGGTGGCAAGGAGTGGTCACAAACCAGGTCCTGAGCTGCCGTTCGCTGGAGCTCCAGTGAGTCAAACCTGGTGCTGCGGTAGGGATTGCGGAGGATGCGGTGTCCCTCTGGCAAGCACTCGAGAGCTGAAAATGGTGAAAAAGGGCAACGATTAAGTAAGTTCATTCAAGTTGATCCAGTTGGATGCTGTTAATAACCATTTAAAGGAGGGCTCATCATCTTATGTTCATATTCAGTTTAGGGTTGTGCTAATTTTCAAGGCAAACCCTGGGAAAAGATCAGATTTGGAATTAAATATTGGAAGTGTGGTAACATAAATATTTTAATTCTCTAGATTTTCATCTTATCTGAATCAGAACCTGAAGCCTTAACCCTTTAATGTTATCTCTGTCTAGCTTTAGTGATTAACACCTGAATTGCTCCTCCTAAGAAAACAAGTAATGTTTTAATGTTCTAAAACCTTGTGATCTTTGAAAATATATAGGTTTTTAAATTTAGTTTACTATATGAATGAGCATTTTAATCACAATACAAATTGATTCTCAAGTATAAAGTGTATTTCACAAAGGTTCAAATACATATTTAGAATAATGAGAACAAGAAGCTCCAGAAAGAGAAAAAAAAATGGTAAGAAAACAAGAGTACAACAGGGTTTTTAGAAATAAACTCAAGTTAGGCTTGCAGATATTCAAGCCACAGGTCAGACTTGCCTGAGAGCATATGCCCATAAAGCCAAATTCATCAGAGCTTCTGTGCATGCATCACAAAGTTTGAATCAAAACTGCTGCCCTTCGACAAACATTTGTTTACACGCCTGCCTTGTTTATTTTCATGCCTTTTTTTTTTTTAACTGAATATTCAGTGTTTTCTTATGCCTTAATAAAAAGAAGCCTTGCAGTGATTCTTTTAGAAGTTGTTTATTGTCAAAAAAGCTGATCATGTAGAAAAAAGGGTTTTTTCCTGGTTATCTTAGCCATTTCTCTATGAGACAAAGTCTGTTTTCGCTGCGCTGGCACTGCAGAGTGGGTCACAGGAGGAGACCGAGGTGGCGTTGCTCTGCTTTATGTATCAGCAACAGAAGGCTCAGCTAATTTCTTGCTGCAGTAATCTTTAATTGCTAACGATGATGCAAGAGGCAGAGAGCGCTTCGCAGGAATTGCACACCGTGGTTTCAGGAGTGCGCCTGGCAGTTGGCGAAGTCTCCTCTTTGCACTGTAAATAGAGCTTATTTATGTGACACCGTTGACAGAGAATAAGACCCCTCCCCACAATATCGTTTCTCAAATGTCACTTTTCAGATTATAACTCTGCTTTAATATTACGCCAGCGGCACTCTGAAACAGATTTATCATTTTTATTTTATTGACAAGATACTCAGAAGGTCAAAGTCAATCCACTTATGGTACTATTTTTAAAGATTATTTTTATTGTGCCAAAGGCAAGGCAATGGTATACAAGACAAATGGGGACAAAATGTAGCGTAACAGAGCCTTTATTACAATTTTCAGGGAACTAAACTGTCAAAGAGCTAGTGCAATTCCAATGCAAAACTCAGCTGAATGAATATAATTGTCTTTTTAAATAAAAGAGTGCCCCAAGCTGTTCTTTTCTACAGGTAAGAGCCATTTTAGAGAGGGAACATTTGGAAATACTGCCCCTCTAATTAAATCTGGGATCCAATCTCCTGCTTCAGATGTCCTTTCCAGGGATTTGGGCCCAGCAGTGGGGACCATGTGGAGACTATCCTTTGCCAGTTCCCAACCCAAGGGAGTAAGTGACATTTCAGCAGACCAACTATTTTAAGCAAATGAAAAGTTTACCCTATATTTAAGAACCATTTAAAAATGCAGACCCACGTTGATCCCTTCAATATCTCTCAGCACTTCAGGAGTGTTAATGGGAACAGGACATTGGCCCATGGGGCCCTTTGCTTGCCCCAAGTGCCTCCTGTCTGAACAGAAGACAAAAGAGTCTAAAAGTGAACAGCTCTTTGCACAGTATTGCAAGAGGAATTCTGCAAGAACACTGTAATATAATTAATTGCATTCACTTTCTCCACAATAATAATATCAAATACTGCTGTTAAATGTAATTAATAACCTTCTGCTCCATATGTATTAGTTATAATCCAAATTCACACAATATGTTGTGGTCTTACCAATGATTAACTACGCTGTCTGAACAATGCAAATATGTTAGACACGGAGACACAGCTAATTATTTTTCGTCCTTTGCATAGTTTTGTTTGCAGTACTTTAGAAAATGCTGTTTCGCATATTAACATTAGAGGAGCTGAATGCCAGGCATGAGACTTGCAAAAGGCAGGGAGAGATTCTGAGGAGCCCACAGAGGAGGCTTGCAAGGAGAGGGGTGTTCATCCATTAAATTTAACAGTATTTGGGACAAAAAAACATGTGTTCAGCCCCTAAGGAGTGTAGATGTGAAGCTCCGGCTCAAGCAGCTGCCACCTCTAGAGGTGTGTTTTATTCCAAATGAAATGTCGGAATATGTTTATGTACCTGTGACGGGGTTTAGTTATGCTGGCAGGCTGTCATCGAGGAGGCAGCAAGGCAAATTGATCTGCTGTCAGCTGCCCTGGAGCCAGGCTGACAAATTTTGTTCTCCCCCTGACGCAGATCAGACGGAACCCCGGCGGAGTCGATGGCGGTGCTCCGGCACAGAGCAGGAGGAGGGAGCATGAGAAAAAGCTTGCCCAGGTTTTGCAGCAAAACAATCCCCCTGTTATCAAGTTGCCCTTGTAAAATGGGGCTTGTTAAGGCGTTATGATGGAATCATTGTAAACTTTAACACAGAAATTGCAGGCCATGTTGCAACTTAAATATGACTGCCTTTTCTGCAGAAATAAATAATGACATTGCTGTAATAAGAATATGTTATGAAAAAGTTATTAAAAAAAAACAAACAAACCAAGAATATACAGCTGAGCCCCGTTGGTTGATCACCTGAGAGATGCCTGCCTGTACCTTATGGTGACTGCATCTACACTCGAATCGGATGAAGCTTTCCTCTTCATTTTTAATTCATGACAAAGTCAGATGCAGATGTCAAGCTTGTGTACAATGATGAAGTACTCAATATCACAATTGTTCCCCCTGTTGTGGGGAGCAATAAAAGTCCACGTCCACGTCTTGTACAGAGTTGCCGTTACTTTCTGATGTGCAGGCTACATTACCTTTGGAAGGAAATATTTATTTATTTACGTACAAGAAACCTATACTTTTCATTTAATCACCCAGCTTTATTCCCATAATTGCATTAAAACAGCTTATGAAGAAAATGCTGGCTTTTCAGGGCGCTGGGTGCTCACCATCATTATGACCATTCCGATTCCCTTCAGGAAGGAATTAAACTGTGCAGTGAGCTTTTTCTGCTCTCAGTCCAGAATGTTGTTGGAGTTCAATGTGCAGTAGCAAAGTCTCCTGCAAAGAACTACTTCTTGAATCACCATCACCCTTGATATAGGCAAGGAGCTGTTTCTAAGACATAAGCATTTGTTCACTTCACTAGACTTAAAGAATCTCTTCTTTTTTAAAACCAACGATTTTGTAGAAGTAGCTTGCAGCAAAGAGACACTGAGGAACTACTTTTTCACACAAAAAGCAAACAAATAATAATACCTGTTGTAGCTGCTCATTGGAAATGGCATTTGAATAACTCTGGTGACATGATAAAGCAACTAGTGTTGAAACCATAAGGAAAGTCAACATTAATTCCTGGAGGTAAAGATTTACCAGACACTAATGTGTGAGGCATTCTTGTGTGCAGATGAAATTAGGGGTGGCCTGTGGGTTTGCTGGGAAGAGGAGAGCCTCCTGAATAAGGCAGAAGCATCCAGAAATATCCAATGGACAACGACCAGCAAGTGGATAACTGCACTGGTGTTTGATGCTGAAATACTGTTGTGGATCTGGGGTTTGGTTCTCAGCTAAAGGAAACATCAATGTGACCAAAGCTGGAGGAAGACATACATGTCAGTAAATCCTTGGGACAGCAGCCCAGAAGCCCATCATGGTGTCTTGCTCAATATAGTACTGGGGAGGACAGAGGCTCCACAGGGCTTTACCAGGGATCAGACAAAGAAAAGCCTGGAAAGCTGTTTTCAGGGCATTACTCTGTGATGCCCTCAGCACAGGTCCACACATTTAAAATCTTCAACACCCTCTGGCTGGAACTTATTTCAAGCAAGTTGGTAACTGGATGGTCTACAAGCAGCCGTACCACCTTGCATTTCTTAGGCAATGCGTTGGACAGAAAAGATGCTGCCATGGGGACCACTGGGCATTTGTTAAGGGTCCATCTGTCTTGACTGATGCTTGTGGCCATGAGAGGAAGCATCAGATATGTGGGGGACGGACACCAGGGAAATTGGAGTGGCAGGCTGAAAACTTGAAAGGAAATACTTCACTAAAATTTTGCTTTTATTTCTAAAGGCAGGTGAGTGTGGGTGTGACGGAATGTACCTGTCGCTCTTGCTCCCAAGTAAATATCAGTGGCTTACACAGAGGAAGGTTTAAGAAGCTGTGAGATTTTGTTTGTTTGCTTTGAATAGCAGCCGCAAATCAAATAATATCAATAGGTGATGGCAGCTAGAAAACCCTGAAAGAAATATAGTCCACAAGCCCAAGGTGCATGTTTGTTTTGGGCAAAGCGGTGCCAGCCACATAATATATTTAAAGGGCATCCTAAAGCTCAGGGAAGTAGCTGGCAGACTACAAACTAATTTTTGTGTGGAGGGTGAATGAAAACTCAGTGACTGATCCAAGTAAGACTAACCAAGAGCCCCATGTGGCGATGTACAGTAATTGTTCTGTGAACAGGAAAGAAATATTCTGAGATGGAGGTTTCTTTCTCTCCTTCTTCCCCCACATCATGGGAGCCCAGCTGGAACTTTCGCCTCAAACCACAGGGAGCCCCAGGGCTGGGGAAGTGGGGTTGTCCACTGCCTCTCACACGGTTCTTTGCTCAAAGGCAGAGAGAGAAGGTGCCAGGGAGCTTTTGAAATAAGACGTTTGAAAATGTGAGCACGTAGGTATATGTAAGGTATGTGAGTGTCTATATATATGCACATATTTCAAATTCTCTATGAGAATACTTGTATTTTTGGCATTTGTATGACATATAGTAAATTTTTGAAGCCTATCTCTGGCAGATTTTCAAACTTCCACTTCTTGTTTCTTACAGTCCTTGGTGGAACAAAATACTGAATTTCTCTTTGTGGGAAAATTATGAAAGATTTCCATTTGGAAAAATCAGTCCTGAATGCCTAGGCTATTAAGCCATAACTAAAAATTAGCTGCAGACAAAGGATGTGTTCACTTTTTTTGTTTTAGAGACAGGAGGAAACCTTTTCATCACCAGCCACTTCCATGCCCAGTGGCTGTATTTCACTGACACAGCAAAGCTCAGGTGAAAGCTTCTGAAGCTCTCAGTGTGTCAGTGCCATCCACTTCCCCATATCATGATTTACCATATGTTGAAAGAAAGGGTAGAAAAGAAAGGCAGATATTGGCAAAGGTAAATTTTTTCCAAGCTCTTAACAGATGTGTTCAAAATAACAGTAGGAGGCTCTGATCTGACAACATTTAAAAAAAAAAATCTTTTGGCTGATGCAAGTTTCAGATAATCAGTAATTATTGCTAGATAAGGCATTTAGAGCTAAGAAACATCTGACAGTTTATTACAGATGAAAGTTGCTTATTTCATCAATATTTGCTAAAATTTTAATGCAATTATTCTGTAAGTTGATGACAAAAAAATTTAATTTATTCCTAAGAGTATTCAGAGGCAGAAATTTGTTGTGAATGTGAAAGCTGATCACTACATACAAATGCTTGAACCATGCACCCTCCTCTGGAAGGTAAAATACAATAATTTCATAAAAAAACTTGAGAGCTAATAAATAAAGCTATTTTCAGATAATTCAGACAGAAGCAGAAGAACCTCTAACTGAGCTGAAATGCTAAGGAAGCACATTGTATGAACACCACATCCTTGTAATGGCCAGGTCTTGAACAAGTCACAGTGTGTTCATAGGATGAAATTGATAGAAATAAATGAACCACTGTGCAAAATGAATGTAATTGTAGAAAATTTGACCCAGGAGGAGACAGAACACTCACTGGAAAGAATAAGACAATTTTCACACATATTACTTATACTGAATAACAGTCAGAATTAAGAAGAAAAATTAGGCCAAGCAGGAACATGGTTTTCTAGGACTCTGCTGCTTAATGTTTCCTCTTAGATATTGCACTGTTTTGAAAATAAGGTGTCTTCTTGTAACCCAGGGAACTCAGCATACAATTAAAGATTCTTTCACATTTATATCCTACAGAGTAAGAACTCTTCTTTCAAGGCAGTCTTTAAACTGTTCAGCTCCAGGGATCTGCTACATCAGAAAAAAAACATAGCCTGCAATGCATCCTCCTGCAGTGCCTGAGTGTGGTCCAAGCACCGATGACAGAGGGAGCAATGTGGGAAGCAATCTTCCCTCAGTCCCATGGATGTTCTATAGGACACCCTTGATATTTTGTACTTCTGGTATATGTAACTGAAACTCTTACTAGAGATTGCTCCCACCAGACAGGATTAGTGAGTTTATTGCTTAATTCCTAGGAAATTAGGAAATTCTTTTTTTTTTTTTTTCTTTTTTTGAGTTGCAAAGGCGATAGCACAGGGCCCTGAGAGAAAGTATAGTTGAAAAAAAATCTTCCTACAATCTCAAGATGTTGTCTCTATGATGCATCTGAGTTTCATTTGCCTGGGAACAAGGTCACTTATCATCCTGGACTTCTATGAAGTAAAGCAATATACTATTGACAAGCCAAGGGCCAACATTCAGCTCCAGAGAAAATGGTTATTTATTCATGCTAGTATCTCTTATCTTGTTGCATTTCTACTTTTAACTTGTGGTTTAGAAAGGAGGAATTGATTACATGAAACTTCTCCGATAGTCTGTTTCCCCTGAATGCTTTGCAGAGTAACGAACTACATGCAGCTCACACATGAGTACATGGAGGCAGCCGTGCATTTTGTAAAGGGACATAGGAGGTGTCAAGAGGGGGTGGACAAAGTAGGTGACAACAAGAGATCCCTGCAAAAAACATGAACAAAGTCTGAGGAACTTCTGGGCAGTTCAGTGTGAAGTTTGGAGCGTTGTCACAGGAGATGTGCTGAAAAATACTTTCTTCAGTGTTTAATAAATAGAGAAGCTGAAGGAACTGATTATTTATTCTCTGGGACAACGTGGCCATGTGTGGCCAACTGACCTGGATGTTTCCAATAGAAGTGGTGTTGTCCTTTAAAATATATTGGTCTCCAGGACTCGTTATCTGACATCTCTTGTGAGTGTAAAGAAATTGCTCACAAATAATGTGGTGGACACAAGAAGGACGACACATGATCACGCAGGTAAAAAGCAAAGGGCAGCTGGACAGGACAGGCAAAGTCTGTAATTCTTCTGCTTTGCGAAATATAGACTCATCTATTGAATGTGCCAGTGAGAAAAAGCAACAAAGCCAATCTGTGTCAATTACTCTATTAAATTGTACCAAGTCTCATCCTCGCTAATTCTGGCTTGGCTTGGGAGCCAGGGAGGTTGAGCGTCGCAATATAGAAATCACTTACAATTGCTGTGTCAGAAGAGAATTAAAAACCTCATAAATTTCCTCAAGTTATCTTTAAGTTAATGATGATGCCTTGGAGGACTTCTGAACAATCAATAAAGAGAAAATTATAATTATTGTTATTGATTGGTCTATTTTGCTCTCATCCCTCAGAATGAAAAAGTGAAACTAAATGAAAAGGTTCTTTCTTACCTCCTAATCTCAGTTGAACATACTCTTGCAAATGTAGCTTTCCTAAATAGCAGTAGCAAAGACAAACTCAAATGTTTTGATTTTAGAACCCACTGGGCTCTATTCAGATGGAAATTTGATTTCCATGGCTTACCCCTTTGAGAGCTGGAGCTGTTTCCATGCCTCAACTGCAACACAGGCTAATTACAATTTGCGAGCCACACATTTTCCAGACTGCTCCCATGGCAAATGCTGAATTTTGGCCACATTTCCCTCCACTTCTTCAATTTAATTCTGTATGTGGATGATATAGCATTGGGGAAAGTGTCACCATTAAGTTATTGTTAGTGCATCCAGGATGCAGCAGAGACTGGCAGGAAGATAAGGGGACTCCGACTGAAGGCAGCTCAGTGCTGCCAAACTCCAGATTCATGCATGTGTCCTGGGTGTGATTTAGTTCCTAATGTATGCAAGGTGACGAGGCAATTTTTCCTGCTATTGTTTTGCTATTATTCATCGCTATTATTCATTCCATTCACTGGCACAATAGTGGTTTCGGCAGCCACACACTCCACGCATGTTTATAATGGGCTTTTCTGTCAGGATTTTGACATTTAGGAGAATGCCTTAGCTTGCTCTTGCTTTTCGAGTAAGGTTTTATTCATTACCATTCTGCAGCAATGTACATGGACATGCTCCATTTCCCAACTAATGCAAAAACTTGGAAAGAATTGACCACCTTCCAACCAAAATTTATGTCTTCTTTGACCCTGTCCTTCACCCCCTTCTAGGCTGCCCACTCTTTCAAACTTGGAGAGAGTCAACACAAAACAGGCTCAGGCACCAAGCAGCTCCTGTTGCTGATGCAAAAAATCTTTCCCATGCATTATAAATCTTTGGATGGATTTAAAAATATTAAAATGAAACTTCACGAGTTAGAAATAGTTGGTGGCCTGCCTGGCCAGCATGATAAGGCAAAGCTGTGTACTCCCAACTGTGGAAGTACAACATTAAGTCTAATAGATTGCCAGAAATCGAATTTATCAGCAATCCTCGTTGTTTGTTTTTTCAACATTCAAAAGACAGTTTTATACACATAGTTGTAGCTATCTTCAAAATTAAAATGCATTAGCGCTTTCCTTCTGTAGAAACAGGACAGTCACAATTCCAGCCAGCAGTCTCCCTCAGCCACGGTGATATTTCAGGGGGATGTCATACCTCAAGTTGTGGAAAATGCCACCCATTGTGCATCTAGCACCAGAATGAGACCTGTTGGTGTTTATTCATGCCATGAAAGAGCAAAGCTGTCAGTACCTGTACATGAAAACCTTCAGATAAATGCATTTACTACTTTTCTTTAGATGAATTTAGTCCCTATTCACTATTTAACAGGTACTAATTTTCCTTTTTGTTTAGGTTCATCTCTGCTTTGGTTGCTCCACAGATCTTGGCTTATTTACCAGGACTAGTAGAAGCATTCATAAAAGTAGTAGTGTTCCAGAAATCTATAAGGACTATTCAGCTAGAAACCTCTTTTCGATGTAAAACAAAATCCAGTTCAGCTGGGATCATCTGAGTCTTCATTACCTTTACAGCTGCTACCTGCACAATCTTAGAGGATGTAATTACCATAATAAGAAAAAAAAACATCTCCATAATTGTATGTGCATAAAGCAAAATGCCTTTCTCTGGCCATCCAGCTGGAGCTGCAGGTACACATACGTACGGTTACAGAGGACACAGGGGATTAAGGAGGCATAGGAATAAACACAAGACAATTGTTGCCCCATATGGTGCATATTACAGGCAGATGTGTTTTGATCAGGATCAGTCGTGCAGAAGGTAAACCCACTGATTTGTTCTCATTTACACCGAACTAATTTTGATCACAGTGCTGGTTCACGTGTTTTAAAATCTATGCTCATTTAAAAACAACTCCAAATGGGCTTGAGAGATTTGTGTTCTCAGAAGGTCTTCTGAGCCAGGAAATGAGATCTGTGTCCCAACGGCTGGGCAGCCTGGGTGGGTTTCCCATGCAGGAGTGGGTTGGGATGGCATGAAGATTTCCTCCACCAGAGTTCACAGAATCATAGAATGGTTAGAGTTGGAAGGTACCTTAAAGATCATCCAGTTCCAAACCCCCTGTCATGGGCAGGGACACCTCCCACTAGAGCAGGTTGCTCAAAGTCCCATCTGGCTTGGCCTTAAACACTTCCAGGGATGGGGCATCCACAGCTTCTCAGGGCAGCCTGTTCCAGTGCCTCATCACGCTCACAGGAAAGAACTGTTTTCTGGTATCTAATCTAAATCTCCCCTCTTCCAATTTAAAGCCGATTCCTCTTGTCCTGCCACTATACTTCCTGACAGAGTCTCTCTCCAGCTCACCTGTAGGCTCACTTCAGATATATGCTATAAGGTTAACCTCAGAAACCTATGCTGTAAGGTTTCCTCAGAGCCTTGTCTTCTCCAGTTGATGTGGCGCTGGTGATTTCTACAGGAGGTGTAGCCCTGGCACTTTCTAGTTCTTTAGAAGGTAAATAAAAGAAAACCAGATTGCTGGATGGGGTGTTCATGATAGGAACCACTCTCTTTCTTTCTTAGACATTGAGAATACAGTATAGTTTCTTCTCACCAGACAAGATGAATACTAGTAATTTTTATTTCCATGGAGCCATTTCCATGCTGAGCTTTCAATAGTACTCCTCCACCTCCTCCTTGCCTGATAACAGTGAGAGCAGACTTTTAGCTTATAAAATAAAGCTATACCTTTTATTGAAAAAGATGGTTTAAAAACCCAGCATTCCTGAAGTAGGAAGTAGCCGGAGCCAGAGCTATTTCTTTTGCTAGGTAATAATTCAACACAAAATGTCATCTGTGTATAACCACCCATAGGTAAAACAAGGCAATTACAGACAGACATGCACTAATTCAGGTTTTATTCCATCTTTCTGTTATCAAAACCAGACTTGATTTTGCATTCTTACTTGGTAATTGGCTAATAACTGTAATTTTCATCTTAAGAAGATGGACTAAAACCACTGTTCAGAAAAGCTCTATAACATAACAATTGATCAATTCTTCATTACACTTGATGCATTCAGTTTACCACAGTCATTTCATTTGCAATTTGAGCTGAAAAAACAAACAGCAAAAATCTACTCAAGCAATTTCAGATTGGAAAGCCATAACACAAATTAGTACACAAAGAAACAGCAGGCAATCAATTTATCATTTGCTACTTTATTCTTTAGCAATTTGCAGTCATTGTTGAGTTGCTTTTGAAACTTGTAAAATTTGATTATGTGAAAGCTGGTGAATGTCAGGCTTTGGTCATTTCTGTGTTCTGTTTTATGAGTGGTTGAGAGAACAGAGAGTTTGTACAGGTAGAACTTTCTGGCTTCTGCTAATACCCTGCACAAGCACTTGTAGCTAAAACAACATGGAACCCCTGGTAGCTCTACCTCTGTTGTTTTCTACCATTAACCCAGTTCAGAAAACTAGGATTAGCTCCCACTAGAGCAGCTATATGGTGCTTCAAAAGCCACACTGTGGACCTGCATCTACAAACAAGGTCATGTGTCAGCTGTGGTTCCACATGCAAGGCTGGCTATTGCGTCTCCTACAGTATCTACCGTGTGGGTGGAATATTACAGGAATGTTATGATGCTTTTAACCCAATGGTTTGAATAACACTCCTGTCAGCCTGTTAATAAAAAGGGGGTTGCCTGTGATGGACTGAGAAGTGGTGGTGCCACACGCCGCTGTGCAGAGTTTACACCTGTTCACATTTATTCATAGGTGACCTCAAGGAGGCTTTCTGGTTTTTATCCCCCACAATGTTCTTCTTTCTGCATTCAGAAATGAGGATCCCATTAACCTTTTTTACCCTTGATGTTGAATTGGGTTGCATAAATATTGTTTGCAAGCAGTGGGCATGTTCAGAGAGGTGCTGGATGTGCTCAGAGCACAGTCTGAAAAATAGACCTGACCAAAGAGCAATGAAAAAAAGAGTTTTGTTAACTATGTATTGTTAATTTTAAATAAGAATACGCCAGCTTTGCCAGATTCCAAAGCCTTCCTTTTAATTTTATTTGCGCTAACGTATATTCAATTATGTGTATAAAATGCATAATTTCATCAGGAAAATCTACAGGTCTGATAGTAAAATCTTCTGCTGCCTCATGATATCCCTGTAGAGAAGAAATCAGGGAGTGGGTTATTAAAGTTAGTTTCTTTGCCTCAACCTCCGATTAGTCCCATAATGAGAGAGAAAATGTCTGTTTTTTTTCCCTAGGCAAGAGACTTTCTGACAGAAGCACTCAGGTGTGAGAGAGGTTTCACAGATGAGACTTCTGAAGTGGTCGGGATACATGCAAAATCCATAAAGGACCAAGTTTCCCTGTTGTCACTTGCTCCAGTCTCACTGTGGGGATTTAGACATCCCCCTGCAAAGCCTCCTCACTGTGGTGTCTTCTGCTGGTCCACACGCTGTACAACAAATTGCTCCTCAAGGACTATCGAAGTTGAACTGCTTTGGATAAGTGCATTCACTTATTTTAGAGGTGGGTCGGGTACTGTATTCTGCACTGCAGTAGGAGTAAACATCCTCACTGGACTCCCACTCTCACCCCATGTTATTTAAGCAACCTTTACACTTAAAATTAACATTTGTTGTCAATAAAGTTTAGAGACAAAGGGTGGTCAAAATAGCATCAAAATAGCATCAAAAATAGCATCAAAAATAGCATCATTGTGCCTCTCAAAGAATTTCCTGACCTGACTGATTCTTAATTCTATTTTTTTGAAAATTTGATGTTGAATTGCTTTTTTGGGTTTTAGGTTAGGGTTTGGGTTGTTTTTTTTGGAGTCTTTTGCATTGACTAGACTGACTCTGCAGCTGGTCATGTTTGGCATGTTTCAGTCTCAGCAGTCCGAAAAACAGCTTTTCATCAACAGAACTGTACAGCACAAGGCTTATTGTCTCTCATTCAAAGCACATCACAGGCAGGTCTGTGTTTCTGTTTGACGAACACCAAAAACCCAGCGTTCAGGCCTGCCAAAGTGAATCACATGGGGGATGGCAAGACTTGAATCACGTTGGGGATGCAAGTCCGAGGTGCAGCTGCTTTTCCCTTTTTCACTTCAACCCCCACCATTTACCAACCTATCCTCCGACTTACCCTTTTGGCAGGAACTGCAGCTCTCTATCTTAGCCCACATATTCCTTTCCAGTGTGGTGTGAAAGAAAAGCCAGGGGCCAAATTTACTGCGAAGATCTTTGCTAGCTATTTTTTAGCCTCTCATTTCTTTTCTGTCATGCCACTGTAAAATCATAGGCTAAGGACAAGTTTCATTTCATTCTTTCTATTATTTGCTGAAGTAAGTGTCTAGTGTAAAGGAAAGCACTAAAATCTAGGTTATTTCCTTCCAGAACATGTAGATTCAGCAGCACGGTTTCATATTAATAACAACTGTATGGCTAAATCCCTGCAAACTGGGATAAAAGTTTGCTCCTAGGGATTCAGCAAACACTCTTAAACCATTGCAGTATCTTAATTCTAAAATAGCCTTCCAGCAGGCTACACATTGGGTTATTTTGCTGTATCTGGAGTTTTGAGGCCATTCCAGAGACAGACAGGCACAATGAAAAGCAGAGTTGGCCAAACATGTGAAGACTTGAGGTATAAAAGGATTAACAGATGCTAATGTTCTACATTTTTCTGCTGCAATAATATAAGTACAGACAGCAGCCAGAGCAAAGCAAAAAGGAAAAGATTGCATGTAGGAGGGACAGCTATAATACTGTGTGGTAGTAAATTTTGGAAAAGGCAACTGTTGAACAGATGTTACCAGCACAGAGAAAATTTAGTAAGTAAATGATAAGAAATTCACCGGTCCAGTGAGGAAAAGTGATTATTTAAATCTAAAATGAAACCTTTCTGTTTGTCTAGAGAAATAGAATCTCTAAAATCACAAAGGAAGACTGATAATAATAGAAGATTGGACTAAACTGCTCTTCAATCTGAAATTAAATGTCTTGGAAACAGAAGACATTGAGTCATTTCATTTGCAAAGACATTTATATGAAATATTTAAACTTTCAGAAAAATATATTGGTTTGGTTTTGTTTGTTTTTTTTCTAGGCCAAATAGTTTGTGGTGTTCGAAATGAAATGGCGGTAGATCTTGCTATGTAGAGAAAAGTGTTGCCAACCCCACTTTAACCTGAGCTCTCTTCACCCAAAACACAGTCCTGAGGGCACTCATCTCATTGGGTTTACTCCAAGGAGCACAGTCCCTGCTTTTGTTTCCCCTGTCTCAGCTGCCTTCATTCACAGGAACTGCTCCATATGATGAGCCCTTAGTTTTTATTCTTTTTCTTCTGACTGCAGGACAGCCAGGTCCAAAACACAGGTCTCCTGCAAGACCCCCATCACATTACAATCTGAAAATTACGCAGCTCCCATTGCTCTGGCATCCAGAAAACAATGGATGCACACAGCATAAATATATAGGAGAATGAAGTGTGTCTTGGCATGGCACTTATCCCAAGCCTGATTACTCAGTGCAAAGAGCACAGAGGCATTTTGGCATGAGCAGTGCTGAAAAGACGGTCAGCCTCCTGCTTTTTGTGATAATCCTTCTTATCTCTAAACTATTGCTACAACATCTGCATGGGAACATGAGGCAGGGAAAATGCTTTGGTCTCTTGATGGTCCTTCTATAATAGAGGTATTTCCCTGCCCTCTACCTCAAGCAAGGTTGTCTAATTCTGATTTATCTCCCATATTGTAGTGATCAGCCACATAAATGAATGCCTCCCCTGGTTCTGCATCCAAAACACTCTGGATTCATGTCACCTGCAATATTTTTGCATATTTCTTCAACAGCAAGACACATTCTTCATCTTCATCTGTCCGGAGAGACAACTGCCCTTATGAAATTTTGCGTCCTGTCAAGTCACAATTCTTCTCAGCCATGGTACAAATTTATTGATGTTTCCAGCAAGACTGATCTGTCATTAGGGTGTCAACTGCTGATGCATGTGCATCTGACTTGAAGTAGTCATCTGAACCAGTTAATTTCTGTATTTCTCTCAAACTCATTACTTGATATTTGTTACTTATTCATTATGACTCCTTGACTACAAAGAGGACATCAAAGCTGAATATATCTCTTTAATCAGGGACCAAAAATATTATCACTCTGATCACAGGATTGCAGCTTTCATATTTTCTTCTCAGACCTATTCTTGGAATGTGTTCCATCATTTAAAATCCTCCTCTAAGGTAGGAAAAATGACCTGTTCTCTTTCAAGGCAAACCTTTTCTTAAGATCATCCACGGACTTCATGGGTATATGCCAAGAATGACATAGATTTTTATACAGATTGGATCTTATTTGCAGTAATTTTGCATAGCCAAAATCCTTTAAAAGGTTCTTACAGCAGCCGGTTATTTTGGCTGTGATTTCATGAAAAATGGTAGCCCGTCTCTTTGCAAAAGGCTCTGCAAATAGTCATTAAGCTAAGTCTCTTTTCCCATGAGAATAAAATGTAAAGAACTGAAATGTGATCATATTTGTGTGTGCATCTGGTGTCTGTGCACGTGGTATCTGTGGAGACAATGGAAGAGTCTGCTTTTCAGCCTTTTTTTAAGATAGGTATATATATATGTAAAATAGCTAAAATAAGAGTTGATTTTTTTTCTCCAGACCAAGTAGGAGTTGGAGCTGTAAACAAACAACGCTCAGTTAAAAGCGAATAAACAAAACCATTAATCATTTCTTCTGGCCCCTAAAAAAATGAACATTACAGCTGAGTTATCCCCTCATACACTGACAGGGTTAAAAAAACCCATCTATGAGACAAAAACCTCACTAGAAGGAGAAAGAAATCCACTGGGGAAAACAGACTGCCTTTCCCCGGTTGTCCTGATGTCTAGCCTGGGCCTGGAGCAAGGAACTATGAGACACTTGGGCAGCAGAAAGTCAAAGCAAACAGGGCAGGGGAAGGCCATGTAATCCACCCACATTCAAGAATGCACACCAGGGATTATACACTATCCTATTTTCCACACGTGGGATAACATTTGTGGACTTTAGAGACGCTACCGTCACTCGGTCTGTGCTCTTAGCAGTGTACTGGTTTAAAGCAGAACTTATCTTTCTGAGCAGTTATCAGAAATGCCCTATAAACTTTGCAAATTCTTTTGCTGCGGGCCTCAGATGCTGCTGAAGGGGAATATCTGCAGGGTCCCTCTGGGGAGAGGGCTCCGAGCAGTCCCCTGTTGCTCAACAGCAAGGGGGAGCTTGTTCACACCCTCGCCTATTTAGAGCTTGGCATGGATGTTACACGCTTGCTTTTTTTACTCTCTGCCTGCTAAGAACTTGCCCCTGAGTATTTGGAATCAGTATAAAGTGAATAGAGTGAGATACCATATGTTAATTCCAGTATGCTTTTTGGCTGATAAAAGTGAAAAGTATAAGCTCTTTGTGAGATTATTGCATAGAAATGAGTTAAGGCAATTGCATGGATAAACTAGAGAAGCGGTAGCTTTACCCATTAAGATTTTATCTAAATAATCCAAATGTTATAAAGCAGAGAAAAAAATAATAAGTAAAGGTTGGGTAGCAAGATCAAACTACCTAAAAATCTGATCTCTCATCATGCAGAGATTTTGAATGTTTAACTTTTTAGTATATCTAAGAGATGCTGAGTATGTGGTGGTGCATCAGAACTGTTACTTACTCTCTTGCTTGTGTGGAGATATATATTCTGCTACTGCACATATTTCAGGCAAACAAATCTAAGTGGCAAGGGAAAGGATGTTGTTTCCTTGATGCAATTGTTCTCTTGATGCTTCATACTATGAAATAAACTCCAAATTTCCCAATAGAAAGGGACAGAAATTATGAAGAATAAGATTGACTGAAATGGATGACAGTGTTTAAAAAATGTTAGCTAGTATTGATGTTTTGGAGAAAAAAAAATACCCCGAGAATGCTGCCCCGAGGAGGTGATTGATATGGCTGCCACAGGGGCCCGTGTCATGCCAGATAAGTCACTCCAGCCATGTCAGAGGTGATCATTACTTTTATGCTCTTTGTTTTCTGGGTGCCTGACTGACGACCCTGATATGCAGAAATATGAGGCACTTAAAGCTCAACTACTACAGAAATCTTGGTGTCGGCCTGGCTGCAATCTTTCTGATGAAAAATTTTTCTGTTGGAAGATGTTGACTTGCCACAGACGAGATTTTCACAGAAGTGTGTTTTTCCATTGAAGTAAGCATTGTGTGATTTTTAGTGAGGAACTGCTGCAGGAAAAAGAAAAAAAAAAGGGGGGGGGAAGAAAAGAAAAGGGAGGAAACTCCGTGCTCTAGACTAATCAAAGCACATGAAAGACCACAAAATGAGAGGCTTGGGCTCTGCCCTGAGTCTGCCCCAAGAAAAATTCCTAATTTAATGCTGTTATTTCCTGGGCTGATGGCTCATTTCCTGATGGGCATTGATGATGGGGAGAAGGGATGGAAGGAAGGGAGGATCTTTCTCCCTTTTCTTTCTAAGTGCTTTTACTAAACATTTCAAAGGTGCTTTGCTTCATTTATGTGTGAAAGAGTGAAAAACAGTCTCTGTACTTTTCGTGGAAGGGAAAGAGGCCCTTTGGCTGTCTCCTTTTTGGGCAGCTCTGGGTCCGGAGATCGGAGACCTCGGCAGTTGAGATACTTTTTGCCCCATTTCCCTGTGTCTGAAATCATTAACTCGTTGGCCTGAAGATGCTGGTGAAGTCAGGACACATCACACCTCATGCTTGCCTTTCACTCACTAGACTAGCAACACTGCCAGAGAAGGAAGTTGGCTCATGTAGAGCTCCTTTCCATCATCCTATTTTCCCCTTTTCTGAGGCAGGATTTAATACTGCTGACCTGTGGAGTTTGTCTAGCCCCTTCTCAGCTCTAGGTGAAGGAGGTTTTGTGGACACTGATCTCCCCAAACAAGGTGTACTATCACTTAACTCTCTCATGGTTATAAAATGTCCAGCCTTCCCTCTGCCAGGGTGAGGCTGGTGTCCCTTGTTCCTCCTGGATTTGAGGAACAGCCAACAGCTGACTTCTCTCTCTTTACATTTGAAAACTAAATGCAACTCCTTTCCCTGCTGTCGTCTCTGAGATAAGCCTACTTCTTTTAACTTTCCTTGCAGGTCACTTTTCCAGGCCCTTGTTAACTTTGCTGTTGTCTTTTTGAACTGCCCCTAATTGGTCCAACTTTATTTATGGCTGATGATCAAAATTAGACATGAGACTCCAGCTGTGGCCTCTCAAGTCCAAGTGCACAGGTCTAACGAGTTGCTGTGCTTTATGTGCACTACCCAACTATTCTTCTTCATTATTCCTACTAACTGCGAGTTGTGAGTCAATAGGAATCTGAGCTGAAGGTAGTCTGGTTATTTTGTAGGTTCTCAAATCATGCTTCATTTTCTGATGATAAGTACTGATTTTGTGCTTCTGCCTTTGTCCTTTGGATCTCAGAGTTTCTCCGTAAGCATTTGAAGAGAATTTTTAATGATTCAAATAACGATTTGGGTATTACTCAGGGCGGATTCAGCAGTAGCTGACAACCTGGATATACCCATTCTTAGCTGTTTCTCATCTCTTTGTGCCTTGTGTGCCTATTACTGTCTTGAAATTAACTGTGCTAAATATCTGATTGTAATTAAATTTTTCTGAGAAGACTGAAGCAACAAAGACTTCGAATGTATCTGTATTCCCTATGTCATTTTACCTGCTCTCCTTCCCTGTTAATGGACCTGTACTACTTTCCTTTGCCTTGATAACATTAATAATATTTGCCCTTCACCCCAGAAAGGCTGTGAAAGTAAATTAAGGGCGGCACATTAAGCACCTAGTTACTATAATAAAGACAGAAAAAGCCTATCAGCTTTTCAGAAAAAGCCTAACTAATGGCACTTCCAAGACGGTTTTTGCCACTTTGTGGCATACACACATTAAAGCCACAGGCTCACAAATAAAAATGGCATGAAAAATTGGCTCACCACTGGGTGATGGAGTGCCATCTATCCTGGGCATTGAAGGAAGCTCCAGTCCTTGAGCGCATCAGTGAGTGTTTGTGCCACAGAGACTGGATTAGAATTTGCAAGCACAAGGAGCAAATTAAAGCAGCACAAACAACCTTAGCTCTGGGTTTTCCTGGCTTGTGAGCGCTTCCCATTACAACTTTGTGTGTCCATTAGTGGAAAGTGAAATCTAGTGTCTGATGACTGCATGATTGTACCAGGCAGGCAGTCTTGCTGTCTTCTGGAAACGTTCAGAAGAATATATGCAATGATGTAAAATGTCAGTGGAAATTGTTCTGAAGTGAACTCAGGCCTCAAGTCAAAACAGCATTGCAAAAATATGAAATAGCACCATGAAGATGACTAGCAAAAAGTGATGTTTGCAAGCTTTCTGTTCCCCTGACATATTTGCTTGAGATAACTGTGGACCAAATGACAACCTGGCACAATGTGAGCCACAGCAGCTTCTGCATCAGACTGCAGAAGTTTCTAATGACTTTTTATGGATCATTTCTTCCTTGGAGAGCAGTACAGTGCTGATATCCTGGTTGCCTTATGGCTCATGTGACCAGTTGTTTTGTGACTTGTATCTAGCATCCTTCTACCCAGAGGGAACAATTTAAAGTAGACTATGTTGTCTTTATAGTAAGCAAGATTTCTTACAAAAATGATTCTTGCCTGGTGGCATGTGGCCAAATCGAGGCATTACTTTCTGTTGAAGAGGCATGAACAATCACTAAAGTGGGTCCAGAGCTGACCCCGTTTTTCTCCCAAATACTCTTTTTTTCCCTCCTGTTGTCCAATCTGGCTGCTGGGGGTTTTACTCACAGGCTGTCATCTGACCTCTTTGCCCATAACTGTAAAATTAATTAAACATGCCTCTCTCCATGCGTGCTCACTAAACGGGCTGTCCAGTCCAGCACTCGTTAGGACAGCATTTGCATCAATATTAACAGGAAATATATAAACACGGGGCATGAAGACGTTGTACTCTGCCTGCTGTACAAATCAGCTTATTGCACCTCCTCTCCTTGTCTGATACTTGTAGCCTTTTGTCCCCTGTGTCCTTTTGACTTAATTTTAGTTTGCCCTCTACTTTCACCTCCATTACTGTGTTATACATGGGCAGTTGGCTATGTGACTTAATCATATCAGCCTCCTCCTGCTGTTTTACTTCAATCTTCTCCAACCTTTCTCCACTGAGCTGACAACAACACCTTCTTCCGCGCCGTGGAAAACATGATCTAAAACAATATGATAGTGTTAGACTTCTGCGTGCATAATTTCAATAACGTCCCATGTAACCAGTCACCTGGCTGTTTTTTTTTAATGAAATTGCCCCTGTTATCAGCCTGTTTTCATTCAGTTCTCACAAAAGGATTGCTCACAGCGTGAGTCATGACAGACATTTCAGTATCTCTGTCAGGAAGTCAGTAAAGATAATAAAAAGGGGCACATGCGGACAAATCTTTGGAAATGCAACATTTAAGAGCAGTGATGCTGCTGCTGATAGCTTTCAGTCATTTTGCAGAACATTAAGAAAGAAAGCAACCAAACCTCAAAAGTAACATTTTGTTCATTAATACTTTTGTCTTGCTCCCCACCGTGTTTGCTTGCATCCATTTTATAACTCTATGGATTCCAGCTTTATTTTTCATTTTAAGATCTTCGCCTTGCAGAACTTTCTTCTCAGTAAGAATAAGAGGAACCTCAGCAAGGCAAGCACAGTCACTCATCTAAGCAGGTAAGGCTGGGGATGAGCCTGCTCCCACGGCTACGTGGAGGTACCACAGAAAGGTGCTGAGAAATGCCTTCTGCTCCTACTGTCCCCCTTAGGTCTGAGGGTGAGCCCTCCTGCCTCTGCCAGGGAAGGCACTTGCTTGTCTCAGTCCCCTTGTGTTCAAAGAAGAAAGGGATCACTACCCCATGCACACAAGTGGACACTGAGATTATCTGTTGGGTTTTTTTGCCTACATGTTTCTCTCCTGAATAGAACATTTTTTTACAAAGTCAATTGGCAATTTCTACATCATTATGAAGCTTTCCTGGCACTGCATCTGCTGATTGATGGCCATGAAAATGCAGCATATTTCATTTTCTTTTTCTAGACGTGAAGCCAGCTGCTAATGGTTTTCTCAGGGTGAAGCTAGCAGCTGCAGGATCAGGTCTCAAGGCTCTGAAATGGACATTTGCAGGAGAGCCACCTGGGCTTTTGGCTGTTTCATTACTGGTCATTACTGCTCATAAGAAGTGATCTAAGCAAAATGGGTGTGGAGCACAGCTGTAAATTCTGGAGTTTTTAGTTGGGAGACCACAGTAATTAGCATCAGATGGAAGTGATCTCAGTGATCTCAAAATCTTTCTGCAATTAAAACTTCCCTCTCCTGTTTCCAGAAACACATTAAGTCCCATGATCTAACAGTTGACATTTATTTAGTTTTATTCATCTGCCTCTCCAAGTCAAATACAGATACTAATACATGAGTGTCACCACCTTTATGTTAATTGTGAGTCTTTGCTGAAGACTGAAATAAAATGTGAACACTAGTGTGTCATTGGGCTGAGTGAGAACAAGACTGTGTCTCTCTGCAGAGACCAGACAGCATCAAGTAATCTTCTCCTACAGGTCTTCGATAAAGTCAGTATCCAAGCATTCTTCCTTCCACTCTGGAAGAAGTCCACGTGATTCCAACTTGTCTATATTTTGGTTGACCTTCCTGTATTCCACGCACAGCAAAACACAGGGGACCATTTGCTGTGGCCATCCAGGCCATGGGATTGCTGTCCTGCTTCTTCAAGCCCTATGCCCTGTGAAGAGCATGTCGATGGCAGACGACATGTAGATGGCATATCCTTTTGGGAGGCGGAGGCAGGAAAGACACATGGGAAAGGTGCTGTTGCATGTTCCTCACCAGGCTGACTCTTAACAAGCCAGGCTGGATGCTTTATCTTTTCCTAAAGAAAGGCAGACTAACCAGGATGCCCACCAAATAAAAAGACAGAGCGGTGAGGAGGTTCACCATCAGTTTTTACAAGCTGCTGTTAGGTGCAAAGCAGGCTGATCTGCATTTGCATTTACATTTTTGGAGTGTTTCACAGTGACTTAAATGGGAAAGGCAGAAATGAGAGTTGTGTGGGAATTCCTGAGAGCAGCAAGAGAATTTCATAATCACACAAAAATCATGCAAGCACAAATTTTGTATTGTTGGCCACTGTATCCTTGGAGGGAATTGACCTTGACACACACTTGAACAATTTTAAACAGCAGAAAGAGGGTTCCATAAGCAGAAATATTGTAAATCAGAACCTCCCTTTCAAGTAGGAAAGCCCTGTTTGCTTGATTTCTAATCTATATGATCAACTAAAAGCACTCATAATAGTTAAGGGGCTGAAAAGTGGGCCCAGGGTGTACATCCCTTTCCCCAGTGAGGCTTTGCAGGTCGAATTCTCTCTCATCAGCGTGTGCCACAGAGGCTTTAGATAAGGAACTAGTGAAGAATAGCTGAACAGTGAAAGCTATTATCTCAAAAGACTGATATTTACCGGATTCCTGCTTTTTACCTTTATAGCTGAGTCACAGAATTTCCTTTGTTGCTGCACATTCGTTTTCCTCCTTTCTCTAAAAATACTATTGAATTGAGTATGCACACGTCTTATATACTGCTATCTAGAATTATCTCCAAAAACCCTTTTAAGCCCTGTTCACATACAAATGAGAGTTGAACACTTCCAGGGCAGAGCAGTACATTAGCAAGCCTGAGAATGAACAATAGAATTGAGTCAATAAAGGAAGGATATACCATCTGATCACAAGGTGACTGTTTCCACTGTAATGTGAAAAGCTACTTCCAGTGCTGAAAACACAGTAGAGCAACAGGTAAATGAATGCCTCTGTATGGACCTCATTTGGATCCCTGTGTACATGTTCAGATTTCTGCAAGGGGAGAGAATGGCTATTAGGATAATCAGGGGAACCAAGAGCTTGCTTTGTAAGTAGAGATTAAAATTAATTTGCTTAGCCTAGCAAAAGGGAGACTGAGGATGTATGTCATGCTGCTGATATATAACTAGGAGGAAGGGAGCTCCACAAGCTAAGAGAGAGCGTTGCTGTGAGAACATTCGCCCTAGGACCAATATCCATGAACATATTTAGGGTGGAAAATAGGGAACTACCTACCGAAAGATAAAGATCTAGGGGACTCAAGCAAAATATCGAAGATGTATTTGATGCAGCACTACCTCTGCAGCAAGGGCTTTTGGACTGAGCAAGAGCAATGTCAGGGTTCATGCAGGACAGGCTTTTATAATGTAACTGAAAGAGATCTGCATGGTGGTATTTGCCAAATCCTCTTTCAAATATATCTACTCAGAACCTGGGTGTAACCAAAATAAGTCCTCCTCTGTGTGTCACGCAGAAAACTCCAACCATGCTGGCTGGACTGACAGCTTCAGCATACCATGCTCTTCCTCTTGTGGATGTAACACCTGAAAATCCTTCCAGAGACCAAAAATGAGTATGATGCGTCCACCCCACTCCACCCAATCAGGTTACTTGAGTATATTTGATGAAGGAAAATATCTGCGTTTTACTGCAGCTACTGAAGCAGCAAAGCTGGAAGGTTCTGGTTCAGGGGACCAGAGAGCTCTGAAAGTTTTAAATGCTGTCCTTGCCCTCACCCACTACAAGTTTGATTTAATGCTTACAGGCCACATTATTGTTTATAATATTTCACTTTTTGATATATATATTTTTTAAATATTATCTATTTTGTTATTTTATCGTCAATTATTGAATTATTGTTGGGTTGGGTTTTTTTTAATATATTCACCATCTTATCATAAATATCCTGGAATATAAAAATGTCTGATTTGTAGACTCTCACTATGCATAAATTAAGCTGGATTTATGAGACTTACAGTCTGTTCTTCCTCTGTTCTTTGGAGGGCTTTGTGAATGTGCAATGAGAGCTCTTATTTCTTATTATGGAATTTTATTGCCACTGCGTAACTGGGTTAATATAAGAAGTATAAATAGGGATATGCATTTGCCTGTAACATGTTTTAATATGGAGAAGAGCATCTGAAGTTCAAAAAATATGGACTGAAGAACAGACTGTATATCTTACCCTGTAAATGGGAAGAGAAACCATTTCAAATGCTGAAGAAAGAATGGAGTGCGTGGGAATTGTCCCCCAGGAAAGGTAAAAAAGTAATTGGCTTTTTTTAAGCCATCTTGCTCTATGCTGGAACTACATTTTAGCAAGCATCCTAAAAAGCTGCAGTTGCCACCTCTCACCTCCTGGTCTCCTACACAAACTTTCAGAAACTGAAAGAAAGGGTGTAGAAAAGCAAGAGAAGCTGGAAAGGTCTAACAGACAGGATATTTTGCCTTCATATATTTCCTCCTCTTTCTGGTCTTTCTGAACTTGGCTGATGTTGGCTGATGTAGACTGAAACCCTCATCATAAGCATGTCCTACTTGAGACTGATGAAGTACTCTTAGTGTAGAATACGAGCTAAATCCTCTGACTGTCTCTCCTGTGCAGGAGAAAAAAAAAAAAAAAAGAAAGAAAAAAGAAGAGCCTTGTTCATCCCTGTGCCATCTTCTCATCCTTTACATGTTTCAATGGTATTTTAATAGCATTAAGTCAACAAGGGCACAGGCAATGTCCATGGACACAAATGAAGGGAAAGCAGAAGGCTGCTGCCAGCAGATGAGGATGGAGCCAGCACAGCTGCAGCTAAACAGATAGCAGCTGGAAAGGACCGAGGTGGCCACCAGAAGGCAGAACAGCTGGGAAAAAAAAATAAATAAAAAATATAATAAAAAAAGATGTTTTAAACCAAGCACATACGAATTGGTTTAACTGAGAGACACAGGTGTCAGGTCTGGGGAGGTGAGATTGTCCCACAGGCTTCAGGAGCCCTCACCAAGGACTGACCCCAGGGAAGGAGCAGTAGTGGGAGATCCAAAGGAGAAAAGGGAGTTTGGGATTCATACAGGCTGGGGGAAACACCTCCTGAGTGGCTCTACAGCCTTTGGGCTGTACCAGCAAAAAGCCATAGGGAAGGGGTTTGGCACGATAGGCTTCTTTGGGTTTACTTCAAAGCAGAAAGGCCTGATGGAAACTGGCACAAGGCCTCTCTACCAGAGGACCACCATTGTTCTCAGTCCTCCCAGGCAGATTTCCTTTTTCTGCTGACAACAGGATTTGCTGTGGTTTTCTGTAGGAAAAAAAAAAAGAGGACAAGTTCATAGGCAGACTGACTGTAAAGCTCAATATTTTGGAGTAGGGGTTCGTTACTTTTTTTGCCTGGCGCTATAGATGTTAACCTTTTAGTCTCTCTTTCAGAGTTAACAGACCCATTTTCCTTTCGCCCTAAATGTGAGGCTGCAACAGGTATTCTAAACACAATGGGAAATTTATTTAAAAGGTTAAAAATCACGCTAGTCTGGAATAAAATCGTGTTTTCTCATTGTCCATGGCTGCTGTAGCCATCTTTGCTGTTGTGTGGTGTCAGGCGTAGAGCTCGTGGGCTGTTGCTGATGATGTTTCTCTGTGAAATTCAGTCAGATTAACGACTTTGAGGTCACTTGAGATTTACATAATTTATATCGATGACTTGCTGTTTAAAGTGTTTTACAGAGTCAGGAAATAAATTGTAGGTTTTTTAAAAATATCATAATTAAAAATTGACTTGTACTAACTGCTGGCTTCAGGAGTGTGCATGAAGTTCAAGTATGATGGATTGTTTTGCTCAATGAAAACTATAAAAAACCAGGAGAGACTTATGATGATAAAAAGCATTTTTTTTAAGGTGGTTACATTATCAATCTTTATATTGAGCCAAATGCTGCTTGCGTTTCTTGTGTGCATATTTTATTGACTTCGTTATGACCAGTTGTGGAAGGAGAGCAGTATTTGTATTAGAGTGAAGAAATAGTATCACATTCAAAATCAAAACATGTTCTTGAACCAAGTATAAAACTTCAAAAGCCAGAAATCAAGCACTTGTTTTAGTTATGCTTTTACTATGACACTGGAGTGATTATTTATTCACTCCAGAATTTAACTGTAATAAATCTTTCTGCTTTAAAAACAGATGGGAAATTTTCTTGTCTTTCCTCACATTAAGAACCAAAATATTCAGATGGTGAACATTGAGGTTTTTTCCCAATAGTTTGATTTGAGAGAAGCGATGAAAAAACATGCAGTGGGAATCTGTGACATGTAAGACTGGTCTCAATGGTTTTTTTTAAAGAAAAAGGGTTTAAGGGCATCTGTTACAATGCAAAGACAAGCCAAAGTGCTCTCCGTTTGACCAGTATATTCCCAGTGAAAGTCAATGGAGTTGGACAGTACCAACTGCCTTGAACTTAACAAGGTGTTACAGGGTCCATAGAAAGAGAGCCCTGGGTAAGAAATGAGACACGTTCTTCCATTTTATTTGCTCTAGACCAAAACTCAACTGTTTGAGTAGGATACTGAGATGTGCAAAAGCACTGCTAAAAATGTAAAGTTCTACCTTGTTCCTACGATTAGAGATTAAGCAAGAAATGCTTTCCTACCCCTTCCCCTGGAAGAAGGGTGCTGGGAGAGGCAAAATGTCCAAGCTCCAACCGTCACCCAGGAAATGATTGAGCAGGAGACTGGAAAACAGTAGGTGTTGGGATGAGGTGGACTCTGGGCAGGGTGGGAGGAAAGTAGAGTTCAGGGACAACAATGGATGGCACAATGACACCAAAACACCTTCCTAAAGCTCATTTTACAATTATTAATTCAAGATGAATGAATTGGGTGGGCAAATGTCTCGTATTTGTACGAGACATACTGTACAGTCGCAGAAGCAGGGCACTGCTAGCTGGAGGCTTGTTCTTTTTAATCTAAACCTTTCCTGTAATGCAGCCATGTATGCACAGCAAGGAGCACTTTCTCATGATGAAATTACATGTTCAACAAGCTACGCCTCGCAGTCATATCATATAGTGGCTGTGCAAACAGGGAGAGAGATGCCTTTCTGATGCACCTCCACGAAATGGGTTTGAAATAAGTGTTAATCTGTATGCCAGATATCTGTAACAATAAAAATGACATGCCCCTTAATGGCTACTTTTTCCCTAGCCTTGCAGCCCAGTTCTGCTCTGCTGCACTGTCTTACCTCACTGTGAATCCTCAGAGAAGCCAAAACAGGATGGGAGTTTCTGGGAAAAACAAATCTGGGAGCATAAGGCAATAAGAAAAATATGGGAAGGTGTATGTAAAGCTTATTGAGGGTAATCACGTAGTATAAGTGGTGTGTTAAAACCAAGAGACTGATTTTAGGCAGTGGGTGTTCCTACAAATGCTCTTCTGCTATCTGGTGCAGTCTGTTACTGTCAGCTCGCACATTCCTTTGCAGCTTCGCTTGGGTTTCAAATGAACAATCACACGCTGATAAGTTTTCTGGGACTTATTTCCCAGTTTCCTGAATTATGGGCTAGTGGCAAGATCGCATTGATAAAACCTTCCAGATGCCTTATCTGAATTTCAGAGATAAATAACTTGCTGGATTCACTTTTGAACTCTCTCACAAAATAGATCATTTGGGGTCACCAGAAAGAAGCAAAACTTCGTATTTAATCTGGAATCCTTATAAACTTACACAGAGTTTTTCAGCTAATCTTTTAAAGGAGATGATTTAGTTTTCAAAAACCAAGACAAATTATTTTTCTACGGACGACAGGTATTTCCTACTAATGAAAATGCCATTATAGAAGGTCTGTGCTAAAAGGAGTAAAAAAAAAAAGCTTGTGTGCAATTTCTTGTTCACATAATTGCATGCTGATATTGAAAAGACACTGTGATTTGAAATTTTACTCCAATTTAAAATAAGATGCTGTGTTAGAAAACTGGGTAATAAAGCAGTATGAATTTTAATTTTTCAGCTGGGCTTAAACAAAGCAGTAATGACTTGTTTTCAGTAAAAATTCTCTGCAATATCTTTAAGTTTATAACTGTAGAAATATGGACTACAGTTTTTCAGAATTTGTTCCAGCTCTATGCTTGCAAATCTTAGAAAATATATTGCATGATGTGATGAGAGGTTTATCCAAGGATGCTTGAAAGGACAGCCTGCTTAGGTAGGGAGAAGAATATTTCGGTATACTTTGGGAGAAATGAATAAAGATAGCACGGGTGGAGTTCAGTAGGGATTTGAGGAAGAATTTGGCTCAGCACTATTTTATTGCTCTTCTATTCATTCCTAGTGCTGAGCAAAGTCAAAGTTTCCCAGTGAGTACCCAGCCAACAGTCAGTGTGACTTTATTGAAAGCTGAGAACAAGTCAAGAAACATGCCTCGTTTACCAAAATGCATTTTTTTTTTTTGTATTTTCCCAATGATTTGATGCCTGTCAGAGGAGAGGCCAGGGTCTTTCAGGAGTGTTTGGATGTAGTGAGAACAGGGATATGTCTGTGCCCAGCAAAGCTGCATAGTTCATACTCCTGCCAGTGTACATTCTTGCATATTCTTCCATGCCTTGTCTTCTCCTTCAGTCTAGGTAAAACTGGCATTGTTTCCCCCTCCCTGCTTGAATGTATATATTTTATAGCTAATGAAAAAGCTCAGGAAATATAACTGTCCTTTGTATTGATTTTGCTTTTATATAGTGCCTTTTCCCTAAATGGATGCCAGAATGCACTCTCAGAATCAAACTATATAGAACAATAATTTCTACCAGAATGGAAAAAACATGGCAGCAGCTTAACAGCACACTTTAGCACTAGACAACACTTTAGGAAATGAAGGTGGCTTTAAGGAGCAGGAATAATCCTGTGGCCTTGAAGAAGCTATTAGATATGGGTATGAAGAGAGACCTAGTGCAGCCCGTTTCTCCCCTGGCTGCAGGCACTGGATGGTGAGGGGAAGTCTCACCTGCCCCTGCTCAAACCTCTGATATTAAAGAATGGGTGTTTCCAGGCATATTTTATAGGCTGAAATAGTAATTAAGCTATGAGGGCTCTTAGGATGTCAGATTTTAGTTCATGTAACAAATAGCACAGCAGCCACCAGATGTTCATACACAGAATTTACTCAAGTATATTCCCATTTAGCTGCCTGTGGTGTGCCAGCGGGTACACCGTGCCACCAGCTCCAGGTCCCTCATCAGAGCCTCCCAAATTAAGGAGCCTTTGGCTTTCAGTAAAAATATGATTTTTCCAAAGCAGAAATTAAGTTCACTTTATCTTGTTTGCTCTATGCAAATTATTCAGTTCCCTTCTGCCCTCTCTCAAGCATAAAACAATAGGGGATAGAGGATATTCCATGGCTTGCTTTTTGCAGAAAAGGACCTCTGATTAAAAAAAGCGGTTGAAAATCAGCGTGTTAGAACATTGCTTCATAAGCACAAACGAACCTAAATCACTTCTTTCTGCGTTCTCGGGGACTTGTAAACAAGTATCATTACAACTATTAAAATTTACTGCCCCTTTTATTTACCTTGTTCATTCTTCTAAGAAATGTATGATTGGGTTAGAGCTGGTTGGGAATTCTAAGTGGTGATTATTTTATAAGCTGATAATGAAACTTTTCATGGAAATGTGCAAGTTTGGGGAAGGTCTGTATTTTTTTTTGGTACAATTTTCCTCTTGGGAAAGGAGCAATTTGGAGGCTCATGGATTTGACCATAGGGTTTCAACCAAAAAAATACATGTATTGATCATGTCAATGATCAGTCTATCTACCCACCTACCTCTATACTGGAATTCTCTTTATTTTTTATAAATAACAAATATATGTTATGCAACAGAATAAATTAACCTTCTGTCCCTCGCAGTTATTCACACCTTTACAGTATATGGACACGTGGGAGACTGACACTGAAGCCCTTATTCTGAGATGTATTTAATTACCAATAGAAAATTAAACAGTTTAAATAAGAGATCTAAAGATATTCTCTCCAGCGTAATCAATAGACCAGTTCTGAGGGCACTTGTTTGTGACAGAAGAGATTGATCCAGCTCCTGTATCCTAAAATGCAACATCTTTCCTATAAGAAGTGATTAACAAAATATCAGGCTATCCATTAGTAGTTTGGGTTTTCCCTAGCTTTGTCTCAGTGGGAAAGTAAATTTTTAATTGTTTTCCATTGGTAAAGCAATCGAACAAAAAAAACCCAAACCTTCTTTTGTGGATTAACAGCAGTTACTCAACTGAAATAGGTTATCATTGGGAACTCGTGTAAGTCTATAAACTGTTGTGCAGATACTCACAGTGCAGAGCCGGGCTGTAAAAGCAGTGAGTACCTGATGGAATTCAGAGGGAAAAACCCTTCTTAATGGGTGGCTTTGTATGGTGTGGCTTTTTGGTGACCACCATAGCTTTTCTTGCAGCATTTTTCAGCATTACATGAATGAAGAATGTAGAATGACAGGAAGCCGTGATGACAGGGGTGGTCAAAACGGTGTTTCCTGTGCTAATGTACACGTGTACCCATCTGTGCTACCTTTTGCAGGATTGTAACGTTCTAGTTTTATATTCAGTTTAGCTGCATCAAAAGCAGCGCAAGTGTGAAGATATGTTGAGGTTGTCCAAGGCATACTCTATCCACATGTGCTGGTGAGCTGCAAGGTTTAAAATCGGAGAACCTCACCAAAAGGTCTTTCAGAAAGCCCATGCTTCACTACTAGGGAAGGATTTCTCAGAATGCCTGATTAAAAGAAGCCAGAATAAAGTTGTCTGCTTCCAAGGGTTTTAAAAAAATAAAGTCCAATACCACCACAAATGACAGACTTAGGAAGACAGCTTATTTTCCATCTAATCATTATATATACAGCTGCTATTTATTGTTTCTGCTGCCAGCCTTTCTGAATGGTAAAGAAGCTCCCTCCAGCACGATTTTTTGACCTTGAGAGTGCTTCTGTGCCAGGGTCCCTGGGAGCTGTGTGGGGCTGATCAGGCTTGGCTCACCAGGTCTCCTCGCATCCCACTGGCACTTAATAATGATGCTTGGTATTCTTGGGAGGCAACCTGTGAGCTCAGACCTAAGACAGAAGATGAAGCTGTTTTGAAACATCAGATGAATAATATTGTCAAGAGTGCATTAATGAGGGAAAGTGTCTTCACACCCATGCAAGGAGTGTAGGTAATAGCAGACAGAACAAGAAATGTGAGGGGATAACAGACATTGTGACGCAGCCGGAATAGCTGTGGCTGATTTTCATGGTTAAATTATGAGTTATTGGGAAAACATGAAAAGAGAAGAAGTAGTGAAGGAATGGGGGTGGGTAGTAGATTTATGATTTATGTCAAAGCTATTTGTATTGCAAGGCAGTAATCATGTCAAGAAGAGAAAATAGTTGTAAAATCCCTCTGGGAGATGTATAGCTTGTGCTAGGATCATAGTCTGCAGCTTGAATCCAGCTGTCCTAACTACATCAATATCTTTAAGCCTAATGCCCTCATGCAAGCACACACTAGGGACAAGGATTAAGTCAAACTTCAGCCCTCCACGTCCGAGTCCAAGTGCTTCCACATGACCGTAGTCTTTGATTACAATATCTTAAGGAAGTATCAGATCTTTTCCCTTGTGAGGTGTGTTACGGTGGACAGGATTGTACCAGTGCTGTGCTGGGAGGCACAACTGGGTCCTGCCTGCTGCTGTTTTGGCAGAGGCTGACCCCATCAGGCAAGGCAGGGTGTAACTACGTGGGTACCCCCATGCAGGGAGCGGAGAATGAACAAAATGCATCTTTGCTCCAGATCAGGAATGCTACAAGCTACTCTAGCTTTCCCAGTGTAACTGTTCACAGAGGTTTATTAGGGATTTCTTTGACAGGATCAATTGAAATAACTTTTACAGGCAAAGGACTGGAAATTATTTGAAACTGGAGGATTCCTATGCTCAACAATTATGAGTGAGGCTTTTAAAGTATATTATAAGAGAAAAGGAGCCCAAAAAATGAGAGGCCTGGAGAATAAGGCTTATGAGGATCGATTGAGGGAGTTGGGATTGTTTAGTTTGAGGAAGAGGAGGCTGAGGGGAGACCTCATCACTCTCTACAACTGCTTGAAAGGGTATTGTGGAGAGGTTGGTGCTGGTCTCTTTTCACAGGCAATTAGCGACAGAACAAGAGGGAATGGCTGCAAGCTGCAGCAGGGTAGGGTTAGGCTGGACATTAGGAAAAAGTTTTTCACAGAGAGAGTGGTCAGTCAGTGGAATGGGCTGCCCAGGGAGGTGGTGGAGTCCCCATCCCTGACTGTGTTTCAGAGTAGATTAGATGTGGTGTTGAGGGATCTGGTGTAGGGGAGAACTTGTAGAGTAGGGCTGATTGTTGGACTTGACGATCCCAGGGGTCTCTTCCAACCTAAACGATTCTATGATTCTGTGAAATTCTTTAAGAATGCCATAGGATGTGGGTGGTTAAGCTCCACTGACACAAGATTTTCTGTTGGAAAAATAGCCAATTTTCTGGGGTGGTTATGGGCTAGCTAAAGGAAAGGACAGCTGTCTTTTAACTTTTTTTTTCTTTATATGTATTCAGAAAATGTAATGTCCATGTATTTTAGAACGTGAAGAATGAGTTGAAGTACATTGGGGTAGGAAACAGTGTCCTTTTTATTTTCTTTGCATTTCTTGCAAAAGAGAAACAAGGAATTAATTAGATTTCCCCTTGTTTATGTCTTTCTTGCTAACTCTAATCTTAACATCTAATAAAAGAACAGAGCAAATGGCTTTGTGAATTTTTATATATTTTTTCTCTAGCCCATTAAGGAAACAGCAGAACTGATGATAAGGTAGCCTGAGTGAATCAAAGTATCTATGCTGTGTTATTGAGGGAGGCTGAGTCACAGTCAACTAATTTAATAGCATACCCATAGTTGATTATAAAGTAAATAATTGGAGGAAAGGGACAAAGAAAACTATTAAAAACAATCTCTGAAAGATGCTCTCAAATCTGCTAATTCTGATAGCTGGACCAGATCAACAAATAACATATCTGATGAATGCCATGAGGTCTAATAATGCTACTTCTAAGGATTTTTTTTATTATTGACTTATGGATAAAAAACTACTAACTTAGCTATTAAAAAGACTAGTGACTGAGTTTTACCTCCCTTTTGTCCCTTTTATATAGGCCTGTAGAAAACCAATGAGATAAAATTCCATGAAAAGTTTGCATGACAGTCAAACATCAGAGAAATACAATTTTAAACTGAGATGAGAAGCCAGCAGGAGCTGACAACACAGGCTCCCTTCTGCTAAGGAATGGTTTAGTTCCAATCCCAAGTCATGCTCCACATTTACCATTAAACAAGTTATAGAGCTATTAATTCAGAAACTTTGAGAATCCCTTCATCTCTATATTGTCTTCTAGATAATTCCCATAGGTTTTTGTCTTCTGAGACAAATTAAGCGTAACTTTTTAAAAACAAAACTTTAAAAACAAAGATGAAGAGAAAGTAAGACTGTGAGCCTGGAATGGAAAAAGATATGGTTTTTCTTATTAGCATAAGGAGGAGGAAAATTTGGGGTATCCAGCAGTTCATGGGAAAGGCAAGAGCTCCTGATCTGATGAGGCAGTAGCAAGACACCACATGAGGGACCATTTACTGAAACTGTCGACAACACAAAGCTGTCAAGGGACAGTTGAGTTGTAAAATGCTCCAGCTACCACAGGAGATGCATTACATTATCGTGGTATGCAGATAAATTGCTATCCAGCTCGTGGAAGCTGCTTTGTGAACAAAATAGGGGAATAAGATAAACTTGCTCTCAATCGATGAATTAATATAAAACCAGCAAAAGGAGCGGAGCAGACTACTACAATCCCTCAACTATATTAGGCAATCAATTTTTTTTTCCTTTCAATATGTAGAATATTCCCTTGCGGCTCCCTGTGGACGCCATGCAGTGTGAACACAGCAATCAAAGTAATAGACGTCAGAATAATCAAAATAATATGTGTCAGAAAGAAGCAAATGAGTACATACACTCATTAAGTAAGTCTCCTAAGAGCTTAACACACAAACCTCTTTCCAGAAAAGCTGTACAAACAACTGGATGCAATAACACATGGTTTTACTGGTGTTTCAAAGTCGGATGAAAAATATTCTTCCAGCTAATTACCTTTCTTCAGATTTTACCATAAATAATTTCTACTTAGGGCAAAACACGTAGTGTAGCTGCCACAATGAAGTTAATAAAGGTCACAACAGAAGCTAAAATGCACTATGAAAAAAACTTAAGAATCATGTAACAAGCAATGTATGCTGCCATCCAAGCATTAAACAAAATACCCATTTTTGTAGTGGACTACGCATCGGCAGTGTCCAACACTAAATCTCCATCTGTGAGATGACACAAAAAAATGCTTCATCCAGGAAGAAAGTAGCCAAAAAGTCAGAACAAACCCACAGATGTCCAAGGGAACAAATTTGTAGACAATATGGGATAAGCCAGTAATCTGAACGCCTTGAGTACTTATCCCAACAAAATAATGGAGTACGGTATAAACCCAGTTAAAATACACAAAATCACACTTCTTACAATATTCTCAGCTTTTTGAAGTGGCAAGTCTCGTTCACAAAAAAAAAAGTTTAAAAAAAAGATATGGAGGAAATATATTGGAATAAAAGAGGCATTTCCAAAGCCAGAAATATATTAGGCTACTGAAGTTGTCTAGTGCAGGAAAGCCTTTTTCTTCTGTTCTTCATCTATATTTATATAATAAAGTAGATATAACGTATTGAAAGTGGTTGGATCCTCTCCTGACTGAAATTAAAGGGGATTTGTGTGAAATTTCAAGTTTCAGTCCTCTAAAATACCTTAAATAGCCTACAACTAACCAACAAAACTTTATGTCCCCTTGAGTATGTGTGTGTAGCCATTTTATTTCAGAGTTTACAAGGAAGGTGGAGAAAGGTTCAGCATTTTTATTACCCTCCTAGTTACTATATTGGCTTTTGCTTCAGTTATGAGTTGTGCTGCAGTTCATGGGGCTGGGTTGTGACTCAGGAGGCCTTGGTACAAATCTCAGCTCCACCGAAGGATTTTCTGTATGACCTTGAGCCACTTCACATCTCCATCCCGTCTGTAAAACAGAATGATGATGCTTCCTCCCCACAACAATTTGTCTTGTCAATTTAGGAACAAACGCTGATTTGTCTTGACTACTTGCAGCTCCTATCGATTGCAAAGGAAGTTAGATGTATACAATACTTCTTTGGATTTGGCATTTGGAGACAAAATAACTTTGAGGAACTGGACCATTAAAGCAAACATTTCAGTCCCGAGTGTCCTATACAGTTATGGACAGTGTCTAATAAAATGATTCTCAATTTTAGTGGAGCATAGTGTAATAAGTAGTTGTTAAGGAATTTAGACAGTGTACACATTTGGCACATCAATGGGAAATGGGAAATTCTACTGTAGAACTGCAGTAGAAAGGCAGCCCTCTCGTACCAAATTTTGTAAGGCTGTAAAATTTTGAAAAAAACTATTAGTTGAAAAGGAGGCTGGAAGGCTGGAAGGCAAATGTGTGAGCTGAAGCTATATCCCTACCAAATTTCAAAGTCCTAAAATTCAGCAGCAACATCCTGATGCTGCTCAGAGGAGTCACAAACACATTCACTGTAAGGTGAAAGAGGTTCTTTCATCCCCAAACTGCCCGATTTTGCTTTCCTTATGAAAGAACTATTTCTGCGGTCAGGATAACCCTGTTGTCTTTCAGATAAAAAAGTTATCAGCAAACAGAAATCATTGTACAACCCCCTTTACTGGCTTTGCTTTGACTGCACATAATCAGATAAGGTCAGATTTCACTCTTAGTTCAAACAATACAACCTGGATTAATTCCAGACAATGAAGCCGATGAGGTTACTTGATGTTGACAAAAACTTAAATAAGAAGGAAATAAAGTATTAACCTGCAAACTGCTCTTGGTAGTTAAAAATAAGAATGGGAGAGAAACATGCTGTAAAGGTTGATCCTCT
Source organism: Jacana jacana (assembly GCA_013400555.1). NCBI lineage: Eukaryota > Metazoa > Chordata > Aves > Charadriiformes > Jacanidae > Jacana > Jacana jacana. The sequence goes on from VZTM01022841.1 coordinate 189,325, forward strand.
CCCTTTGGCAGTTGTTGCTGCTGATCTGCCATAGCCAGGTGTCTTGGTTTTACTTCTGCAGGAGAGCATTCAGCAGGGTATTTTTTGTTTGCACAAGTATCTGTTGTGCTTTCCACAGAGCAAAGACATGGAGCCAGAATAATTCCAGTGCAATTTATACAGTCACAGGCATGTCCCTTACCAAACCCACTCATGGCCCAAGAGCTTGGTTCCTGCAAGCTGTTTCCAGGGCAGCTTCCTGGAGTTAGCCTGTGGGTGTCTGCACCACTCCTGTGCATGGGGACCCAGAGAGTAACAGAAGTCCTTGGGCTCTGGGGGGTTTGCTAATGACATGGGTGGCACAGTTGAGCAAACCAAGGGACGGGATAGTCATCTGCATTAGGGACATGAAGCACGTGGGAAAGTTTTTGAATTATTCCTTTTGAAATACTCATGGATATAGGTTTTCTCATCTCCTATAGATTTCTGCTTAAAGCATGGAAAGTCCATGGCACTCAGATTTCACAGCAGAAGCTCGCGAGTGAGATCACCACAAGTGGGTTGCTTGTGGGTAGTACATAAAGCAGATTACATACTCTGATTCTCATTCCATTCTTCTAGTGAAAGCAAGACCAGGGTTTATAAAACTGTGAGACGTACTGAATAATTTGAATAATACGTACTGAATAATACTGCCATGCTAGACTACTCTCATTTACTTCCTTAAATCAAATCAGATCATTATGATCATTTGAGAAGGCACTGTCTTGTCCTGCTGACTTTAGACACTCAGCCTTCCCTCAGACTGTCCTCTCTCTTCTCCTCTTTCTTCACCTCAGGGTATGCTGGAACTTTTTCTTATGTGTTTCAGAGTTGATGAAAATCCAGAGGAGTGAACTTACAAACAACTAATTGTGTCTGATTTTACTGTATATGTAGCACCTTATAGTGAAGCTCCTGTGGATTTTGTGACCTTCAAGTGCTTTTGCAGGAAGCTCATATGCAAATTAAAAATATTTTCAATGTATGTCATGAAAAGGCTCCAGAGAGGATGGGGAGCAATTCCTTCTTAATGATGATGTTACAAGCAACTATGTATTTTAAGATAAATACTTTTGTCTAAAACACCTCTGTAAAAATAAATAAATAAATAAAAATCTGTTGTCTTTTTCTTTTGATTGACTTATTTACAGAATTTCATCTGAGAAAAGTCTGACAAGCTCCTTGTTGTGTCAGCCCTCCCACACCTATGACTCACTGAGTTGCTTTTCTCCATGGTGCTTTCTTAATCTTCTACCAGAGGGCAGCTACAGACGTTATTGGTAACCCTTTCATATTTCTTAGTCACAGGAAATGATGTAAAACCCCCAAATAACTTGAACAGCCTCCATCACTGGGAACTTTGTTCCCTAAAATATGGCTGCAAAAGATGGTAAAGTTCTTCCTTGGTGTTTAAAGGACTATTTCATCTTCTCCCTCTTAATGAGGCATCTGCAAAAAGCTGTTTGGTCAGACGTTCCTTATTCACAGTTAAATTCTTATGGGATTAGTAGGTTTGTTATACTCAGAGAACAAAAGTAAACAGCATATGGTTCTGTTAATATTCTTATAATGTCACAACACAATCTGTCAGAATGTAAACTTTTTTTGAGCAGTTTCATTTACTTCAAGTTCACACTATGAAAAAAACCAAACCAACGAGTCTTTAGAATCCTTCCACATCACCTAAGAGACAGCAAGCTATTTCTTAATTCTTGTTTTGTGTTCCCAGTGTAACAGATATGTCTATACATACTACCTTGGAAAATACAGTGGAAAATACAGTTACTTAGTTACTAGGAGTTAAAAGGTCATTTCCCCTTGATGAAAAACTTGTTCTATCAGATAAGTAACTGCTACACTCCATAAAACTGGCAACCCTTCAAAAGGCTTTAGAAATTAAAGGCATTGTTTGAAGATAAAGGCGATAAGGTCATTTGCCTTGTGTTTAGTCCTGCAAACCTTCCTGGGTGACCCTTTGATATTCAAATGGAGAGTGCTTTAAATTGTTTTATCTTCATAGAGCTAATGAGTGCTGGTTGACAATCACTTTTAAGACTAGCTGAAACTCCACTGAAATAAAATTTTGCAAAATATTGCAACATATTTCCATTAAGGGGGGAGTAGCCTCCACAAAGTTTGCCAAAGCTGTATCCATAGTCACTCACAGCACTATGCTCTGGTCCTACTGTTTTTCTCAGCTGGCTTTTCTTATTTTGTATTATTAACTCTGTGTAATATCCAGCATGATTTTCAATGTATTCCTGCAGTAGATTAATAAAGCTGTATAAACAAGCTACATGTGTAAAATCTATGCCCTCTTCGAACTCTGTGCTACAGCGAAAGAAGCCTTGTATTTAATGTGTACAGTAGTAGAAAAAATTCCTCATGAACTTTTTATTGCCAAAGACTATATAGCTGTGTATTATTATATGTGTAATTAACTAATCTATAACATTGCTCTTATATATACTTCTCTTGTATGTACTTCTTTCCTAGAGGAATAGATTCTTATTTTAAGGCCTTTTCTTTTATGGCTCATTGCTTATATTCCATTTATGGGAAAATGTTATGAATATTCTTTAAATCACTTCATTTTTTTTTCCAGTAGGAAGTAAAAATCTTCAGAGGTTTGCAATTTCTTTATTTTTTAAAAAGAAAATAAACAGGAAAAAAATGTCAAAGTCCTCTAATGGACTATAAACATTGTGTACTGTAAGTAGCTTGCACTGTGACCTTCTTCATTACCTTAGAAGTTGTTTATTTTCACCTTGCTTCCATTCTATTTTGGAGACTCTAATAATAGCCCTCCATCACTCCAACCCATATTAAAAAGTAAATGTGAACAAGATCATCTCAGTTTTAAATATACATGAAATCTATCCCCCAAATGACTATCAAATAATTAAAAAGTACAAAATCCTTACCTAATGGAGCTGACTCAGTGCTGATGGCCAGCAAGGGAATCCAACAGAGGTAGGCAACAAGTTGGAGATGCTGATGGAAAGGAAAGGGCTGCTGCATATTGTCCAATATAGGTTTTATCCATGCATCTGCAGTTGCTTAGAAGTTAATTTTTGAAGTACTAAACATTGCAGGAAAAGCCATCAGCTTTTTGTTTTGTTTTGTTGTGGGTTTTTTTTCGTTCTTTTCAATCCACTTTCTTGGAAAGGGCTTAATGTCTCATTAATCTCAGAATTTCCAAGAAGGAAAGCCCTCCAGCTAGACACAAACCACACTCACCCAACCCACCCACCCGCCGAGCCGATGAGCGGAGAGCATGTGTCCCTGCAGCTGCTCCGGCTGCAGCTGCTCCTGATTTGCACACCCGGTAACCCACCCGCGCACACACTTGGGGGGGTGAGAAGGGCATGGACCGGCAGGGTCGGTGGTAGGAGGTGATCTTGGAGAAATTCAGGTTGTAAACCAAGCGTGCCGGCTTGCGAGTATTTCAAAGCAGACCACATGAACTTCAGAGCGTCGCCGTTATAGGAGAGGGGTTTAAAAAAATGTTAAAATCTAAGCTGGAGATTCATTTGGTTTTCGCTTCAGTTTGCTGGAGGTTACCTTTATGCAAAGCTGTTAGAGAAGCGGTGTGTGCAGTGCCACCAGCAATCCTGAAGGTTGGTGCCTTGGGTCGACGTATCATCGTTGGGTGGGTAGTTTAGAGAATAGCCCTTTGCTGTTGAAATAATGTGCAGCAGCATTTGCCCTGCCAACTCGTCTTGAAAAAAATGAGATGGAAGTTTCAGGAGGCCGGCTCACCAGCAGCAATAACAGAAATAGAAAACAGAAGCAAAAGGCGGCGAAAGAATTCCATCACTCATCTTGCTCAACCACATTTTTCTGCACTTTTGTCCTGTGGAAAGTGCCCAGCTGCTACTGCGTGGGTCTTTTGTGCTACTTCTAGCCAGTGTGGACAATCTTTATGGTGGGACAGTGCATATTGCCAGCTTCATGGGAAAGATGAAGAATTTACTAGTAAATTGCATGCTATACTCTGACATTCACGGCATTTTATTTAGAAAATATTGTATCCTCACCCACTGTTCATGTTTTTCGTACCTGCCAGCACTTCTTTTCCTTGACTTGTCAAGTTTGATTATTTTGTGTCTGCTTTTTAAAGTGAGGATATTGTGAATTATCTGATAACAGAGAAATACGCAAGTCTGTAAACATTCCACGCAAATCACTGTGAGGAGCATTTCATCTAAAAGCATAAACAAAGCCATTAAAAATATTTTGCAGTACAGCCAAGGAGTTTAAAATGTTTTTCATTTGGCTTAACTACATCCCTTGAGGAGTTTTACCACTGGATTCCTTGAGGAAAATATAGGTTATTGAAGAGGAGACTTCTAAAACTTTTTTCTTAATTTTGATTTTGGATTTTGATGTTAAAAAATCACTTTTTTAACAGTCCTGCTCGATTGGCTATCTCACAGGCTTGTTTTCCAACCCTTTTTTCTACACACTGATAGGGGCACAGTCTTTTTTGTGTCTATGTTTTGGCCTAGAAAGCAGAGCTCTGATGTTTAACTTTTCACCTGAAAAAGACTGAAAACTGTTGTGTGTTATGCTTTTTCCTCATCAAAATATTAGCAAACATAACCAATTTAGAACAGTAAGAGGGCTTTTCACAAACAATTCAAATTTTGCTTGTCTTTCAGATACAGAAAACAAAAGTAACCTGGCAAAAAATTGTACATGGAAGGTATTCAGGGCAACAGGAGACTTGTAGGCTCAATTGTAGGCTCAATTATCCCCTTACCTCTTGTCTCCCTAAGCAGGTTTTAATCAGGGGGAGTCTTTGAAAGTGGTTACTCCTGGTAAAGATGAAATGAAGCTTCCCACTGTCTCGGCCAAGAAGTTTACCTGGGTTGGATATGACTCCCTTAAAATTGATAGGACAAACAGCCCTCAGTTGGACAGTGGGATTATTAAGTAGGATATTCCCCATTTCGCATTATCCCAGCCCAAGACAAAGACTTAGAGAATTTGGAAAAATAGTGAACAACGCCTTCTTCCCCTGATCCCTACCCACCCCAAAAACATTAATCTAAAACATCATGAGAAACTAAAGCCATGGAGAACCCGCACTAGAATATTGCAAAATATTCTCAAGTCTCTATACCATTAACCTCAGTAAGGGGAGAAACCGAAACTCCCCAGAAAGTTGGTGTAGTCAAGTGTGGGTGGTGAAGACTTGAAACAATTAGCTTCTCTGTCTATACAAAAGGACAACAGAACACTGAAGGGCTGACACCAGTACATCTTGTGTTAAATTAATTTTCAATGGTAAGAGTGGATACAGGGAGTTAAACCAAGCCAAAAGTCACAGCTGCAGGCTGGCAGCAGCATTTCAGACTTGGCCAAAAATTGTGTGCTGGATACGTGTGTTAGGTATTCAGATCTCTTCACTTTATAAGAAGTGTTTGCCTGAAACATCCCAATTGGTGAGTTTCTGCGAGGTTGGGAATGAGCTGGGGGAGCTGGACTGACTCAGGGTGGAGAAGACTGGGCAGCCCAGAAGGATGCAGCAGAGGCAAGAGGAAGGCCGTAGGAAGAGTATTATGAGCAACAATTTATGCTTTTTTTTTTTTCTTTTCAGATGCAGAACCAAACCTCAGGATGGGACTGAATGATAATATATAATGATAAAAATGCAAATACTATGAAGACCTCCAGAGATGTGACTTTCTGACACTTTGTTCCAAGTGTGAAATGCCCAGGCTCCGGAGTCAGTGTAGGAGATTTAAGAGTTGCATGCAGAAGGCCTGGGCAATAGTGATTTTTTGAGGGATGAGTCCCATCACTCAGGAATCTTCTGAAAGTTGCATAGAATCATAGAATCATTTAGGTTGGAAGAGACCCTTGGGATCATCGAGTCCAACCATCAACCCTAATCTACAAATCCTCCCCTACATCATATCCCTCAATATCACATTTATTTGACTCTTAATGGAGATGGCCATCTACCTGGATCCCCCCAAAAAGGACAAGAAATGATAATACCGCATTCCTTCCTTTTATAAGGTATTAAAAAAAAAAGTTTAAATAGAAGAAAGTTTAGCACTTTCCTTTTGTTCTTAAGCTATCAGACAATTGTACAGTCCTAAGCACCGGGGCACTCATTAGAAACCAATCTACAACTCACAGTCCAGGTTTATTTCCTTCTGTTTCCTGTGAGGAATACACTCATGCTGAGCTAATCCCCTAGGGTGGCTTTCTAGGCATGGTAAAGTTCTGTTATTCACAGGTGACAAAGAGAGCATGACCCTGCTGCTACTCGCACTTTCCTAGTAAGATAGAGTCCTTCAGAGGGAACAGAAGTCTTCATTAAATAATATAACTACCTATTTTTTTAGTCTGAATTTACACATACATGTGCCAAACCCCTCCTCTCTGCTTTTTTTGTTGGCTTATTTTATCTGATCAAAAATACTTGTCAAGTCCAGTGACAAGGAATAAACTCACTGTGCTCCCAGGGCAATCCCTTCCCTGTTGATATGAGCTGACTCTGTCCATCGACTCTTGCAATCCTTTCTGCAGCTTCAGAGCAGGTGGAAAGGTTGGAATAACAGATTTTAACTGAATTCTAGCAGCCTCCAGAAAGAGACCCCTGCAAAGGATTTTCCTAAGAGGGCTGAGAAGGGATTCAGACCTGGGATTCTCTCTCTCTACTCTTGGGTAATATTTTTTTTAGTCATCTTTGTTCATATATTATAGAGAAATGCCAACTATACTTATTACAACCAAGGTACAGTATTTGCACACCTCGTTAGCCCAAACAACTACTGTTTGTCTCACTACTGTTATTTCAAGGTTGCACTGGTGAGTGACATTAAATGGGAAGAAGTTTATATCATCTTACGCTTAGTTTGGGGAAATAAACAGCAGTCACAGGGATTAGAGCTTGTGTTTTCCCCTGGTTTCTGTTCTAGTGTATAGAACACAGCATTTCTGGTTCTTCAGAAAATAATACAAGAAGTAATATGTGTAATTTACAGGACCAAGCTCTTCATTTAAGTGAGGACTACTAGTGATTTTTAGGGTAATAATTCATTATAGAAAAACATATCCCCCTTCGCACAGCTCTGGGATTATAGAGAGTGATTTGTACATTCAATCATTTGATGTGTTTATCTTTCAGCTTCTAATTCCCTTGTGGGAGAACCCTGATGGCTTTCAGGGCATCGCTCCTCATTAGCCAGTGGGCCAAACTGTAGGAGTTCAAACTCTAAAGCGGAGATAAACTGAAGAAACCTATTCATTATCTCCAGGATTTTTAAGGATGTACAGAGCATGAGCGCTTGGGCTCTGAGAGAGCAGAAGGACACCTATTAGAAGAAATCAAATCATTCCTTGTAACTGTGCTGCCCCTTGGCGTGGATCAAAGTGGGATGAGATCCCTGACCTGACATGGTGCACCCACAGCTCTGGGTGTGTGTGTGTGGGGTGAACTCTGTTTTGCTCTCTTCACTGTTCTGCCATACGAGTTGCACTGACAGTCTGAACTTTAGCTGAGCACAGCATGCCCTTATTAAATGCACCGCCAGTATTCTTCCTGGGTGGACACCTCTGCCAGGGCAGGTGAGCTGCACGTGAGCCCCAGCGCCCTGTGCCCCCAGTGTGTGCTGGGGCACAGTCATCACTGAGGTGGGTATTCTTCATACGAGTCCCTTACTTTACTGGCAAACACTGAGTTGTTGCAGAGATGGTGATATATATCACACCTGCAGTTCACCTCTGCTCCAGAGTGCCCTAAGACACTGCCCTCAGCAGCTCAAAACCAAAAATGATTTTTGTACGTGAAAAGATGTGCAATTAGGAAATACTAATAAAAAGAGGACACCTGTGTCCAAACTGTGTATGTTGGAACTGGCTGGGGATTTATCAATGGAATTAATTTTCAGAAAAGTCTATGATTTCCACAAATTCAATGGGAAAGAGACAAACATTTTAGAAATCTTTTTTTCTTCTTAGATCAGCTCAGTATTTGTGACCTGCCCTGATGCCTGATCGACCATGGTCCTGTCTTCCTCAAGGAACTTTAGATTCCATGACCTTCATTCATTCTGCAACTTCGGTGAAATGAATTACTTGATTAAAAGCCCTCTACATTTTGACAGGTCTTCTGCAAAATTAATAAGTATGGAAGTACTCTCACAGAGTGGAAGTTCTCAAAACACTTTTATATTGGGGGATTAGATGAAGGGAAAATAGGGAAAAAGTTGGCAAATTTCTTAAAAATTTCTTTCCCTCTTCTCCCTAAGTCTTGACTTATCTTGACTGGCTAGTAAAAAGAGAGAGTAAGAAAAGGGCTACTCAATATCCTTGATTATGGACAGATAACACCAATACAAAAATCACTATTACTCAGAAAAATTGCAGACTAAATTTTCTCATTGAGTGAGCTTTCCATTTAGGAAACAGTTTCCTTGGAAATGACAGCAGACAGGCATTTCACAGGAGTTTTTCATCACTATTAGCAGTGGAAAGGCAAGAAGTGGAAAGGTGTTGCTCCTACCTTGAAGCATTTCCTTCAGCCTTTTTCTGGAACTTTTCCTTTTGAAGAAATCAAAATCATAAAGGGCAACCAGTACAGTGCCGATCTTCCCCCAGATCCTCCAGCCTGGAGTAATAATGAGAATCAGAGCAGAACCATCGGGTTTAATAACAAAAGGTGGGAATTTGGCTTGTGTTAAAAACAATATAAAACTGGCATTAAACTATGACTCTCCATATATCTGTCATCTCTTCTTTCATCCTTCTTTTCCATCTTGGCCATTACAATTTCATCTTGTAAGATAGCCTATATAACAGATGTTGAGTTCAAAGAAAGCTGCTCTTGACCTGGTGGTTGTTTCTACTTCTTCAAAACAGATGTTGCCTCTTCAAGGCTTTTAGACTGCTGAACGAGCAAGGGATGCTAGGAGTAAATAAAAAACCCCAACAACCATCACAGCTGTACCGAAAATACAATATAAATGGTACAAAAATATAAAATAATATCTAACTGGTGGATGAATGAAAATAAGTGGCAGAGAAATGGGAGTATTACAGACTAGATCACTCCCTTAATTTAATTCAATTGCCTTTCTACATTCATTCAAGAAAGAAAAATATTGCAAATATTATTCCTTTTCAGAGATGATAGGTTAATCTAAGTATTAATGGGGATATTCATCATGATCAGATTAACTCTAAAGATTAGGTTTAAGAGACAGACATCCCAGCAGCTTTAATATGGACAGTTAGATTCCTCCATCGATTCTCCCCATAATATATAGTTTTAGGGTCTACAAAAAACCCTCTGGAGAAACCTCACTGCACTGCTGTGGAGGAAACCAAGAAGCACCATCCTACTTTTGATATTCCCCCTCTTCCTCCTGCCGTCAGTGTCATACACAAAGAGGAAATGAGTTTTAACAATTTTGTTAAAACATTTGCAATGGAATAAATAAGAATTTTATTTCAAGCTCCCAGTAACATATGTTTTACGCCATAACCTCATCACAGAGTAAGTTGCTCCAGAAAAGACAAAGATTTATTCTGAAAGATTTTTCTTTCATCTCTTTATAGTTCTGTTGATGATTTTAAATGTTTGTGCTATTGGTACTTACATACAATAAATGATAAATGATATATTACAACAACTCCATGAAGCTGAATTGCTTTTTTAAGTGAATTTAGTGAATTTACTGCCTTGAAAGGTAACAGATTGATAGTACTAGTGAATTAAATCCTGTCTTTATCCCCTGAACAAGTATAATACAGGCACTGCAAATATTTTGCAGACCTATAAATCAGCCATGGCACCTCAACTATCATCCACAGGGACTTGCTGCTCCCTGCTTTTCTCTTTTGCTTTTCTTCCTAAAACTTCTACTTCTAGAGGTTTTATGGAATAAATCAGTTTTAAGAACAAAAGGGCAGTGGTATATCTCACAAGCTTCTCTTTTCTGTTTTAAACAACAATTATCAACTTTTCATATTAGAAAAGATATGTGTATATGGGGATTATCATGGGTTGGTGGTTAATGGTGCCTTGGAAGGTGGAACAGGAACTGCTGAAATACAGATCATAAACAGCATGCTTCCAGCTGTGGAAGGGAAACTTTCCTTCCTTCAGCTCTTACAGAAACTGTTTTTTCAAAAATCTCAGCTTTTTCACTGTTAATATTGCCATAAAGTTCTCAGAAGCCACCCACTTTATCCCACCTTGCAAATAACTGAAACTAGACATATGTTGGTAAAACAGGGCTGGATTCTCTCAGATATATTTACTCCATTACTCTCAGTGGAGTTAATCTGATTTATACACATCACCCAACGGGAAAAGCAAGTTTCCAACAGGGCTCAGAAAGACCTCACAAGAGCTAAGGGCCAATTTATAGCTAGCTCAATAATTTATTTTCCAGAAGGCTTCCTCTGTTCAGCATTCTGAACCAGAAGTTTTGTGAATTCCAGGTTTTCGTCTTTTGAGACTCTAAAAATCAATTCATTACTGAATTTTTCTGAAGAAAATTGTTTGGAGGGAAAGCTGTTGTTAAATAAAAAGAGAAGCACTCCAAATACATTATTTCAGCTCTTATAAATAAAATTTTTCTTATAAATTCATCTTTTGTGAAGACATGTCATCTAATTCACTTGCCTTTGAAAACCTGGTAACGTGAAATTAATAGAATAATATTTATTGTTATAGACCAGTAACATTTTAGAGGGCATGAGGTTCTGGAATAAGTTTTATCGTGAGGGTTTTTTTCGCTAGGTAAGCATTCATTCCAAATATCACATAAATTGGAATCATAACTCTACTTTACAAACCTGTTTGGCTTTCTGGCCACTAGATAATGGGCTGCTCTTAAATAATTGTGTTGCTGTCTCACACTGAAACCTCTCTCAGGCTATTTTTTGAATGCTTTCTTTCCTTTTGGCGCAACTTTTCTGTTGTCATCCATTTCAATGATCACAAGTATTTTTATGACCCCAGTTTGGGTTAGCTGTTCCTAGCCACTTTTTAAAGGGACATTTCACCTTGAGTAGAACAGTCCTTGGCTTCTAATATTCATGAAATTCAGATCTTACCTGCAGTCTTTTATTGCCATTGTTCCCTTCTACAGTTGCTTTTTCATCCTCTCAGTTTTACTGGCAAAATGAGATTTGTTATTAACACCCAACAATTCTGCAATCACTGCTTCTGAAGGTTCATGGAAACAATACAAGTGCAGCAGAAAAAAAAGATATTTTTTTTCCAGTTTTATTTTTTATTTTGATTCAAACTTGTACAATGCAGGTACTTGAAATTAGTAATCTATCACAGCAAACCTCATACAAGCATTATGGTATCTATTTATATAAAGCCAAGACAAGCATTTTTTGCTTTATTAGGGACTTTAATCACATTTACTTGTTTGTATTTTAGAGCTTCAATATCACGTGATAGGTTTTACAGTTGACTGCCTATTAGTTGAATACTCTAATTCAGCCTCTAATTCTACCTTTTAATGGTTGAAAGCCCATTAAAGCAGCTGTTCCTCTAATAGCTGTGTGGAAAAGGTGATGTTTGTTGTTGTTTCATCCTCATTGATTCTCCTCCTCATCCTCTGGCTGAGTGGTCTGATGGGGCTGCCCAGGCTCTTTCAGTTTGAGTTCATTGCTAGAGCAGCATGAAGCTCTTTTTTTCAGAAGTATGGAAACAAGACAGACTTTCTCTGTGTACATGATCCACAAGAAAATACTCCTCTAGCCATTTCCTGTTAGCAGATATCATTAGTCTAATATTATTTATTAACCTAAAATAATATTCTGCAGGTCACTTTCCAACATTCAAAATGCTTTTAGAAAATTTGGGCCAAACCCTTTGCCTACCCAGAAGGGCAGATTATCTGAAACTGAATAAACCCTCAGAAAACTGCACAGGAGGAAAGAAAGCTTTTCCCTCCCCCTCCCCGCCCCATCATGCACAGAGCTTTGTAAAACTTTGGTCCAAGTTGAAGCAGACTAGGTTACAGGACACTTTTCCTCCTCAGCTCCAAAAAAAGAAGCAGACTGCTTCTTTGCACCTGCCNACTGCAGGTAATGGCATCTTGCTGAAGAGTTAACTCAATAAGTAGCGTTAAGGGACATGGAGCTTATGATTCATTTTGTTACAGCATTTCATGGTACACTTAGTAGAACTAACTAAATATCAATGGCTAAATTATGACTAAATACCACTGGCTAAGTTATCAAGTCACTTGATTTTATAACTCTATCTAAATGCGCTTTGCTCTTTTGTAGGCTCTCCAATGTACTACAAACTGTCCATTTTTTAAATTATTCTAGAATATGTCAACTTACACCGTTGCTTGGCCTAAAGTCAAATGTAACAAATGCTTTGTTAAATAATTGGTCTAAGAATAGAGAACAAAGTCATCCATCATCAAGTCACAGGTTTTGTTTTGTTTCCAATAAATTGTTTCAGTGCAATTTCCTTTGGCAATAAATCTTAAATCTGCGATATTCGATAGCATTACACAACACTGAATTTACTGTATGTGTTTTAAATACAGGCTAAATACCTATATGAAAACCAGGAGCTTACAAAGCCCTTTCACAGCATTTTTGAGTGTATAATGGGCATAAAATATTTAAGACTTAAGCCAACTACTGTTCAGCTGAAGAAGAAACTTCTGTTATTCCCCGAGTGCTCATTATCAAGTTTGATAAAAAGTTTGAAGGTTTCTCAGATGTAGCTGGTGCTGGGCAGTGCTCAACAAGAGGAACGACAGGCTGGCTTGTCTCATTGCAAGCAAATAAGTCTCTCAAGTTCAGAGAGGGTCACATGACAGAAATCAGTTGTTTCATCATGCAGGAACCGGTGCATGAGCCATATTTTCAACCTTTGCATAAAAACCACATTACTCCCCTTACCTAGATGAGATCCTGGCCCTAGAAAGCCAAACACTAGGTGCTGGGGATAAAAAAAATGGGGAAAAAATCTCATCAGTGATGTCAAGCAAACACAACAGCCTTTTTTTGGAAGGAATGGTCCATTTTGTAGCATGATTCAATAAATCTAAGTATCTAATTCCTATTATACTACTCTTCTCTATTTTTTAAAAAAAATATATTTAAATTTCTTGTAGGTGGATTGTTTAGTAAAGGATTCAGTTTCACAAGGTCACAGATATATTTTATTAATAAATGGAAATATCTTTGGAAATGTTATGGCTTACTCTTGGTTTTAACATCTAAGTGAGCCAAAACAGTACCAAAAGTTAGCCAAAGTTTTTTGAAATTATTCAATTATTCTGTAAGATTTTTTGGATTAAATATGAAGAAAAAATTACCACAAGTCTGAGACTGTCTTGCCAAAATGGAGTCCAGGTTTAGCTGGAAGAATTGGGATTTTGTCCTAAAGTAGCATTATGGACCTATGTTCTGTTGCCCTCAATACCACTAACAGTTTTACCAGGATTTGCTAAAGCAGGGATACAACTCCAGAGAAACGCATGACTGTCAACTCCATCAGCTTCTCTTTTGTAAGATGAAGACAAGATATGCATGGATTCTGATAGATTAGCCCAAGATCCAACAGCACATCAAGGGCAGAGAGTAAAAGCGTTGGCCGCTCAGAAAGACTTGTCAGGAATTTCTGGAATACCTGCAGCGTTTCAGCAATGCTTACAAATTGCAAATGTCATTTCATGATAGACTGCAAATAATTAAAAATGGCTAAATACACGGATTGTAAATGAGCTTGTTGAAAACTTTGATCACAGACAGAAAGGAATTCTTTTAAAAACCTACTGTTAACAGTAGGTAAAAAGTTAATGAGAAACACGTAAATAATTAATTCTTCCTCTGGAGCCAGAAAAGATTTGTTGTTGCTGCTAATGGACTCACAATATAGGTTGTATTGTCTTTTCTGAAGTAAGCACTGGATTACTTGATCTCCATACAAAAGAAAATAATTTATTGTAGCAATAACTTTATTAGCATTTTGTTTCCAGTAAAGAATATTTTCCTAAGTTCACTAAAGTAACTTGCCTTGATGATATACATAGGATGGCAGAGCTAAATTGACACTTCAGGATAGCAACATATTTCAAATGAAAAAAAATGTTGAAGGAAAATAGGGCAAAAAAAAAGTCTGACAGTTGGTATTTTCACGAAAGCAATTGCAAAGCACACAGAACTATTTAAGATGATCCATCCATACTGCATTGAAACAAGTTTCTTTCCTTCATGTGACGTTCTTTGAACCAGTATCATCAGGAGAAGTAATACCCTTCCTTTGCTTAGACATATAGAGTATTCAAAGTCATCACAGCTTGAAGGTAATTCAGGTCACGAATAACTACAGGATCCAGGTGTTCAGATGCAGTCATTTCACAACTGAACTGAAAATATACTCTCTCCACGTTATTTGATAAATATTTTGGCAATATTACAATAATCTCTCTTTTGACATTATGATATTAAGTAAAGTAATTGCTTTCAGTTGTCCTATTGAAAATAATTCCTGCATAATTCTGCTCAACTTGTAAATTTAATGAAAGCTTGCTGGGTACCTTGTCTGCATGGTATTGAAAACTCTGTTGAGGCAGGTACGTCTCAGGGACAATAGAGATACCTCGGCATAAACCAGTAGAGGGATAGGTAACAGGTTAAAAAAAAGCATGCAAAAAAATGTCTTCCAAGTTCTTTCTGTGTAAGATAGACAATCAGCCCCTGGTATGGCTTCATTCATGTGTGACAGACACTGATAATATTTAATCATAATAAATGCACAGGATCTACTGTTGCTTCTGCTACTGACAGAGAAAATGCACTTTGGCTATCTGATGCTATTAATTTTCATTTATATGTAAATATAAGTGAATAAATATATTAGAAGGAAGGATTATTCTTTTTCTGAGAAGGAAAGTAGGTTTCTGAGGCTAGGGATTTACCACCATTCAGCTGTAAAAATATACATTAATATTAAAAAATCTAATCTAATAGCTACCTAGGAAAAAAAAAAAAAAAAAAAAAAGCCCAAACAAAAAACTACCTTAAATATCCCCAGTGAGTCTTTTCAGCTATAGCTGCTACATACTTTAAGGGAGAAAGCCCTGGGAAGAGCCCAGCAGGGATGCTGCAGCCCTACAGATCCCCTTATCACTATAGGACCTGGCCTAAGCTTGAATCTATCCTCAGCCTTGCCCTGACGACTATTCCCCCAGTCTCCCAGTATCTCATAACAAAATGCCTTTCTCTGGGCACAGGATCTCCACCTCTTTGTGTGTGGCACTGTCCTTCCTCCAGGTAAATCTTCACAGCTCAGGGACCATCTCCTGCATCTCCTCGGGATGTTTCTTCCCCAAAAGGCAAAGCATTTTATTATTTGGTGACACCTACCAGGAGCACAAGGAGGTTTAATGTCTTCTCTTCTTCCTTTTTTTTCCTTTTTTTTTTCTTACCCCATGAGGGCCTGAATAGCTAGAGGCATGAAGAGCTTTTATAACTTTGTGAAAACTCAAGACTGATGGAGCTGGGAGGTGGGGGGGACGGGGGACGGATGGACAACGACCTTGCATAGCTCCAGCAGTTCTCCCTCTGCAGAAGGAGGAAATCTCACTGTCTTGCGTGTGAGGGCTGTTACCCATCTTAATTTAAGGAACAGTAACAGTTTGTCTCCCCACATTAATGAATATATGTTTTAACCTTGTTTCTGACTCCTGTGAACCGATCCAGTTGTTAGCAAACCTCTGGTCATTTGGGCAGGAGGGGGAGAGAGGTTGTCAAAAGTGCTCTGTGTGATACCAGCCACATCACTCTTGTTCGTGCCTTAGGCTATAGAAGATGGTGTGCCTTAACAGTGTTAGCTGAGTTGATAGGCTTGTGGCTTTCCAGCTCGCTTCTGCAGAATACCACCTGTGTCACAGATACCCCACATTGTCACTGGAAATTATTTGTATCGGAAATAAGCATGGAAGGAGGCTACAGGAACTCTAATACACCCAACAGCAAGAAATCCTGCAGCATTTATACGTCCTGCAAGAATAATTTCTCAGTCTTTGTCACATGCTGTTTCCCACATCTGGCCGTGGCACGCATCTCAACTTGTCAGTGGACGTTGCTATTTCTAGGATTTTTGCTTTGCAGGCTTGATGTGTGCAACTGCATGTGACCTAGCAACAGATCTGTAAGAGCAAATCATATCAATCCTGATGGGAATCAAATTAATATATCTTTTACGGGGCACAGCTGCTGTACTGGTGCTGCTCCCTGCACAGAAATGCTATGAAAAATGTTCCCCATTTCCCTACTCACATACATCCATGCAAGGCAGTCGTTTTTTCATTATATATCTCTTTAGCTATGTCTTACACAAAAAGCAGCCTGGAAAAGCATCAGTCAACATTAATAGTAAAAAATAATGAAGAATTACGTGATGAGGGCTTACCAAGCCTGTTCTGGTATGTACCAAAGAAACCGTGGCTGGGTGTCACACACGCTTTCATCTCTGTACTATTTCTGTGCTCCCGGTATTAACAGGCTGCCCAGTAGATGGTGGTGTTATTTCAACTACTTTTCTCCACGCTCCCTGGGAAACAGCCGGGCTGCGCAGAACAACGAAGGGAAAAGTTCCTTTAGGATTTTGCAGCTCCTGGAGTCGCACTTACAGGTTACTTCCCGCAGCATCCTGATGTGCCTTCTCCTAGAAATAAATCCTACTGTTAGACATTAAATCGAACGTTTCTACTATTGTCTTGATGGAAATGCTGGTGACAGAGGGAAGGCTTCCTTCTCACAAGCAGGAAGTAATATTTCTTCGATGGATCTCTTTTCCAGAAATTTCAGGCTGCTACGGGCTGTGTGCCAGTCCTGGTGTGGTAGTATAATTACCTCCACCTGGGATTTCCAGTCTTCTCCACAGCTGATGTGCTATAACCTTATTACTCATGCTCTTTACCGGCAATACCCTATTCCTTTCAGTTCTTGTAACATTTTTACTTGTCTCTGTTCCTGTCCCTGTTACATTAGATTTGCTGTCTCTCCTGGTGTATTTTTTGCTGTCTGTATTGTGTGCTTTTCCTTCTCAAGCTACTGGCCACATCTAGAAAGGCAGCAGCTCAGCTCCTGGCTGTTGGGCTGTCATGGAGTAAGATCCATTACAAGGAGTAGTAAACCCTATCACAGATTTTTTGGTGTTTCCCCCTTTGGATGGGAGACACAGGGGGAAATAGCATTTCCAGGGTTGAGTCTCTCTTTTCAAGAGCTAAATAAAGTTGTACTTAACCTTTTTCTTAATTGAACAGAAAAGGACGTGGGGGTGCTGGTCGACGGGCGGCTGAGCATGAGCCAGCAGTGTGCCCAGGTGGCCAAGAAGGCCAATGGCATCCTGGCTTGCATTAAAAATAGTGTGACCAGCAGGATTGTCCCCCTGTATTCAGCACTGGTGATGCCACACCTTGAGTATTGTGTCCAGTTCTGGGCACCTGAACACAAAAGAGATGTCGAGGTGCTGGAGCGAGTGCAGAGGAGGGCAGCTAGGCATCTTGTGCTGTTTCTGAACCCTTCTTCCAGGCACCACCAAGACCTGCTGCACAGCCGACATTCATGTCACAGACTGCAAACAGCAGATCTCTACAAGAGAGAGTGGCTCTCACCGTCTGGCTGCAAACATCTTCACCACTGAGCTGTTTCCCCAGGCAGTGCCAAAAGCAGGAGTCAGCCCCCTCTTGTCACCCTTTAGAATCTGATATCTTCCATGGAGCAGTGTTCCACTAGTTGCACCATCCTGCAGATGTCCCACAAACCTTTATTCCTGGTCCCTGCCCCTTTCCCAGGGAATGCAGAGATGTCTCCAAGTCAGCAGCTCCCTGCAGTGAGCTTTGCCTGAGGCTGCTTTAGTTACCTCTGAGCCAGGTTGCACAGAGATGGCAGTGCATGACCAGCTCCTGGTGCAGATACAATTTCTGTTTCTAGCATGTTTCCTCAAGCACCACAGCCCATGCATGATCAAGGGGCAGTGGCTAATGTAGTGGTCTAGCCTGGGTTGCAGTTTTCCC
Source organism: Jacana jacana (assembly GCA_013400555.1). Taxonomy (NCBI): domain Eukaryota; kingdom Metazoa; phylum Chordata; class Aves; order Charadriiformes; family Jacanidae; genus Jacana; species Jacana jacana. Next base: position 207,387 of record VZTM01022841.1, read on the forward strand.
CAGCAGCCAGCCAGTCACATCCACTTAGCCTTGCAGAGTAAGGTATAAAAATGTAAAACACATGAGAATGAGGCTGCGTGAGAAGTACAGAATATATTTTTTTTGTAATATAAGGCAATTTATATGTAAAACATCTGTAATCACAAAAGTGCCTTAAATACAATATTCAAATTCCAGCAATAAAAATCCTGTATCTGACAATGATAAATCAGCACATTAAAAACATGTCACTCAGAGAGCAGATGCTCTTTGCAGGGGAAACAAGGTTTGTAATGTGGAGTTAAAATAGTGGTGACATAAACAGGATCAGTCATGCACAGCTGGTCTGTGTCCCCAGCAGTGCCAGGATGGGAGCTGAGGAGGGGCAGAAATACTTCACGCTGCAGCATGTTGCTATGGACACAATGACTTCTTCACCAGGGCTGCCAGGGCTGCCCTGTTTACAGGGTCCGACCCCAAACTGCCCCTAAAATGATGGGAGTTACTTGCTGGTCAAGTTGTAAATTCCGTTAAATTGGCTCTAATAGGAATATTCTAGCTATTTCTTTCTTCTTTGTGTTCCAGGACCCAAATCGCTTCACTTTCAAATTGTCTAAAATAATTCATAAACTAAACAAGTCTTACCCTGGTGTACCCCAGTATGAAAATAGCCTTTGGATCCTACATGGCCCTGGTCTTTTGGATGACCTTCTGTTCCACTTGATTTCTATGTGGGTGATCAGACAGCAGTTTTTCATGCAACCCAAGGAAAAAGAAACTAAGGAACTGTCTCAAAGCAGAAAACATAAGCAGTTCCATTGCTTAGAGAAAAAGGACCCCCAGAAAACCACTAAAGAGAGTGGAATCAGTGTATACCACAGCCACAAGCTCAGCCTGAAAAGAATTTTAGACAGCTATATAGGAATAGGGAAATTTCAGCGTAAAGAACAAGGTCACAAGCTAACTTTCATGGAAATTAGACCTTTAAATATCTGGCCAGTGCTTGATTAGAGCAGTGGGATGAAGTACAAGGTGGTTTTTAGCCTTTTTTTTTTTTCATTTTTTCTTTTTAGCTGTATCTATTTCTAAAGGAATGAGATGGAAGGTTTAGATCCTGGAAACCAGCTATGCCACCAAGCAGTCTCAGTCACAGAAGACTTCAACATGTAACAGAGTGTGCAATTTAACAGGATTAGCAGAAAGTAATAGTTAAGGTTTTGTTCTACTAAATGTTCACCCATTCCTCGTCAAGTATTTCTAATTACCAGGATTTTAATGGTAATGTTTAACAGCCCCAGAACTCGAGGGTCTTTTAATATCTGCCACAACAGAGGTTTCAATTATCATAATTCTGTCCTTAATTTCCGTCATCATAATTACCCTTCATTACAGCAACATTCTTAAATCTGACTCATCAAAGCAAAATATTTCCCTGTTTCACTTGACTTGCAGCTCAAACTGGGACTTAACTTCTCCAGCAGCTGCTTTGCCCCATAGTCTCAATGAATGGGAAAACTAAAAAGTACCCCTTCTCTGTTTTCCCACATGCAGCAGTTGCTGCATCAGTGTAGGGGACATGCAACACTTTTTGTTGAAATTAAGAGTCCAAGGTTGAGTATTTATACAAGTCATGTAATAAGAACAACAGCAACAGTCCAGGATAGAAATCTCTTAATATTTGCAACAGCCACTCCCCTTGCAGTATGGCTGACCTTCAGAAAACCTGGCATGTTACAAAAAATGTATTTGTAGTAGATAACAGCCATCTCTCTGATGCTTCACCTGTCTTAGAGGAGCAATCCATTTGATATGCCACTAATTACATTTAAAAATACTGAGATACCAATAAGCTACAGATCTTAATTTATTTAAATTGCTTATATGCAGTTCAATTTCAAAGTACCTCAACGTTTGCACTTGAAAAATGTGATCAGCCTGCAGAAAATTTAGATGTTCTCAGTGTCAGATCTTCAAGCCTCCACCATCTCTGACTGACTTCTGTTTGGTGGCAAAACTGGGATAGAGTCTGCCTTCCTCAAAAATTAATTTTCAAACCCACTGAAGATGGGTCACTGCAACCAACGGTGCACTGCTGCACTGAGTCATTCCCTACCTTGCCCTGCACTTACTGCAGTCAATGAGGACTTTATTGCTGATTTTGTGGGAGCAGACTCCAGCCCTCCATCTCTTTGTCAGTGGGCTTTCAAAGTCCTTTCTGCTGTGCTTCATCCAAGTCAAGAACTCAGTTTAACAAATTCAGGCCAGGAAGACTGCCAAACAAATATAGCTGTAACAAGCAGGTCATGATAAAGGGTTAGGTATTTTTTATTATTTCAAGTACTTCTATGGTACTTCTCTTAAATCTGTGCATCAGCCTCAGCCTAGAAGGTTTCTAAATTAAAACTAAACAATGAGAAATACTGCTTCATAAGGCTTTAAGAGAGAAAAATAACTGGCAATCTCACTGTCATCTTCTGTCGTTGCCCAGTGGGATGCTGTGTGGTGTAAGGGGATTGTGTGGAGTAATGGATGAAGCAAGCCCTGGTAACCAGCTGAGCCTTGGAGTGGCTGTGTAATTCTGGACCAGTCACTTGACCTTCTTTCACTACACTCAAGCCAGGCGGAAAATTAGAGGTAGCATCAAGCCAGAGTGAAAAGTGGACATTGCTGATTTTCTAGAAAGGCAAATTGCAAAACCATTGCTTTGTAATATCATTTTTATTCTGTGCTGAAATGTTTGTGATACATGCAAAGAACAATTCTGTACATACACAGGGTGCAATATCAATTTGCGAGATGTATAAATGCATGTCTTCAGTTTTTGGTTGTGGATCATGAACTAAAAAGATATCCTTGCAACAACCTAAAATCTACAGATAATAAAAGTGCAGTCCATATTCAATTGCTAATTAATCTAAGACCTTATCTTTATATTTTTGTTAATTTTAATGTAGCTGATTAGTGGGCAAAAGACATGATTTATATAAAGATCATAGTTAGCTCATTGCAGGAGGCTTAAGCTGTCTGCTGTAATGTTAAGGTCCTGCACACAACAGTGAAGGAGGTTTGCAATCCCTTTTTTCTTCCTCTCATTTATACACTTTCCCTCATTAATCCAGTCTTGGATTAACTCATCAGGAGGGGATAGAGGCATTCCCATTATACCACAGCTAATATACTGATCAGGTTGTTCAGGCTCTACTGGGAGATCCTGACCAGGAGGTGTAAATGTTTTCAGCCTGAGATGGAGTCTAAAACCATTTCTTCACCTTTCCTTGGCAAACCTGGAGCTCTTTGGGCAGTTTGTGCATGTTCTTGTAGTAATGTGGCTGATGGCCTCCAGTGACTAGCTCTCTGTACCTCTGAGGAGGCTCAGGAGTCCTCTGAAATACATTTCTGTCCATCCCTATGGTCTGCCATCTCACTTGCCTATGCAGCATGAGTGGACTATGACTCCTGTTGCAAAGGTGCCTCATTTACCTATTGAGATGCTGCCTTGGGAACCTGGAAATCCTCAAAAAGTTCACTTCGATTTGCATTCACCCGTGAACACTTCTGGGTGTGTCAGTCTGAATATGGGTCTTACTCATAGCTTCTTTGTATTTGCCTCTGATCCAAAATCTGCAACTGATGTAAATAGGAGATGATGGAACATATAAAAAGAATTGCGGATACTAGAAAATCTAAGGAGATAGTTGACTTTTAATAAACTTTTCTGTCTCAGATAAGTGTTTCTGAGCTATTGCCAATGCAAAAGTGGCAGCTTGAGAGCAGTTTTGTTCTTCCTTTTTGGCAAAACTCTTTCAGTTGTCACAAATACATTATTAGTAGGATAATATTAGAGCTGAGAACTACCTTTATCATATCAATATGATTTGATTTAAAGTCTATATGTAGCTACTCCATTCATAACTATATGAATATTTATTTTTGAAAATCAAGTACAGCAAGGAAATACGTCAGAGTGGCAGGCAATATCTAAAATAATGTATGCTGATATCAATAATACCACAAGTATGTGTGTGACACTAAAGAAAAAGTAATCACAAGTCATGGCTTAAATTCTACTGCTGTACTGAGAAATCAGTGCCCTTACATTATACTGCAATTTAAAGCAAAGATGAGTATCTTTATTTCCTCATGGCATTTTGAGAACCAGCCCCCATACAAGCTGGTGATCCTTAACGCTGTTAAGAACTGTCAAGA
>VZTM01022841.1:211930-237728 GCA_013400555.1 Jacana jacana
AAACGGATGCATTTCAGAAGTCCTTCACAGCTGGAATTTCTATTTTATCTGGTGGAGCTGACTCAGTTTGTTTCATCCAAGCAGTAATTCTTCCAGAAGAGCCAGGCAGGCAGGCAAATTCCACCAGAGAATCAAAATTTGGCTGTGGTTCGGAAGGTTGACTCTGAGCTTGAGTTACCTTTATGAATACAAGTGCATATTTCAAACTCTGCAAGCCCATATGGTATTGGTTGGCAATTAGGTAACGACTAACAAGGTTATTTGTCTTCAAAATCAACAAATACAGTAGGATTAGCCTTTGCCTAGGTAAAGAACAATTATATTAAAGTTCCTTATTTCAAAATTATTTACTTCATTATTATTCATAAAAGTTTAATCATGCCATCATTTAACCCAATAAAATAATATTGCAAGATGGCAGGTAGGCAAAATGTAAAATCTCTCTGTACTTTGATTACAATAACTTACTGGCCCAGCCTAAAAACAGTAAAGAGAATGGAAAATACTCACTCTGATCACTTTTCTATTCACACAAGGCCAATTTGTCTTTTGTTTCCGCAGAGTGTTGTCTACTCCAGTCTCCATTGTTCCTGACTATGAGAATTCTGAAATAATTTAGCAACAAAATAGATGCTACTGTTAAAATCTACTCTGTTATGTATTGTTATTTGCCAGACATTTCTCTTGTTAACATGAAGTGAATAAATGTAAAGCTTAACCAAGCTCTTCTTTGCAGTTTTTTTTTTATTAAATACAATAAAACCAAAGATTTTTTTTTTAAGTCATAATGAAAATAGGGTTTATTCATAATCATGATTGACAAATTTAACTAGTTGCATTTGTGACCTTTGAGCTAATGTCCTTTCTAGTAAATCATACTTTTGTGTCCTTTATCTCATATTTCTACTATTGATAAGAAGTAGCTAGCATCTAATGGTAGCAATGACATTGGTTATTCATGTTTTCAAATAAAGCTGTAATATACAAATATTTTCAATGGAGCTTTCTTTAAGAAAATATAAAATACATTTTTTGCAAATTAATTCATGTATAAAGAAAATAATGACTAAGGCAAATATGTCAACAGTCACAGGCTAGCCAGTCCTGCCCTTGACTGACTGAAGGAAAGCTTTTCTGCTTTGGTAAATATTAAGAGTAGAATTTGAAAATGACTAATTAATGTGCACAGCCCCTATTGATTCTCAGAAAGACATGACTTTCAAGGTCACTTAGCCATTTTTAATTATTTCATCCTTAGTCTTTAACAGGAGACTCACATCACCATGGTATTCAAGAAAAAAATGAGGTGCCATATATTAGAAAATACTCGAATGACTGAAAAATCTAAATCCCTTTTATTTAACTACTTTAAAACTTTCATTAGAAGAAACTTGCCTGGTATTTGGAGAAGGGGATCTGAATATTCTTTGGATGCTGTTTCCTGCATAGGTGGGGAGGGAAAAAAAGTATATAGTCTCTGAGAGCAAATGTAAAATAGCTAATCTTCCTCTGATTCCAAAATACTTTTTCCTGGGCACAAAGTGAGCTGTCATCAGGAAAATATCACAAATAAAATACGATTTAACTATAAACAGCAAATAACATATATAATGTTTTAGTAGCAACAGCAGACTGAACAACTGCTCATAGAAGAGAAGTATTGTTGTTATGATCAACATCAGAGTCAAAAATGAGTGTCCCAGGATAGCTTTCTTTCTGGTTTGTTATTTAAAACACTACCCGTCCTTCCCAGGGAACAGTATATTGTTTGGTTTTTTTTAAGGGAAAAAGCCAAAAGGCAATAAAGAGGATCCATACAGTCCGCCAGCAGAGCAAACAGTGAAAGCTGGACATGTACATCACATGTTTCATAAGCTGACAACTGATACTGATAAATACCACCAGACCATACCTCTGTCCTCCCACTGCTCATCTTAATTTTTCTTAAAAAATGGTAGTATAGTTATGAGAACACAGAGATTCCTAACCTGAGATAGCAGAGAGCCAGTGATGGGGGAAAACACAGAACCAAACAGAGGATTTCATAATGGAGAATTATTTATATTATTATTAGCATAAGAAAAAAAATGGGAATAGCAGGAGGCTTTTCATGACTCTATCTGTATGATAGAGACTCGGCAAAATTCTGACATAGAAAGACCTGTTGAAATGAACTGCCCCGTATCTTGCTTTATAATCTAGACCAAAGGTCTATTTCCAGCTCTGCCACTAGCACCACTGGGACTCAGGATGAGCCATCCACCTCTCCAGGGTCTCTGTTTCTGGCTATGAAAAAATGGGTTAATGACACCTATCTCGCAGGGAAGTTGTAAGCTTGCATTTTTCAGACAGATTGGGGATGGTAAGAAAGCACGTTGAGGTAATTGGCTGATGGTTGGAAAGTGCTTTGAATGCAAATATGAAGTAGTCTTACTTTAGTCATGCTTTCTTATCTTTAATTTCCTATTTACAAAACAGCGCACGTGTGGCAAGTTTCTTAGTTACAGAAGACATTTTTTTAAGGAAGTTTATGAGCAGTAGCATATTAGAATATCTGAACAGGGTGGACTTGTTTGCTTCTTTCAGATTAATCGTTTACAGCTTTTACCATTGAAGTTTCAAAAGTACAAGAAAACAAATATAAATGCCTATTCAACTTTAAAAGCCTTTGAAAGACGATAGCATGGTTGTTTTCTCCCCACATTAAAGAGTAATTTTTGGTGATTTTCCTTCTTTCTATGTATGTCTTACTCTTACACTTTTATCTGGTTTAGTTTACCTTCTCTTCGATTTTTTCTCCTCTAAGTGCACACACTTACCATCGCTCACTTCTCTGCTCCCTCTCGAGGTATGAAATGTGCTGTGGGTGTCCAGTGCAAAGGCTCTTATCCTGCTCAAGGTCAGATTCTTGTGGTTCCTTTGACTTCCTGTATGTTTCGTAATTCCTCTTGAGTCCTCTTGAAAATGCTAATGCTGCTGCTGCCATGAGCCGTGGGTGTGAAAGCTTCTGATGGCAGCAGAAGTGTCCCAGGTACACCAAGAAATAAGGTGAAAGGTGGGACCCAGCAAATTCCCAGGTGCTAATGGCAGCTTCTACTCCATAAAACTGTTCCCAGGGAGCATCTGCTCTTCCTTGTGTATTTGCAGAGGTGGGAGCCTCATCACCCTCCTTCATTTCCCAACAGATTGAGGCATTAACTCAACATATGGACGTTGCAAAACCAAATGGCCTGGCAGATCTGGCCTTTGGAGAGATGAGTTGACCATGTTTAAATACACCAAGGATCTGGTGTGAACCCCTTAGCAGCAGCATGCAGCCAGCGCTGGAGTGAGTGGCCCTGAAGTTCACGACAACTTTCATTTTAATTTGTTTTCTAATCTGCTAAACAATCTTCAACATGACCTGCCCGGTGCTTCTGAACGCTCACAGCCATGGTTGTTATCAAAATAAATACAGGAATTATTGTTCTGTTTAGTCAAATATTGATTCACATGCTGTTTCTCCTGGATAGACATTGTACAGTCATGATTACATTTACACAACAGGAGCAAGACGTGTTGATCAAGTCTATTTCCATTCCACAGGCTGTTGTGTTTTCTGAAGAATATAACATTCCCTTTGGATGATCTAGGAGAAATTTTTAGGGGTTTATCCAAGGGGCCTTTATAGCTCTAGTAGTACAAAAGAACATTTTAAATAACACACTCTTTTCTGACCCTGATTCAAACAGGTAAGTAAAAACCTGTCAGCTATAATAATACACCTTGCCACACTGAAGTACACTGGCTCTTCATCAAGGTCATGTGTTCCATTGTATTTTCAAGCTCCACACATATGAAGTTCTATCAATAGGTGCACAAGTATTTAGCCTTTGATTTCAAATTGTTGCTTTTGCTAAATGCAAGTCCTTTTGAGACAATTGTGTTCCTGCTCTAATAATTTCTTCAGTGGCTTGTTTCTATCATGCAACTTTCTCTGTGCTGGAGTGATTGAAGTTTCTTCCAGTTCAGGAGCACTGCTACAGGCAGAGATTGGCTAAAACTAGTTCTGACATGCATGAAATTCTGACTCTTTTTTCTGCGTGTCACTAATCATCTTATTTGGTTTTTAAAATGAAGGGTCATTGTGCAATGTTGTTCCAGAAGGCTTCAAAGTCATTGATCAAGAAATATGAATCCATCACAGTGTGTAATTGGGTATGAACTGTCATCTTCCCACAACAGGCACTTTGGCAACATCACAAAGGATGTACTTTTACTTAAACAGTTGTCATAGAAGGATCTTGTCTTCTTGGCAATACAGCTTTTACTAACTAAGAATGCAGAAGATAATTTGACATAGCTGCTCAAAGAAGTTAGGAGCAATGTTTGAGTGTATTGCACAGGCTCTCATGATACTGCAAGTCTTCTCTATTATTAAAATAGATAAAGCTGTGGTTGTACTGTTGAGTAGCCAAGTGCTCACCAAAACAAAATCACTGCATGGCAATGCCCAAAGCTGCCAACTTGCCTGTTTTCAGAAGGGCTTCAATGAAGTCTTGGCTGTTGTTCGTCCCATTCCAGTGTGTGAACAAATATTTGAGCTGACCTGCTGCTGGGAGGAAGAGAGATGCCACAGCAGGGATATTAGGTGGGAAGCAGTCAGATGGGAATTTGAACTGGATTCTTGTGAGGGGAATCTTCCTGATTTTCTGCGAAGTCCTGAAACACTGTCCTTTTTGCTATATAGATTTTAATTCATGGTTTGACCTTCCTAGGCACACACTGGAAGTTCAGATGCTTGTCTCACACTTAACTCCCTCTTATAGAATCAATTCAAATGTACTGTCTGCAGCAAAGTAAGGCAACCAGTGTGTAAATTTATATTATTGCTTCTCTTTATTCCCCTCTCTTTATCCCTCTTTGCCTATGAAGGTCGCGTTTCTGAAGTGTTCAGAAAGCATCATACTTGTAGGTAGTGCTACCAAAAATTAAATAGAGTAAAAATGGAGTGGAGGTTATTTTCAAAACCAGCTTGGTATACTTTATTGTTCCCATCGGTCAATAGGATGCATGTGGAGAAATCACACATTCAGATGACTTCAGAAATGGGAACCTAGATTTCCCTTCTAAGTGAAGAGTGCTAATAAATGTTTGAAACGACATTCGGGTGGCCTGTGTCCTTTGAAATACACCTTGAATTCTTTTGTAATGTGAATCAAATAAGGGTAGGGACCACTTCCTTCCCTGGTTTTTGCATTATTTTTTGGAAAAAAATATTACCAAAAAAGCTAAAGCAGTAGTGGCTTTATATAATAGAGCTTTACAATGCTTTTGCTGACGGGCTCTTAGTTACTGCAACACTAGCCAACAGAGCTATAATAAAGAGCTTTATCTGGGATTAAAGCTTCTGGAATTACTCATTAATTGGATTAATGAACTGTAATTCATCATGTATGTCAATCCTGCTTTAGTCGAACTCCTTGCACCATCCTTGTAACATTCATTCAAGGAAGACCTCTGTTCTGGGAAAGTTCAAGAACAATGTTAAGACTTCCATGATTTCACATTCATTTTAAATCCCTAATGTTGTCAAAATTCCCTTTATTCCTTCCCTGGACACCTCTGTAACTTTTCTTTATGTAATATTTAGGGTACTTCAGTAATTTTTTAAAACCACTCATTTCAGAGCTCAGGTCTAGGTGAGGATTTTTAGATTTCAGAGCTGCAAAAGTGTGTTTACTAGGCTTTTTTATTTAAAAAAAATAAAATACTTGAAGTGTTTAACTACATTCTATTTAAATATCTTCCTAACTAGTGTGAAAAAGAGATGCAGCTTAAATTTTCTGGCACAAAAGTCTTCTTTGGAAAACATGTTTTATTTTTTGTTTCCTCCCACTTTTTTTTTTCTGTGTACTGATAAATGATCTAAAATATAAAAATGTTTTTTTAGCTTTTTGCCTCAGATAAGCTCTTTCATTTGCACCTTCAAACACTTCTTCAGTGAGTATACAGGCTATGCATTACTCGAGTGATAGCACTCTGAAACAGTAACATTAGCCTTGCTCAGCTCTCAAAAGCTGAAAAAGAGATTCTGCAGATACCACTCCACTGGAGTTGTTAATAAATTGCCTCAGAGTCTGGTTACAGAAGAATATGTGCATGCCAGGAAGTCAGAATTTGAAATGAAAATTTCTGAAGTTTGGAAGTTACCTAATCGTACATCTTCCCATTTGCTCTGTGTGTGTTGAAGCCCCTTGGCCTGAAATTCGAAAGGGTAAGGAGATCTCTGCTTTCATATCTTGGTGGAGAGAAAGAGCCATTTCATCTGCATATCCCAGCAATTCTCAATTTTCGGCAGACAGAAGTTCCTGAGGGAAAAGGAGCTATCTACTCCCATTTATTTGTAGAGTGGAAGTCAAACACGGTCACAGAGATGCCTTAATGTACATATACTTTCTATACAGAGCATTTTCAGTGGAACGGCAGGACTCGCCCTGCCCAAATGAAGTGCTGACTGACTGGAGCAAAAAGAGCTTCTGCTATTTCATATCGTATCAAGGAGCTTTTCCTCTGCTCCTGGTCCCTCTGTGTTGGTGGGAGGATGCTTTGATGGGAAGCAGTGAAAGCCTGCATCTCACTGAGATGCATTGTAAAGCCCTTCTGCACGAGAGGAGAGCAGAGATGAACCAATGCTGGTGAGACCTCACCAGCTCAGCTGCTGAATGTGACTCACATCATTAGAGCTGGATTAGAGCTCTCAACAAAGGCCTGGGCTCAGCAAATGGACTGGAAGACAGGTCAAGCTGATTGCACCCAAACTCTGATATTAAAATGCACCCTGGCACCAAAGCAAGGGCATAGTTTAGCTGAGGAAGAAGAGGGAGAAATGATATCCCAAGCGACGTATTTCCACATGATTTTCACCTGGTCTGGGGGAATTGAGTTAATGAAATACTGACAACATTCCTGTGAGTGAATGCATTACCTAATGTTAAGAGAAATAACTTTTATAAGGACAGGTAATATCCCTTATTAAACCAACAAATAGAATTAGAAAACAAATAGACTTTCAAGCCTGAGTCCCTTTGCCAGTCTGACAAGAAGAACAAAATTCAACCTAATGTAGGTCAGACCCAGCTTGTAATTCAGTCTAATTGTCTTAATCACTTAGTGGCAGAGAAAGAAGCCAGCACCTTGGCTCTGTGAGCGTTGTTAACAGGGGACAGGGACTATTGCCTTGGTTTGGGTGAAATATGAAGGTGCTCAATGTTGTAAAGTGGGTGAGAGGAAGATTGTAATGTACTACAAAACCAGAGCTTTTACAAATTTGTATCAACCAGTTGGCTTCTAAGCTTTTCATTCCTGGCTTGTCTTTTGAAGGTATTCTCCTGGGTCCTCTGGGAGGACCAACTCTGAGAGATCAAAGATGGAGCATTTTTTCTGAGTCTCTCCGCTGGAAAAATAGGAATTGTGATTCATATGACATTACTGTCTTCCTAATAGAACTGTTTACTCTTTACTACCCCTAAAAGTTTCCCTCATTTTGTATACAGACTTGGGGTGGGCTTTATATCACCAAGATTAAACTGCCTTCTATGAGATAGCCATCACCCAAACAGTTAAGGCAAAACCACTTCTCCAGAGAGAGAAAAATTCACATCACTTACCTTGAGGGGAGGCCGATATTGGATTAACAATGTATTTGACAGAAACCACTGGTAATTCAATAGCTGTCACGTCATCTACAGCATCCTAAAAAGGGGCAATGACTCAGGGAAGTCTTAGCTGGGGACGGAAACCACGGAGGTTATCCAGCCTAAGCCATGCCTGACATTTCAGATATATTTTAAGATGGCTTGAATCAGCCTTTACTGGTGGTGAAACAGGGGTCAATAAGGTAAGAAGCTTTAACCAGCTGCCTTACCTGTGCAAGCATCCCAAGTTTAGTGCAATTATCTCACTATAAGTAGGATTTAGCAAAATACTATTAATCCCAGGAGTTCACAGGAGCTGCTCAAACCAGAAGTAGGTTTATTTTAAAGAAATCAGCTTGTTACTTGAATGTGGCCCTTGCTGCTAAGAGTAGGATTTGAAAGATTAAATCTAAAGGCAAGTAGGCGTTGAAGATGCTTGCAATAAACTTGATGTTGGTTTTTTTTTTTTTAATTAGATGGATAAGAGCAAATTGGGCTGAGTGTCCAGTTGATCCTTCTGCTCTCAGGAAACACGGGAAACTTCCCACTGCTCTGAGGTGTCTTGACATGAGTAGAGAGCAGAAATGAGCACAGTGAACAAATAGGATCTTTTAAATGCAAGAGACTGCTCTTTTATTATCAGCTAGAGACATTTTATCTTGTTTTCTTCGCTGCACATGTGAACGGCGATGGTGACAGATAGACATTCTCATGCCATGGATAATAAAGGCAAAGGAGAGAGCTCCTGAGAAATTCAGTCTTTTGTAATGCAGGTTACAAAGCCTTAGTCTTGTGGTGAAGCACAAGAGTAACTGCACTAAATCTAACCAGCTGCAGTCTGAGGTCGGGCTGGAAATGGTCTTGGACTCCCTGCCAGCCTCTGTAGTTCAGGTTGCACAGATTGCCTAAATGTGCAGATTCCAGCCAGCGTGTTTTTATAGCTGTCACTGTAATCTTGATTTGCCTCTTTGCCAAGCAAAACGCAACACTGAATAGATGCGGGCTCTATTATGATTTATCCAGTACGCAGGGTATTAGGCATACAGATTTATGCCATCATTTATGCCAACACCTTCGTGTCAAGAGCCCACATTGATTTCATGCTAAGGTGAAACATTGTGTGGGCTGCGGTCAGGATGCAGATGTTTGAGTTCCTGGAGGCCCACAGAGATTAAAAGCTGTCTACAGCTACCGATAACAGTATCAGACATCCTCATTTATGAGCTGCCTTTTGGAGACTGCAGACTCTAGGGTCTGTCTCTGATACCATCCATGCCAGTAGCAGCTTGGTGTGTGTCCGTGAAGCAGCTGACTCAAAGCTCCGATTGCCCAAGGCAAAAATGTCTACCCCAGCCTCAAAACCTAAGCAATTTGCATTAATTTTAACCCACAGAGTTCAGGCCATGGGATACGTCAATGAGCAAGCGCTGTGTAGAAATACCAGTGCATATATTAATATACCAGGAGAGTGTTACACCAAATTGAAATTGTATTTCTAGCTGTAATCTCCTTAGGTGAAAAGCAGGGGTGCACAGCTCACAGCTTGACCCACAGTGCTGGCACATCTCCATCCCCCTTCTAAGTGTCCTCTCCTCTGAAATGGTCATACAGCCTAAATAAAACTCTTCTTATAATGAGATAAATCTCTATAGCTTGCCTTTCTCTTTGTTCAAAGCAGACTTTGGGGTCTTTTTTATACCACAACATACAAGCACTATGCTCTGCATCTACTGCAATTAACCTGAGTGGTTTTGCTCTCCAAACCAGGTAAGCATTGATCTCTGCCTGCTCCTGGATGATTCTTATTCTGAGTTTTGTTCTGTGCTTTAGAAAGCCCTGATTCCCTATCCTAGGCATTACCCCAAATAAATGATAACACTTTACCTGTATTTTAGGATGTAGATTGAGGGCTACGATTGCTTTTCTGAAAAAATCCCACATAGTCACCATTGTGCAGCTTCCCCTCAACACAGCTGACGCTGTTTCAAATTGAACATTTTTAGATGGCTGCCACAAAACCCATCAAACTCTTCTGTTGAGTGTAAAAGTCAATGCCTAAACCCCAGGAAACACTGCTCAAATTATCATTTAAAATGTCAGCACTGGCTATAATGAAAACTGAATTTTCAGCTAGTCCGAGAAGCCTACTTACCAAGAGATTTTTCTAGACTTTTGAGACTTCTGGGTGTATGAGGGAGATAAATACATATAAAAATTAATTTGCAGAAGTATAGATTATATCTCATTATTATTTTATTAACACTTAATGACTGGATCACCCGACAAGGAAGATGACAGTTTCTGCACAACTGCAAAACATGTGTGAGCTGAGCAAATAAAATCTGATTTTCTACTACAGCACAAGATAAATTATGATGTGTAATTTTACAAAAGGGTGAATGCCACAATATTAAAGAAAAAGTTTATTACAGATAATTGTTTGCTCTGTTTATGCTGTTTCTGTACAACTTGGATAAGCAATTTGTTACAGAGATTTATAACTGTTTTCATGAAGATGTATGAAACTAAAAAAAAAGCAAGCCTTTTTAATCCATCTATAAATCATTTTATACATTTAATTTCTTCCATATAAATTTTACAGGTTCATATATAAAACACAAGTTAAAATTGCTACATGCTTTCAGATGAACCAGCTATTGCGTTTCTTTTCACCTTTTTTTATTACCTTAGGTATTCTCTTCAAGGATAATGCATTAAAATTCCCACGGGTTACTTAATATTAAATATTTAATGGCGGTTATAATTCTGCATTTAAAAATATTTTCGTAGGGATGTAAGTGGTGGGTACTGCATACACTTCTTCTTGATAGGACTAGCAATGTGTTCACTCGTTTGGAAACCAGGGTAACAGTGAGTGAGCCCTGCAGAATAACCAGCCCAGGCTGTCTGCGAGGGAATTGCCAAAGCAAGGGGAAACCAGCTCAGGCATGAGCAACCCCCAGCAGTGCTGAGACCCTGGCACTCTTGGGTCAGACTGAAGCCTTATCCCACAGCTGATCCCTGCCCTTGAGGCATGCCCTAGGGAGCTGGAGATGTTGGAGTCGCTGCTCAAAGACTTTCCTTTTCCAAACCAGTATCTCTCTTTGCAAGACGTGGCAAAATCCCTCTTTTGCTAGCAAGACTCCATGGATTTAATTGAACACAAGTGGCAGGCACCAAGGTTCTTTCTCCTCCCTGCCCTCCATAGCTCATGTTGTCCTGGTCTCCTCCCTTCTCCTCTTCATACCCATTCTGAGGTTGGCACAGGGCCAGACCTGTTTCTGCAAAGTTAATGGAGGTTTTGCTGTAATTTTGGTGGAAACAGGACCTTAAATTGTGAAATTCCCTAAAGAGTTTTCTGAAACCTGTTAGTCTGCAGTGTGACTATGTCACTTCTATGGCAACGACATGACATTGTTCACTCCTAATTGTTTTGATTGCTTATTCATCCAAGTGGATTATTATGCACATTTGTGCTTTCAAGAACTGAATTCTGAAAAAATACCAGTGAGGAAAACAGATTTAAAACGTTCTTTTACAATTACATTCTTCAGACAGGCTGAATATATGTGGAAAAAAGACAATTTTTTTTTCCATTTTATCGAATAATAGCAGAAGAATTTTTACTTCAGAAATGGGGAGATCTGATCACTAAGGTCCCTTTTAAAGCATAATTAGGGGTTTTTTAAGAATTGGAGACTCAGTGGAGATGAAGTGTCCATTTCCCCCAAATGATCTGTAGAGGGAATCCAAAAATAAATTTTGGGTAGGGCAAATTTAGCACAGTTCCTAAGACTGAAAAGAGCTAGGGATGTCCTTTTTATTGTTTGTCCAGAACTCTTCTTTTCACTCAACAAGGGTACATCTTATTATTTTTTTTTGTTTTTTGTGAAAAACCTGATGCTGTGACTACAGGCACCACACTGAAGAAAACAGCGTGAGTTGGCCCTTGCCTCTTGACTTCCAGTTGAAGTTCCATAAAGTATCTGAGCCCCTTCTTCACATTGTGTGTTCTCTTAAAATTGTCTACTGGTTGTGTTGTCTGGTCTTCCTCCTTACTCCTTTTTGGAATTTTCCCTTTTTATTGTGTTTAGGCATGTGTTTATGTTGTTGTTGGGATGAAAGCAGTATATAAAAAATAATAAAAGAAGATTTCCTTATTTCTGTGAAGGAGCCTTCCAGTTCCCCCGTGTTTGCTCCAGGACGTTATATTCCAACTAGTCCACTAGGATTTTCATTTTCTTACATACTTCAGTGAACTCAGGGGTCCTTGTAGGTTATTTAATGATTTTTCAAAAGTCTTAACAAGGTTATTGCCACTAAAGTGGCAATCTCAGAGGACTGAGAAAAAGAAATATGCAGTTTAAGCCATGGAACTTCACCAAATCTTTTTGGAGAAGAATCCTCCAGACTTTGTATTTAGTCATCTGGGACATACACCTTGATGATATACAACTATTGTCAACGTGCTGTTACTTGTATTTTAAATACAATAGCGCTTCAATTATAAATTACTTACTTGTTTCTGTATTATTTTCTGTGGTAGTTAAGAAGTTCAAAGCCATTTCATTACTACAGCAAAATTTATCTGTGGGGACATTAGAATAAAAAGTACTTTATTTGCTTTGTGACTTAAATTGCACCATTGTGGGGTATCAGCTTGCATTTTAAAGCTGTAAATTCACAAAATTACATTATGTTTATAGTTGTCATCAAAATATAAAAAGGACCATTAATCTTCTCAAATTTAATTTTGCCTGGATTTTAATTCCATTGCTTATTACCAGAGGGATTTATAGAAATTTTTTTCTTAATATCTCTGACTTCACAAAGTTTATGTTTGAAAAAAATGATATGCTACAGGACTAAAGTAATTTTCTAGTTGATAGCTTTAGTATTGCCTTCTTATTCTCTAATAATTTAAATACAAGTATTACAGTACTCCATTTTTGTCCCAGTTCAATAGAAATTTTATGCCTGCAATATTTCAGTCCTCAGATGAAACACAGTGCTGAGAATAAGATCGGAGTTTCTCAGGGTGTGCACCAACTTCTCACAGCTCTCCTCAGATTAGAGGTGGAATCAGACCCCTTACTGAGAAAACATGCTCTGATACTCCTTTCAGCTGTCATGTGTTTTTTCTTATTAGATTCAGGTTCCTTTTCCAGCAATTTTTACCTTTCCATTTCTAGTATTAAATCTCCTAAAACATGGGCTGGGTGTTGCTGAGGTTTCATGCATCCCTACATGATCATCCCTCTCAGTTACATGAATTGAGTGAAGAAAAAGAAAACACATTCTCCTTTGGGCAAACCAGATACCTTAGATAAACTTAGATACTGGAAAGAAATTCTTTCCTGTGAGGGTGGTGAGGCACTGGAACAGGTGGTCCGGAGAATTTGTGGATGTCCCATCCCTGGGAGTGTTCAAGACCAGGCTGGATGGGGCTTTGAGCAACCTGCCCTAGTGGGAGGTGTCCTTGCCCATGGCAGGGGGCTTGGAATTCTATAATCTTTAAGGTCCTTTTCCACTCTAACCATTCTATGATTGTATGAAACAGCTTCACTCTGTATTAGTATAGCTCAGAATCATTAACTTGTTAATACCATGTTAATACGTATCCTCCATGAGGAAAAATGGGAGATTGTTTTTCCTTCATTGCTTTTCAAAGGCAAACATTTTATTGAGCAGATGGGGCTCTGATATTCCAGTATCAGAAAAGATATGTAAAATATAACACCTCTGGCTGCTTTGTTCACACTGGTAAGAGAGAAGCCCATTTTGTCTGGCAATTTTGAAGTTTTGCATGAGGTACAAGATGAGAAAGGTGTGTAACATGGCAGATGCCATATCGAGGTGCTGGAGCGAGTACANATGTGGGAAGAGCAGCTGAAGCATGAAGACACTACAAGAAGAATGTACTCTTGCCTAGATCTCAAAATGCTTTTAGTTACCAGTTTAGGCTCATTCCATTTTTAAGTTTCTTAATAAAATAAAAAGAACGAACTGTGAAATGGTGAGCAGCTACTTGCCCTGCTCACTGTTTGCTGTGTGGTTAACAGAGAAGCCCGAATGAGATTCACTCCTTGGAGACTCCCTGTATTTTCTATGACTTCTGGGATCAATTGCTCTTTTAGGCATCAGGGCGGGGAGGTCAACAGTTGCTGAACTGCCCAACTGGGATGAATTTCTGATATTGGAAATTATCAGCAACATCACAATTCAGAGAGAATTTTGTCTCTAAATCAGGCACTTTTCGTCATTGTCTACCCCACTCTTTTATTTGTTGCTGGAATTTTTATGGGCTGTATTTTAGATCTGTTGAGAGAACGGCAGCTCCTACATTATGAAACATTTTAACAGAGTATCTTAGCCCTTCATGTATGTTTTTTATGCCTTTTGCTTTTTCCATTTTGTTCTACAAAAGCAGGCAGCAGACCCAGTTTCCAAAAGGAATGGCTTGCAATGTTTGCTAACCTGACTTGAGAGAGAGAAACAGTTAATTTGGACACTTTCATGTAGATGATCTTTTTACCAGTCCTTGTGGGAAGACAATGAATTACTTGCAGATATTAAAATCTCAAAAATGCGCCTCAGATGCTAGTTTAATAGAAGCTAGAACTTATAAATATTCCATGTGCCTGGGATTATATATTACACTTCTGCAATTTTCATACTGCTATTATCTATTTTTATTATGAGCTTGATTCTATCAGCAGTTCTGATAACTTCAGTTAAAAGTTTATTTAAGAAAACAAATCTAAAATGGTTTTCATTGTAGACTAAGTTAGAGTATGTTTGGACTGTCAGTCATTCTTATTTCTAGTGGGGATTTAATGCCTGTTTGTCATTTGTAGTCTACAGATCATACTTAACAGTAAACAAAGGCCTGTCTTTTATGATAGCTTATGCATGTCAAGGATGATTTTTTACTTAAATTTTACATCAGAAAAGCCAATTTCTGAATATCCTGCACCTTTAGTTTGTCAGTTCATGGGATGGGATGATGCTCCTGTTCTTATTTTTGAGGGTCTAGCTGTATCAAGTGGTATGTTAGTGTCTAACTCATAGATTTGCCACTGAAGGCAAAAATGGGGACAAACTGTGATGGGTGGCTTGATTCTCACAAGTTCCTTAGGGTTACTATGGTTTCGGGTCCAATTTAAGCTCAATTTTTTTAAAAAAATATGGCTGATTTAAGAGTTTTGAGTTCTTTTTCTATGATCAATATGTGTCAGGGAGGGGTACTGATAGAGAGATAATTTATCTCTCTTATAAAAACTGATCTAGGACCTTTCTACCTACCTAGCTACATTGGTTAGAGCAGTTACACACAAGAAGGAGGAGGCATTTGCACGGGGCCACATCCTTCACATGTATTTCAGACATACTAAATAAATAATACATCCATTACTAATGTCTCAGCAGGATGATCTCTCACCCTTTTGCTCCAGTCTCCGGGAAGACATTGTAGTTCCAGTTACAGTCATGCTCTTCTAATTTTTAAAAAGGTTAACACAGTTTTATCTTTAACAGCCGCTTGATCATTGCAGAAGCTAACAAGTCATGTTGGAAACATTAGTCAGGGAGACAGGGGAATATATCTGGACGTCTCACACAATTATAAGGAGAGTTATTCTCCTGCTGTTATCACTACGTTACCATGGCTGGTATTGAAATGACATATTTATTAGGGAAGAGTACATGAGGTTCAAGAAGCTTTGGGTGCCTGCCAGGAGTGAAGTGTTTGCCTCTCTCTCCTCCATCTGGTCATCTGATTGTCTGAACCATCTTGTGAAAATAGTCAGGCTATTGTTGCTTCTCTTCTGTTCGAGGATCCCACGTTGGCACTTTCATTAAAGGGTATCAGCAAGTTCACTGCCATAGTGATCTACTAAGTGGCAGAGCATTGTTAAGCAGACAGCCAAATGAGACAGCTTTTTTTTTTTTTTATTATTAAATGCACCTAACTAAGTGTATGCACCTCTGTGTATAGTGTCTTCGATAAAAGAATTGTAATTCAACTTTTTCATTCATTTAAAAAAGCCATCTTGATATTTTTTCCACATCGCCTCTCTGACCATATCCAGCAGTTCTCTCTTCACCAGGAACAAGTCAACTCCCTCCATCTCTCCTGTGGGTTTCATCCTCTCTGAATGTTCTGGTCAGTCAAGACCCATACAATGGCTTGGAAAATGAGAAGCTGTCACTTCTTCCCTGCTTCCTCAGCAGAGGATGCTTGCTGACCCTGATTGTCTTTTTAGTTCAGCACCTGCTTATACTTAAAGATAAGCCTGACTTGAACTCTATAAATAAATATAAACTGAAAAAACAGCCCTCCCAAACTGCTGTGATCAAAGCTGTTACTTACAGCCTTGTACCTTGTTTACGGTACATCTCTTGGTGTTATGCTTCCTGAGTGTCACACACAGAGACAGGCTGCACTTGAGTGTGCCACACACAGCGACATCATTCTTGCACTGCAGCTGGGAACCCTTGCCAAAAACTCAGCAGGAAAAGTTGGTTAAATCTTCGTGGCGTGGATGTTGCATAATTCAATGGCCACATACCACTAGAAGAGCCTTTTTCTGTTTCGTAATGAAGTTCAGAAACCAACGTATTATGACTGTGAAAGCAGATTGGATTTCCAATATATTTCCATGTTGAACTCCTTGAAAGAGCAGAGAAGCTTGAAATGGCCTGAGCAGGAAACAGAATGAATACAAGGAGGGGAAAAGCTGGAGGAGAAGCTGGGAGAAGCACCACTGCCAATGCTCTTTTAGCTGCCCTCAGCTGGATTAGAAAGGATGCATTTTACACTGTACATATTAGGTATCAGGAGCTGAAGTCGCATGAAAACTGGAGCCATGGGACAGATTAAGGATCATAACCAAAATCAGTTGCCTTTCATGTGTTTTGAGCCACAAATCCAACAATTCAGATTAGGAAATGTTATAATTCTTCAAATTGTGTACATAGCCATGTGCTCTGGGAAGGGGATAGAAGAATGCAGATATGTTTAAGTTGCTTTTCCATTTGAAGAGAAAAACCATAGTAACTTGGAGGTGAGCACACTGATCTAATGTTATGTGGCAGTAATCTATAACCATACTTTATTTCTAGTATTATGATGCATTTCTTTGCTTGTTTTAGTTCATAAAATATTTTGTAAAGAAAGATTATGGAAAAAACAATCTTTGGTACATATTTCTTTTTTATTACAAAGTATAATAGCATTATACTACTCATCTACATCTCTCTATATAATAGCATATCTATATCAATATCTATATTGGTAGACAAAAATAAATATCACCATTGATATGTATCTCAATATGGATACTTGGAAAAATGTTTCATGTTTAAGAAATGAGTACTCTAAGTAAAATATAATAGATCTTTGAAAACAAATCTGCAGATGTTAAGCAGTTGCTTAGCTAACTGTTGATACAGAAGTAACACCAAGCGTTTCTTATATGCAAAATACAGTGTTTTAGTGAAGGCACAGATTGCCAGAAGGGCACAAAGAAATGTTTATACTCAGTGCACTAAGGTCCACATTTACCCACATGCCACTAAAATTTATCTGAATACAGATTAATATTACAGCATCTTTGGTAACAATTTTCACTAAAAGTAGTATTTTAATGGCAATATTTGTAGCTAATATCACATTGGGTTACTATCAGGTTGCATTTTAAGTATTTTAGTGGCTTAGCATTACTGCTGGACAATGCTAGTTAGTCACTATAATTGCCTAAAGATTCCATATTACTTTTAAATGTGGAAAAGGAAAACTAATGAAGTTACACAATTAGAGTCATCATAGCTAATGGTTAAATAAGGATGTGAATTGCATCTATGGAGCTTTTCTGGGTTCTTTGATGGCCTGGGTTTAATGACACTTAGCTGAGTCTTAAGAGGAGAAGCTTAAGAGAAATCAAATGTTCCCCATCTAGAGCTGATGACCTGAGATTGTGCAACAACTTGAAAAGATTAAAAGTCTATCTGAAAGCCCAGCCTCTATTTATTATAATACAGTTATTGCAATAATATTTTGGTTTTTTACTGTATCACCTGAAAATATTTTGGAATTGGAAAAAAAACCTATAGAAGAGGTGAAAGAAGCAGGAATTTAATCCTTTAACTTGCACAATTTCAGGAAATGTTTCTGACCTGAGCTCTCTGCACTTGGGGCAAACCCTGAGATGTTGTCGTGTGGCAACCTCACAGCATGCAGGGTGAAAACCTGGAGTTCCCAAGAAAACTTATGGCAGGGAGGATACTTGGGATATTGAGAGCATTTCACAGGTGATAGAAGTGTCTTCCCTAAAACTTGTTAAATCTATACCACTGGCTGGGAGGGAAATGCTTTGGACTGAGATATCTGAAGATAAGTCATTAATGACTGTGGGCAGTCTTTGCAGCAAAACAAATGTTCACATCAGAGCACAGAGAAGAGATTTAAGCGATTGTTTTTACATTTTATATAAGCCTAAAATATTAAATTTTGAGCTGAACCAATAGTATCATGGAAAATAATTTTCTAGCTAAAGCACTTTCTTGATTGGGTTAATTTAGACTGCACACATGTATTTTGTAATGATGGATTTCTCTGCCGCTTAACGGAGACGTTGCCCAGTGTTTATGTTATTTTATCAGGAGTGTCATGCTGAAAATGAATGTGTCAACATAAATAAACCTCGAAAATTTCGAAATAATCGGAGAAGTAACTTACATTGCAGCCCCATTGACTAAACTAATACTAAATGAGAATACCACGATGGAACTGTTGAGACATGTGGTCAAGAAAGCACAGAAAAAGCTAAATCATTACTAATTTTTTTAATCATGGGAACTGAAGGAGGTGCAGCAGGCACCGTTTCTCACACAGGCTTGTGGGCCCTTGTAGCAGACCAGTAGCACCTGTTGTTTCAGCTTTCAGCAGGATGATTGGGAACCTGCATACTCGAGGTGGATTTGTGTCACACTTACCTTTGGCACTGCCTTGACAGAGAAGACTCAGGTACCATCCAGCACTTTTGGTCTCTCTTAGCAAGGAGAACACACTTTCCAACATGGTTTTTTTTTTCTGTTTTCTCTGTTTGTTTTTTTTTTACCCATTGCTGTAAACTTCAAGGACTTCAAAGTACAAAAGTGTCAATCACCTTTATATGCTTTCTAACCTTGATAGCAATGCCAAGTCCTTACAAGAACCCCTGAAATTAATTACAGGTTTAATCACATCAATAATCTTTAAGTACAATGTCTGTAACATCTGTGGTACCATGACCCATGATCCTGTGATCATCAGTGAACAATCAATGAAAATCAGACATCAAAGTACAACGGTGAAACAAAACCTGGCTCCAGAAGAAAGAAAATGGAACAATACTGACTGAAGTTGCTGCTATAACCTGTGACAGGTTTTGGCCATCAACTAAGCCCATATGCCTGCCCACTGCGTTTAACCCCAGAGAGGAAAGATGCAAAACCCAGCCTGCAGAATCCAGAAGAACAACTGGGGTAAGTTAAGGAAGTGGCTGCTTCTGCCTTTTCCTCCGGACACTGCTGGTGCAAAAGTTCTGGGCTCGTTTGGAGAGCAAAAACAGTGCTGAGCAGCTCACAGGCTGGGGAGAGCACCTCAAAAACTATCTGTAACTACCAAGACTTTCATTAAAAGAGCTCCTGCAGCCTGTCAAGTATGAAAAAAAAAGAGGAGAGGAGATAGGAGCAAACTTCCAACAGATGTAGCTGTCATTTAAGATTAAAGCAAAAAAGCTAGCAGTACAAAACCTTAACGACGTGTGCAATCACGCTTGTTTCTACCGAAGCAAAAGTAGCAACATCTCTTAAAATATTTCAGTTAAAAATAAAAGAACAAAGTGCAACAACAGTAAATAAATCAAGACACTGAGTAGAAGAGCACCACAATATGTCCACACACGCATCCTGTAAGCAACTCAAAGCCCTGTCCTCAAGGACCAGTAATCCCTCCAAGAAATCATTTACTTTCCACAAAGCATGCTGAAACATGAAGTCATAAATTCTCATTCTGACAAAAGGAAACCATACCTGCTTTAAAAGTGAGAGAAATAAGGAATAGGAATGGTTAACAAACCCCAGGACACTATGCAGTGCCAAGTCTGGGCAGACGAGAGCTGCCAGATTCCCCAGCCCAGGAACAGGTGTTTTATAAAGACGTTTTTTTAGGAAAATAGCCCCATTTCAAACCAAGCAGCCATCCCATCTAACACAAATTACTAGTGCTTCTGAAAACCAGCCTCCTGCTAACCTGGAAATAATCTTCCCATATTAATCGGTGCCGTGTCCAAACACCACACGTGTTTCCTCAGCCAGAAGAGTAAATGATACAGATAGAACCTCAGGTTGCCAGGAACTTTTTCAGCTTCTCAGCACCAGACAGGATTGAGCGAATAGGCTTTGGCATACACATAATGGGGATAATTGCTTTCAGGTGAAAG
Organism: Jacana jacana; assembly: GCA_013400555.1. Lineage (NCBI taxonomy): Eukaryota > Metazoa > Chordata > Aves > Charadriiformes > Jacanidae > Jacana > Jacana jacana. Next base: position 232,092 of record VZTM01022841.1, read on the forward strand.
AAGCTTACAGTCATATCCAAAATCCACTTTTTCTCAAGTGGGAGCAAGCTGTCTACATATATAGCTGTGAGGAAAGGGTGGAAGTTTCATGTTAAAAAAAATGCCAAACAACAACCAACTTTTTGGTTGCATTTAGATTTCTGAAATTATCTCTTTCCTGTTCTACAAATATGGCTTTAAGACATTCTTTTGTGGTGTTTTACCTAATACCTTAACATTCACAGAAAAAGAAATGTAATTTTCAAATTACTGCTTCTGCCACACATATTAGAATTCCTTCCCAAGTGAGTGAAATCCTGATTTTTAAGAGCCTACCCAATTATTTGTATTGTAAAAGTTATCTTGGCTAATCACGGACAAGCTGCACAGTACAAGAAGTCAGCTGAGTGCCTTTTTTTTTTTTTAAGTAGTATATATCAAACCATTTAACCAAGCATTTTATGTCTCAAGACAAAACAAACCTCTGTCAATAAAATTACAAGGCACATCACAATCTACAACAGATGCTTTATTGAATTCTTTAAATATATTACTCTATTAGCATCAGTTCGTGTCACTGTTACACTTCAGGTGAAACCATCTTAAATGAATACCAGATAAAGGATGGACCTGTTGCAGCAATAGATTTACTGTTATGGATTTAAGAGGTCTCCACTGTATTCACATTACTTTATTACCATTTAGTACATTCTAATTAAAAATAAAAAGACTCCTTCCCTTTGCCTTCTTCCCTTGTGCATTTTGAAGTGATTTAATTCTAAAGAGAAAGAGCAAACGACAGATCAAAAGAAAATGTTAGACTATAAATTACCTGCTTCTCTGGACATATGGACTATTCATTAAGTATGAGGTTGAATGCTACTTAAATTCCTTGCCTGTCAGATGCACTAATTCTCCCAAGCCATTTACACATCATGTAAGACATTTCCATGCTGTGATTTAGGGAATTGCTTCTCAAATGGAAGCTCCAGTTCCCAAAGACTCTCCAGCCATGTCTATGATGGTACAGCAAAGCCTGGCACCACTCACTGAGAGGGAGTCATCTCTGCTTTTCATAGCTAAGGATGGAAAGAAAGGACTTTTCCCAGAAGTCCTGTGCCCAGGCACGGTGCAGATGTGACTTTACCATTCAGCTTTTTCCAATCCCGCAGACCTGCCAGTGCCAGTACCAACCTGGGCTGCGCCAAACAAAAAACAAAAGTCCTCATTTCCAGACAGGAAAGCATCTTTCCATTAGCCTGTTCTTGGGGAGTGTCTCACAGGATGAGAGGTGCAGCTGAGGCATCAAAAACATATGGAGCTCGGGGAGTCAACTGAGCCCAGGTCCCGTTGGCGTGTGNAGCATCAAAAACATATGTACCTGGGCTGCAACCAGGAGCTCGGGGAGTCAGCTGAGCCCAGGTCCCGTTGGCGTGTGTTCATGATCAGGGAAGCATGCCCAGGCAGGTGTCTGCTCTACCACTGCCATTAAAACCTTAAATTAACTTAACTAGCATTGTGTCACATTCCAAGAAGGTAAGAAATCTCAGTGGGGAAGACAGACCAAAAATTGTTAGGAAAAGAGAGACATGTACATACTTGTCTTTCTCTTGCAAAAACTCAAGCCTACCTATATGGAAATGACACCAGTCAAACATTGGGCTCTCCTATCTTTGAAAGTGTCCAAATCTTTAAAGGTATCCTGTGACCCGCAGTGCAAGAGGTTTTTTATGCCAGGCAGGGATATTGCATTCAAACAGAAATGGAGTTGCAGAAAAAAACTGCTTTGCTGCCAACCTAAATGTTTGTAACCATACGAGTGGGTAACCCATGCCTTTTTGTATGTTGGGAATGGTTTGTGGTTAAAAATGAGCACAGAATTTTGTTGTACATACAAAGTTGCAAGGTACCTCCATTAATACTACATTTTATTATTTCATTTCAAAAAGCCCCATAGAATTTGCAATATTTTTGCAAAATTTGCAGTATGGTAAAGCTGTTGTTTTTCATGAATGGAAGTCCTGAATATTCATTGTAGGGGTTTTATTTTTCAGAAAATGTTGGTGGTTCTTAACACTTATGAAAATAAGAAGCCAATTTACACTGGATAGATCCTAGCAAAACTCTGCCAGAATCAGCTTAGCCTTCTCAGCAGAGTAGAGTGAATGTAATTTAGCATTCTCCAGCAACCCTTACCACTTCCCAGCCTTCTTTTCATCAGAGACTTGCCAAAGTATTTTGAACTGCTTGTTTTTTTCTGACTTAGACAAACATCTTGTAGGAAATTAGATTAATACTAGTTCACAATGGAGAACCTTTATGACCCTGCTTCATTATTGCTACTCAGATCATCATTCATATCATGAATAAAGACGTGGGTTATTGCTCCTGGAAATACCTTATGCTCTTAAAAAGGCTGCCTTTGCCTTGCTGGGAGGGAAGAGGTGGTGTTGAGGCAGGCTGTCTCCAAAAGCTTCCCCCGTTGCCAGAGTGAGCTGCTCCAGTGAACTTCAACAAAGCAAACAACCTCTCTGAGAAGTGCATGAGCTGGCATCGGCATCCCCACAATCCCTGCTGGACCCTGGTGGTCCAAGGGTGTCCCTTGTTTTGGTGGTGTGGAGCTTGCTTTCGCAAGGTGGGCTGCACTTGACGGGGCATAGAGTATGAATGAACAGAATTAGGATATAATATCAGGGCCCAAGGCACTCTTGCTCCTCACCCTCCTTTCAAAAGTGCCAGCACTGAATGACACAGGTTAAGAAACAGAGGGCATTACCTTAGACTAGAAATCTTTTTTCTTTAAGGCCTTTTATAGCATATACCTGAGTCCCAGGTTAAGTTTTTCTCAGATACTAAATAGGGACAGATTAACAAAGATGAAGTTAAATCATAGGTTGTCATTGCATGGAGCACGTTGAGGGGCACACGGTTAAAATCTATTTGGGGCATTTCCCTACACTGTAAGTTTACCAAAAGGAATTCACTTCTGTGATGGAAAATTACTGTATATGTCAAATCACTTCTGTCATTCGTGGTATCATGAAGAACAGGTTGTCTAATTTTTACTGGCACATCAGAGATTCGATTTTAACTACTAAATTGGAATTTGGTTACAGAAATCAGGGTTCTCACTGTCATTTTTGTGAAAAGCACCACTGATTAATCATGTTGTGGCAGGAGTCACCAGGCAATTTTGTTAACGACGGTCTTAAAGTTATTTTTTTCTGAGAGAAGGCAAAGCAGAATTTTTGTCTGAAAAAAACACAATATCATTCTTTGTTCTCCTAAAGAGCAGTCCTTTGAGAGAAATTGTTAGATAGTTGAGAACTTTTTTCTTTCATTTTATTCTCCACCTTTCAAGGCAGTTTGCAGGACAGAGTAGCTTTCTGGGAACAGAACCGTCGTACGTGGGTTAAAGATTTCAGAAGAATGGATTATGGATTGCCTGCATATGACATTTTCCTATGATGAGATTGATGTGGATATGTATAAAGTAAGTTGAACTCAGACTATAGCCAGACTCTGCTTCACCGATTTCTCCTCCCTGAGAGCTACTCTCGAAGCCTCCAAGGGCAATTCCAGCCCTCAAATGTACATAACTTATTAGAATGACATTGAAGGGCTAGCCAATTAGTGAGAGCATAAATCTGAATTAAAATGCCAGTTGCTGAAGATTTTTGGTTACTGACACTGATTGCGATCACTCGTGTTTTATCATACCCCGAGAGGGAAGTCGTGCAATGGGTTTGCATGGTTTTATTTGTAAATAATTGATATTGTGTGTCATTGGCAGTCTGTACAGGAGATTTACAGTGGTTGGAAGATGAGGGGAGGAGACGGCATTTCACACTTCACTAGTCAGAGCTGCTAAACTCAGAATTCAAGCTACATTCCTGTAAACATGAAATAGGAGGATGAGGAAGTGATTTAAATTTATGAATAGGGAATAATGTTCTCCCGCTCTAAAATTCTCTTACCATTTTCTGTAGCTAATGATGGAATGGTTTGTGAATTTACTTTGTGACTAAAATACAGATTTAACCAATTCTAAGCTTTTAGAACATCGGAGTTGGATGGCGCGCAATAAGATGTAATTGTCAATTATCGCAATATATCCATAAAGAAAAAGTCATTAAACGGCAGTGAAACTGCAGATGGTTTGAAAGGTATCTAAACGTTTCTAAATTTAGCCCAATTAAAATAATAGACCGGTGTAAAAAAAAAAAAAAGTGCTTTAAGGAGTCTGAGGGGGGAAAAAAATGAGACGACTGATCTAGTAGTCTGTGCTCTGTATAAATAAAGCTCTAAAGATTCAGAGACAAGAGACCTTAATTGAAGTCCATTAAAATCAATAGAGGAATAAAAACCAGACAGAAATAGAACAGGAAAGAAAACATGCCAAGGGAGTTTCAAAGTACGGATTGCACCGAGGGAGTTTCAAAATATCGAGTGCCCACCTGCAATTTCTACTGACTTAACAAAAGCTATTGATGATCAAGAACTCAGGAAATCTTGGAAATCTGTCTGCTGCTGAATTTTGGCATGAAGCCTTGCTCTAAGGACGCTATTCCATTGACCTCACTCAGCCTGTGATTTCACCCGTCCCTCCGTTTTTCTTTTTTACAAGGTGTGGGCTATAAATAAGCCATTACCCTGAATCACTTTCTTTCTGCAGTGCAAAATTCTCTGATCTGCTGCATTTGCTTTATCTAAAAGGGCAGAGAAAGGTAGTTATGTCTATCCTTAGTCCTGTAACTACGTAGCCCGCAAGCACCCAATATCTCTAAAAATATAGATGTCATTCAGAGAATCCTTGTTTCTACCCTGTTCTCCCATTCCTCGTGGCTATGAGGATCCTGAGGAGTCTCGTCGAGGTATAGCAACTATATAACAGCAGTGCTGACTTTCATGTTCTGAATTCATGGGCCAGGCTTCATCAGCAAAAGATTTTACTTTTATTTGTGTTTTCCATCTGCTTTTTCAGCTTCAAGTGCCATTTTTCAAGATTTTCTTTCTGCTTATGAAGAATGACATTTTTCCCATTCAGGGAAATAAATTTTTTGAAGGACAGGTTTCTAAACATTGAAGCTTTAAGGAAACATTAACTAGCATGAGATTTAGAAGATGCAATTAAGCAAGATTTTATTTGTATACCTTAGAAGAAATTTTCCCATGTTTGTCTGACTTTTCTCTCTATTAAAATAGTGCAAAAGCAAAATAATAAAATCTACAGATTCCCCACGTAGTCATCATCTGAATTTACAGTGCTCCAGTACCCAGTTGACCCATTAGTGATTATCACTACAGCCAGATAGTGCTTATTTCAGGAAGAGCATCGTATTTGATTATAAACTGTGGAATACATATAATTTTAATATGCTGTATCGGCCAGATTAACCACTCCTTCCTCTTACAATATAAATAGCCTCATTTATTTCAGTATAGCACAAAATTAAGGGAAAAATAAAAGGCCAATTTAATAGTCAAGAGACTGCACAGCCTGCACCACTCTTTCTGCTTCTCTCAAGACACGCGGCTGTGATAATTTTAAGTCTGCCTGATCAATGATGATACAAAATGCGGGCCAAATGCTGTGCACCTCGTTCATGCCAGCAATCCCACTGAACCCCAGTGTTTATAGCAGTTTCTGTATTCTAT
>VZTM01022842.1:17057-27541 GCA_013400555.1 Jacana jacana
AAAATAAGTCTTTTTTTTTTTTTTTTTTTAATTTTCTTGCCAGTTTTACCTGTACTGGGAAGTAGAACAATGGTTTATTCCACTACAGCGTATTGTCCCAATCCAGCAAATAATTTATGTGTCACTAACTTCAAAACCATGCTTCGTTCCACTGATTTCAGTTGAATCTTAGTATTGTAATAAATGTAAATAATAAGCTAAACTGGAAGGTATATGTTGACCCCCTATGTTGAGATTTGATTCACTGTGAAAGAAAGGCAGATGAGCTGTGAGACAGCACGATATAAGTAGTACTAGAGATCTAGATTTCAGGCTACCCTAAACACTCTCTACACAAGAACTACCAAAACTGTGCCCAGTCACGTGCTCCCCAGTTGAGGAAGGACAGGGAACTTGCTGGAGAGGGTACAGCAGAGGACCACCAAGATGATTAGAGGCTTGGAACATCTCTCTTATGAGGAAAGGCTGAGGGACTTGGGTCTTTTTAGTCTGGAGAAGAGAAAGCTGAGGGGCAATCCAATCAACACCCATACTTAAGGGTGGGTGTCAAGAGGAAGGGACCAATCTTTTTTCAGTGGTGTCCAGCAAGAGGACAAGAGGAAATGGGCACAACCTTGTACATAAGAAGTTCCATCAAAACTTGAGTAGGAATTTCTTCACTTTGAGGGTGGCAGAGCACTGGAACAGGCTGCCAAGAGAGGTGGTGGAGTCTCCGTGTCTGGAGACATTCAAAACCTGCCTGGACAAGTTCCTGTGCAACCTGCTCTAGGAGGACCTACTTTGGCAGCAGGGTTGGAATAGATGATCTCCAGAGGTCCTTTCCAATCCCATATCATTCTGTGATACATAATTTGTAAGCTTATCACCTTATCATACATTTACTTCTACACAATACGATGCAGTATTACACAAAGATTCCTGAACTGTACCTATATGACCTAGGTTTAGTAAAGAAAGCACAAGCAAGATTGCTCCAACACAGCTATGGTACATCATGCCCACTACCATCTGAGGTGTCTCTGCTGCACTCCACAAAGAACCACACAGACTTTAGCCTCTACCTGTCTTTATATCAAGTCTAAAACAAAGCCAGTTTTAATTGGACTTATTACAAAATCTTCATTAATCAATGCTTTGTTGCTAGAAAACTCTCAAGAGAGACAACGTCACAGGAGGATGAAGTAGTATTTCATAATCAGGTTCCAGCTCTAACACAATCAATATGCATGTTGTGGGTATCATTTAATGTGACAATGTATTAAGAAGCATGGATTAACAACCTAAATCCCTTCCTTCCCCTTATTAGTGCTGCCCAATGAACCATGTACCTGCACAACCATGTGAAAAGTGTGTGACTTTTGCCTTTGGAGTCCCTATCCCTCCTTTCCATTCAGCTCAGGGTGGTGACCCTAATTAAGCACAATGGTCGTCACTGAAAATTCAACATTACCAGATCAGTTACTGTTTACTTTAAGCTAAAGTGGAAATTAGAGTATCTCAGATACATGTTAGTTCCAGACAAAATACAATCATTTGCAAATAATTTTTCTTACCACTAGTTCAGTTTACTGCCCTCACATTAAAGACATGTGAAGTTTTTCTCTGAAATATACTTTTTTCTAAAAGGTTAGCTATTTCTGTAACTACTTGCTAAATCCCAAGTCTTAATTTAGGGATCACTAAACATCAAACTTAAGGACTGTTTTGCCAAACTGAGAATGAATGACTTATAATTTACATATATTTGTACAAATATTTTAAAAACTTACATTATTTTACAAAATATTTTGAAAATATTTTTTAAACTGCTGGGATGCAGGGTACTGAGTGTATAAAACCAAGGCATGACCTCTCAAAACCAAACTCCACTAATCTCTCCTATATTTGCAAAGTCACAGAATAAGAAATTGTAACAAACACTTTTATTTCTTTAGATCTCTCATGTGAATATGAGAGGACAATGCATTTTGCTCCATGAGTAAAAGTTGCCTTGCACTTAGTACTGTTTGATATGTAAACAGGAATGAGATAAAGACAAAGCAAAACAGTTGACATCAATGAAGTAAACGACATTTACAGAACATGATAATGAATGGCTTCTGGCTTTTTTCTCTTAGGAAAAAAAAAAGGGGGGGGGGGGCATATTTTACTGCCTCTATTTTTCCTTTCTTTCCAGCTTTTAAACCTATTCCAATCTGAACAAGTTTTACATCCTTTGAACCATGTTACACTGTAGCACTGAACTGGAATTACTGTTAACCATTTAAGTGCACAGATTTCTGTCCACGTCTAGTGCAATAAAGCACTAAAACCGGCATTTCAAAAGTAAGAACAACTTTATTAATGTCATGAGGTAAAGTATCAGCATAATATTAATAAATTATACACTGCAGACAGATTTGGTGATTGTCAGAACATAGCTCATGTTTAATTTTCTAAATGAAGAAAATTACATGTTAAGATATGTCTTTTGTAAGCTGGTTTCAGCACAGAAAGTTTATATCAGCCTGTGTGTTGCTCAAAAATAGTTTTGTCTTAATGTTTTCATAAGACTATACTTCAAGTAAGTCTCTAAGTGTACCTGTATTATAAAGTACATAAGTTTTTATAGACATTGGATACACTCAAATGGAAAATGAAGAATAAAGATTGGTCTTTATTCTCAAAATGCCAAATGTCTTTGGGTACTACCAGGTACAGTTTTCTTTTAAATAAAGACATTCCTGTGGAATAGGTTTAAATCAGAGACTCAAGCTTTCTGTTCCTAAAATTACATAAAAATGTCAATCTAGGATAATTCCATTAAGAAAAAAAAAAATCAATGTACAACAGAAGTGACTCAAAGTAGATTTTTTCATGTCTCTGGTACATTAAAAGACATAACAAAGGCATATACCTTATAATACTGTTTCTTCAAGTCATATAATTCAGTATTGTATAGGACAGAAGCACTCATGAGATTGTAATTCTGTGGACCATCAGTTTACAGACATAATTTTTAAGATGAAATAGGAGCATAATGATGATACTAATAAAAAGTAGCAAATATTGAGCATTACTGAACATGTAAAGAACAAGTCAGTCTGTACACAAGTGCAAACTGGTCCAGTCCATGTCCTGAAACACTTCAGAAACTGTGTTTGAACTTTGCTCCTACAACCAAGAGTAATTTCATATTCCTGTGTTCAGACTTACTTTGGCACTAGTTGCCAGGTAGATGTCATTAAGTTAATGAGCCTCAAGGCATTCATCCCCCAGCATTTGCTACTGTTAAGATGCTGATTCATTAAAATAAAGCTTATTGGGTTAAAAGGCACAGTAGCAGATCTAAATTTTTTAAGTGCTTCGGGTACCTGCTTCTAACTTCCAGCAATACCCAGTTAAAATGTTGACAATAAACTTCAAAATTATTTCATATAACTGCTGACTGCAGTCAATGGAGCAGTTTCAGATCAACTGATTTACAAGAAGCCCCTTTCTTCCCATATGTGCATCTGCGGCCACATGTATTCAGGTATTTATACTAAACAAGTAATACTGAATAGTAAGATCCCTTTAAAGAATTCTAACTTGGCCCCAAAAACGTTAAGGCTCCCCAGGTCACTACTTTAGTGACTTTTGAAATACTGGAAAATATACATGATTTACACGTAGCATTAACGTAACTAACAATTAATAACTATTACCTATCATGGGCTAAGAAGGTTTATCCACTTGTTCTATAAAGCAAGAATATTCTACTTTCCACTTTAAATGGAGTAAATATGCATACATTTACATATGTTATCTATTTAGCAGTCAGTTATCTACAATCATTAGTGGCCATCCCCTTCATGTAAGCAGAGGGTCTTGCTTTTTGCACAGCCCGCAAGCCACACAGCACTGCACCCAGGGAACAGAGAATTCAGGGCTGCTCTCCCATGCTCAGCAAGACCTGCCCTGCCTCCCCCTGCCCCAGGGCCCATTTCCATCCCATCTGTATTCCAGGACTGCCAAAAACCAGAACAGGATGGATGTGCGTGTTTCTTTCCCTTCTTCTCACCTCTCCCAGTAAAATCTAACAAATGGATGACTCTGACAATGAAATCTCCCATGGTGTCCTTCATCACCTCTCATAAGGCAGAAAGTAAAGACCCATAAGCTCAGCAAACCTGAAGTAGACTTCACAGATTGCACACTGAGAACTCAGTTCAATGAAGACCTGCATCCAAGCAGGTTGCTTACACGCTGAAGTTTCACTGTCTTTATACTGTATAAAAGGAACTGACCTTCCCTAATCAAGAGAAATTGCAGGTTTACTTTGGGACTTTCATGGTTTGTGCATCCAAACAAGACAAGGAGACTCCTTGTTGAGGCTTTTTACTAAAATCCACACTGTGTTTACACAAAGGGTTGTGCAGTTTGTGCAATTCAGCTCTGTAGGCAGGCTAGGTTTCTATCCAAATACATTGTTTTATAAATAAAATAAAATAATATAAAATAATATAAAATAAAATAAAATAAAATAAAATAAAATAAAATAAAATAAAATAAAATAAAATAAAATAAGGAAAAAAAACAGAAGAAAAATTATAGAAAAATAAATTATCCCTTAGAGTATACCTTTTTTTCCCCCCAAGGTACATGAGAAGCTAGAATGGGAAGATATTGGAGACAAATATAATTGCATGTTTAAATAACAGGCTCCAGAATAAACTGCAGAACCTCAGAATTTGGTGCAATGTTCCCATTTGTTCCAGTTTTGATTTAAGTATTAACTCAGCTCCATAACATACTCATTGAAGTTAAGTTCAGCATAGTACATATTTGCTGCTCCATTCCTCTTAATTGCTACCTGATTGAAGAGTTGTCCTGTTTAAACAGGGAATTAGAGGATAATCTAAAGGAAATACAGCAAATATGCATAATGGTGATGAAAATACAGTGGGAAAGCAACCACTGAGAGCATGATGAAAATGGGGCAAGGACTGCAGGTACAAAAAGGTACAGATGAAGCTCTAAGTCAATTTGATTTCTCTAGCTGCATCTGAAACCAAAGACATTACTCATACAGAAGCAAAGACAAATAAATACCCCAAAACGTTAGGATAAAAATGTACCATCTTTAGCAGTAGTAGTTCTAACCCATCAGGAAAGTGATAGAAAATAAAGTCCAAGCGAACAATGATTTCAATAGAAAAACATATCAAAGAAGGGTCAGATAAACTTTGTGCTTTATTCCTTATGGGAAAATTTTAATGACATAAGACAGTCTCCAATTGCTTTCCAACAAATCATTTCACTAAATAAATTTTCCTATTTAATAGTATCATTTTTATTATTAAGTTTTACTGGGAAAAGCCACAGATTTTTTCCCCACAAATGATTAGCACTGTTCTTAGTCTTTGTAATCTTCATCTTGGATGAACAAAACAGATCACGAGGGTGGCGTCAGTCTAATAGTGTCAAAATAAACACTGCAATTACTGCCTAAGTTTAATACAAAGCTGCAACACCATCTTGGTAAACTGATTTTTACCCATTTAATGATTCGGTCATGTTAAAATTTCATAAAGGTTAAAGCAGAAATTAGAAGGTGCCAGCATTTGTCATAAGCCATAAATTACATTTCTCTGCAATTATGGTTACAAATGCAGCTTGTTTGTCAAATGGTATTACTACATTTTTTTCAGTGCCCTTTCTCATCATTTTAGTCAGCAGAAAATTTTTAGTAAGATTTTATCTCAGAAGACTTTCTTGGTTTACATAGTTCTTTACGCAAACTGAATTTGTTCTAACAATTTTTCTCACTTCTATTTCTACTATGGAAGAAATGCTGATACTTCAAATCAAATAAACAAAGGCCTTATTAGCACAGACAGGTCACAGACCGAAATGGTATGTTAGGAAGCACAGAACCTCATATATATTTCTTCCTTGAAACATTCTGAACTACCCCTATTCAGGTCTCCCCTGCGGGTCTCCTTGTCTGATCCAATGTGATGTTTGCACTGATTTGATAAAAATACAGCTTTACAGTTTTCCCTGGTTAGATAGGCTAATATATATGTGAAAATCATTAAGCATCCCCAACCCCCCTGTACTATTTAGCATCTGTTGGCTGACAATCAAAGGTGACTTGAAACTATTGCAAATATACTGGAAAGTATTTTTGTTTACTTTTGATATCAACCATCAAGTACATCAAGGTTCATATGATTTCTATTGAACTGTACTAAGCTGCAGCAATAACAATTTGTGCTGTGATTCCAAGAGATGTGTCATAAACTAACCGGAGACAAACAAGACCTATATGCAGAATAAAGAAGTTCCAAAGATCGTCTGGGGAATGGGTGATTCAGTACAAAACGTTCCTGCACCATTCTGCCCAGCATTATATTGTCTAAAACAATTTGAGAAGCCAAGACTGACGGAGCTGCCAGTTTTAGGAGCCATATAAAACCAAGGTCCTAGCATTATCTAGTATTAGCACTCAATTAACACAAACAGAAATCTTTGATTGGTAACTTGTAAGCCTTTAGACAAAAGTCCACGTGAGTAGTTTGTATATTTTAACTGCAAAAAGCCGATGTGCTAATCCAGCAGGAATCAAAAGAAACTGAATGGCACCAACCTGATGCAATCAGGTTTAACCTCACAGTAGGGGTCATTTTGAGTTATGATTAATGAAAGGACCACAGGAAGAAAACTATGCTAGACTTTAGCTTGACCTTGCTTGACTTTCCCAGAGAGAGCTGGCCGGAGTAAATGTAAAGTTACGCCAGTGCAGTGAAAAATTCAAGCCAGCTCAGGGAGCTCAGTGAAGACAGTAAGTTCAAGCAATGGTGAGATGTATCATCTCTCTTAGATCTAACATTGAGATGAGATGAGTTCAATGACTGGGGCTTTCGTATGCCAATATCAATTTCTTAAATGAGCCATTCCTGACTGGAAATTCATCTACAGTAATTGTATCAGGATGATTCTAAGAGTGACTTTTGAAATATAAATTGCAGACCTATATTATTGCTCGAGATTTATGCAATGTAATAGCTAAGTGGTTTCAGGAGCTGAATCCGCTGAATCTCCCCCCACAAATGAGTCGATTAGCATCCTAGTAAAGTGCAGAGACATATTTTGTACTTAAACTAAAAGCCAAATGAGCTTCTCTACCATTTTATAAGTGAGTAATCACATCTACTTTTAAGCTGGGGTTTCTACGGCAATCTTGTCCCTTGGAGCTACATCCATTTTCAGTCTGACATGAAATAGTGATGGGCCGCCTAAACAGTCAGCAATTAATTTCTTGAACAGAGAACCAAATTTAACCTCAGTATAGATATAACTTCCACATATCTCTGGAGATTTACTTTCTCCAACAAAAGGTTGAACTTGGCCCAGAAATTTTAGAATGTAAGGTACTCATCAACCGAATTTACAACATATCGGAAAGGCGGTGATATTTATTTTTGCATTTTCTTTCTCCATTTCAAGCAATTTATTCCAAATCATTTTTTATTCTATCTTTAGTTTTCTGTTAAAACTGAGAGAGATACATGTTCTCTCTTCACGAGATTCTTTAGATCCTAGAGCTATTAATTACCACGTTCGTTTCTCTCTCTTGGATTAAACAGATTTCATTTTTTCCAGCCTCCTACACTTTATCTTTCATGCCGTAGACAGATTATTCTCCTCTTATTTTCTGTACATGCTTCCACATTTTATTTACCCCAAAGGAGACAAGAAAGCAAAAGCCACTTGCAATGGAAGAAATTGCTAATGGTATCACGCCAAGTCAAATGAAGTAAATGCAAGTTTGTGGATTAAAATTGAACACGCAGAAGCCAACTGACTAGAGCTATAAAAAGGCAAGAGTCAAAGTGGTTTTATGTGCTCTCATGTTATTTTTTGTGTTCTGAACTTCTCACTGGCAATGAGAATGTAAAATACCAAAAATTACCAGACATCTGAGTTCCTGTAGGACAATTCAGAAACACAAGTAGTGCCTTCATTCTACCACACCACTGTAAACAGACAATTTAGTCCTGAAAAGACATCTCATTTGTTCATTTACACAGTTAGTTCTACACCTTTGGCTTGTCAGAATTTTGATAGAGAGAAAAATAGCTGTTGAAAAGAGATAATAATAATTAATTCTTTCTGGATTATTTATTTATTTATGAGCATCTGCCAATGGAGTGCTGTACATCCTCTGTCACTATTCAATCAGTATGTATGAAGAATAGTACAATGAAGAGGCAATTGTTAATATCAAATGAAAGAAATTACCCACAGGAATAAGTTTCAGATTTACACTCTCAAACAAAGCAGAATTTCTATAGTATTTATTCTGAAAGTCAGACAAATAACAATTTGGGGCCTAAAACAAAGACACCGAGTTTAGGCTCAGGCTTTACTACCTTTATTTTGTTAAATAAAAAAAATATTCTTAGATTTTATGTAAACTGATGATTATTAAACATCATTGGAGCTATATTTTCTTCAAGGAACCTTTGGGAATAAAGCAGTAACGTCAAAAGCAACTAATGTCAAAACTGGAATCAATAAATTAAACATCAAAATCCACAGCTAAGGCACCTCTGCTTTCAAGTAGAAAAGTACTGGTTTAGATATCTTGACATGTAATTAGAATGCAATTGTGCAGGTGTGTATGTAACTAAGCCTGAATTCAGGATGAACCAGTTAAAACAACTGCCGAGCCAGACACTCAAAACAGATATTGTGAAATAAAGTTAATAACATAGAGGTATACTTTATGCATGGTGTAGGTACCTGCAAATAGAAAAATAACCACTTAATTTGCAAAATAAAGCAGATGACAGAAATTAATATTTCAGTTTTGTTTTGAAAACCTAAGCTGTGATCCTGATTGTATTTTCTGTAATTGCACTGCTAACCTACTAGTAATTTATCTTGTAGGACATGACTGTCCACAAACATCTCACAGAAAGAGGAGGTTTAAGATAGAGAAAATTTAGTCAATTTTCAGAAATGTATTGTATAATATTAACTTTAATTCTGACACTATTCCAAGCTATTTCCTGAATATTAAGGTACACATGATGATCCCAGGGAGGAAGTTTTAGTCTACATGATCCAATCATACCCGCACCATTAAAAAACACTGAAAAAAATTCTTAGCTCCTCTACACTAACAGGCTGCTTAGAGTTCCTTCCAATTTTCACTAAAATATGAGAGTATAAACCTAAATTATGAGAGACTAAGCCTAAATTATGAGAGACTAAGATTAAAAGATTTGCTGAACAGAATTGAAGTACAGGAAATAGAAAAAATGAGACAAATTAGATCACAGAGTAACACTTCAAAAAAATGAACCTTGGACTCAAAATAATCCCAAACTTAGTTACACTTTGTTCTATTTTTAGATCTCAGATATATCTGAAAACATGCATTGTTAAGTGTTACATTTAATGTAGATAAAATTAGTTCTGTCTAATCAGTTCAGCTTTAAAAGTCAAAATGCATTTTAATACAAAATATATTACATTTCCTGGTTTTAACAAAATATATTACATTTTCCTGGTGTCCAGCCTCAACAAAACTGATTATGATTATTACTATCCAGCATAGCAAGTCGCACACATCAGCCAATTACTGGTGTTGCCTCTCACCTCTTCCTTCTTTGAAGTGTAAAGAACAACACTGATGCTTGAAGACCATGCTCCAAGAGATTAATGGAGCCTGAATTTCAAACAAAAAACAGGACAAGAAAAAGAGTGCTAAGGAAAATGTTCCTTTTGGTTCAACTCATATTGATTTCTGGGGAGTTAAAAAACATAAACCAATTTGAATAATCTCATGAACACTATTTACTTGGAAAACCTGCAAGAATAATGAATACAAAGGAAAATTGAAGACTGTAAGAGTACTGGAGTAGACTGTTACCAGCTGAAATAAAAGGAAAGTGGAGGCTGAATTCGTAAGATACCAGGGAAAAATACATTAAAGTGTACAATGTGAAAGCATATTTTGCTGGAATATAGGTATGTTACACACACTGTAAAAAAAAATTCAACCATTAAAAAAAAAAAAAAAGTTAAAAAAATCAGACATCAGTAAATACAGGATAAACAAGAAAAGAATAAGTGGCCTGCCACAAAAGTTAACAAAACAAAAGCAAAAGACAACAGAGAAAATTTAGATAATTCTTTTGATTCCAGGTTACATATATATAAAACCTGCTAAAGCAATTTTAAACCTGCTCCAGAATCTCAAATAAATGTATCTGCTTCTCCATTTTCCATTACCTTTCTAAGAACTACCTGAGGTAGTTTAGCTGCCAGACCTCACTTGGAATCTAAATAAATGGAATTGCCTCGTTTCATTTGGAATCTACAGATCTCGTCCTTAAAATAGTATGCCTAGTTGCGAATCAGATTTTCAGAGTAGTACTGTATGAGGATAGCTAAGAAACAAATGTTCGCAGTAAAAGCTTTTCACTAGACAGGTGAGACATAAGTAA
>VZTM01022842.1:27592-39892 GCA_013400555.1 Jacana jacana
GAAGTGTAGAACTTTTATTTTATTTGCTACCACATAGTTTAAAAGCAAACAAGGAAAAAAAACAAACCAAAAAACCCCAAACCAAAACTACTTTCACTTTTACTTAGGGCTTCACCTATCCATATTTGCTCATTGTACTAAAAAAAATTCCATCAAAATTAACTGATATTTAACTCCTACAGTTTTTCAAATCTGTG
Source organism: Jacana jacana (assembly GCA_013400555.1). Taxonomy (NCBI): domain Eukaryota; kingdom Metazoa; phylum Chordata; class Aves; order Charadriiformes; family Jacanidae; genus Jacana; species Jacana jacana. The sequence goes on from VZTM01022842.1 coordinate 27,790, forward strand.
TTCAAACCTGCATCTTCACATTAGCCCATTATTTAGAAACTTTGTCAAGAATGCCTGAAAAATCTTTATACCCCAAAGGCCCTTTGCTCTCTAGGAATACTAAAATAATTGGCTTGCATGTATCACTGCACTGTCTTAGAAGTATCAATATATTTAAAATGCAAACTTTTTGGAGAAAAGGAATGTGCTGCATATAATCAAGTTAGGACAGGAAAACTTACACAGTAACACGAAAATACAGATTTACTTGTTCGACCAGAACTTGAATGTTAGTTTCCAATTTAAGAGACCTTTGGAAGAGTAGAGAGAACATGGAAAACTCAGAGAAATGGGTAAAAAAAAAGTCGAGTATAAATACATTTGGTTTGTGTATATATGTGCATGCACACATAAATTCAAGGTATATTGCTTTGGGACACCCGAGATATAAGAAAGTAAAGAAAATGCATTTTACCTTTGAACTTGTAAGAAACATTTCAAAAATTCTAATGACTTCAGAAAATGTCTCATGAAATTGTATTTCACAATAATGTAAGCTTCACATCTGAACCCCCTCATCTGTTATGCAAATGTTTACAAGCAGAAAAAAATACAAATAATGCAACTGTATTAGCTATGAAACTTGAACTTAACTTGGATACCCGAAGAGAGGTAACTTTTTCTCAGAGTGGTCCAGAGTTTGTTCTGGCAAGGTAAAGCTTTTTCTAGAATAATCCCAGGACAATAATTTGAAAATTAACTTTCTACTCAACATTGATTACAAAAGTATGTTGCAGTAGATGATAAATTTCAGACATTGCCTTTGTCATCCAGTCTTTAAAAGTTTCTTATCCTTCATAAAATATCAAGTGCAATTCTAATTTTTGAAGGTCTTGGTTTGTGTGTTAGTAGAGTGATCGATGCTAAGTATAGGAAAATGAACATAAAGAAAGTAGAAATGAGTGATAAGTAACCTGTATGATTTAATGCAAGATAAAAAATAGGTAGGGAAAGGAAAATGAAGTGGGAGACCTATTCAGGTTTTTCCTCTTCATCACTCATATCTTTACTGAGTGTACATTAACTGAGAACTTAAATGCAAAAAAAAAAAAAATCTTAGGGGTGGCAGACAAACTATGAATCAAATTATTAGCTTAATTGTTGTCAGAAGAGTAACTAAGTATTGAAAGTGTTAATTAAGTACAGGTTTACAGGCAATATGCTAAAGAAAATACACATATTGAAGAAAATATGTTTATGTAAAGGAGAACAACTAATAGAGAACTTTCAATAATTAGCTGTTTTTAGATAAAGTGGCAAAAAAACAGATATTCATTAACTCTTATTATAATTTGATGAAGGATCATTTATGATTCTGCGGTGGTCTTGAATGCTTTTTGCCCTCTCAAGGGTTTAGCTGCCTGGGCTGTGCAGGATGCCTTTTCTGGACTCACACACACCCCCAACCCCTTGGCTCAGAATCGTTTTTTGAGCTCAGGTATTGGGCCTTGGTGCTGGCCTGATACGGGCTCAGGCACTCCTGTGTCCAGCCACAGACCCCCTTGACTCCCACTTGTGGGCTCATATCCTGGCCTGGTCTTGTCCTGTCCCCATCCTCATGACCCTGCCCAGCTCTTTGGGTAGTGTCTGACCCCGCTCATCATCCTTAGACCTGCTGAATGCAGCACCTGACCCAGCTCCTCTCTGGCCATTACACAGAGTTACCTACATCCTGGAAAAGGCACTGAAAACTCACAACTTAAAGGAGGTTTAGCAAAACTGTCACTAGCGTTTGAGAATTATTTCAATGTTCAAAAGTCTCACCCAGTATGGTTTCCCTGGATGTGCTCGATAAGAGATAATATTGAAAGAAAAGTGGAAGTGATAGGCTGCTACGATTTGCACAGAAGAATTAGGAGAGGTTTTGGCCAAGTAGAACTCGAAAGAACTTGATGCTCCTGGCCATTCAGCTGCAGGGATAGTAAGCTTATAACAGCTTTTTTTCTCCTCCTTTGCCCGTACCTCCCACAATGGAAAAATGAAACACAGCAGAGGATCCTCTGAGTCTGATCTCTACCCTCCACCTAAATTTAAATACAATGAATCATAGAATGCCACTTTCCTGTTTGCCTGGAGCTTTATTCTGTCAGCAGGATTTTAAAACGAAGTTGATCCTCAACAATGAAGTTCATTGAGCCTCAACACTAGACTTCATTGGAGTGAGAATTTTGGTACAACTAACTTATGCTGTGTTTCAGCACATAAAGTCTAATAGCAATTTGGTAAAGTGATGTAACTTGGCATTTCATACAGAAATTATTATTCCAGCAGGACTACCACCCATGGGAAAATCTGATGTTACAGATCAGTTACATTGTTCATGATCAGATTATCATCTTCATATAGAAGTGCCATATAGATCTAGTTATTTCATTCATAGTATTTAGAGCCAACCACTTTTGTAAGACAGGTCTACCACTTGTTTGGATTTCCCACTAGTCATCAGACACAGTTATGAGTAACAGGTAATTTGTGAAGCAAAGGGATGAAAATGGTATTGTGTGACCATTGCCGTGAATTCTTAGAGATGGGTTTTATGTATGTTCTGAAAGTTTAAATCAAAGGGAATATCTATGAGGAAAAAAGTGATCTCTCAGGCTTGAGTACAAAGAAAGGGTATCAGAGAACTGGAACACCTCTAAAATACCTAATTTTCCAACTGCATGGATCTAATAGAAAGTTTTCCTCTATGAATTTACCCTGTATCATTAGACTGCCACAGCTACATTTGTAGACAAATGGCACAGATATAGAAAGATATAGATATTTTCAAGACTGCTTTATTTTTGTTGCATTTCAAATGAGAAAATAATCAAATGATTGGAAAGAAAAATAGGGTCCAAAGATCAAAGGAAAGAAAAGAAAGAGGGAAGGCATGAAAACATGCAGTATCTTCCTGGCTTTATACCTATCTATGGCAGCTAGAAAGTGAAGAGACTGACTCCTAAGTATCTTGAATGGGGAAAGTTGCAGTAAGTGGTCACTCACAAACTTGAAAGTTTTCATCTTTGAGGATCAGTATTGATCTGTTCATTGGACATCAATATGGATGATGCTAGAAAAAAACCCAGCATTTTGTACAAATTGTTTTAATGTTTGTTAGAAAACATGATGACTAGAAAACCATAAAAGAAATCAGAGATAAGGCTTTGCACTTAATGCCTCTGAAAAAGGTCAGCTGGGATCTTATCTACATCATTCACTTTCCCTCACTAAGCCCTTTTTGAAGATCGTCCTTATCCTTCAGAAGTGGGAATGATTTTTTTAATGATCAAGCAAAGAGGTTCTGATCAGTTTAGATTTTAATAAGAAATTCAGTCACTTCCTTAAAATTACTACTTTATACATGATATTAATGTAATGTTTTCTTATTGACAGTGAAGAGGGTACCTGCACTGAAAAGCTGCCAAAGGACATACACCGCTTCTGTGAACTGATCTAACACCTATTGTTGCAGAGGAGTTTCACTGCTTTTTAAGGGGTGAGAGAAACAGCACAGGCAGAGAATGCACACATGGCACATCACATCATTGTTCTATAGGAGGAAGGGGAGGAAGGGAAGTTTGCATACCTGGGAACAGCAATCTGAAAACGCAAATGCCAAAAGCTGTAACGGAGCAACCAACCTTGTTTAAACTGAAAATGGTGACAAGTTCAACAGCTGCCAAACTCACCATTTCTGAAATAATTTTCTATAGTTAAGTATCCTTAAGGTATGTTTCTAATACATGTTTCTAATATACAGATACAAATGGTAATGACATGATTTTTTTAATGACAGTAGGTCTGAGTATCTTATATATACCTATTATACAAAGATATTCTTATATTGTTATGTATACTACAGCTTTGGAATGTCAATGCTAATATGAAGCAATCGGCACATGATAATAACAGCAGGTCTTTCCACTTATGTCTGTAAGATTTTTCCCACATTTTTATTTTCCTGTCTTTCTGATCTCTCCTTTTAGTACTCTTTCTTCACCAGAGTTGATCACTAGCATCACTAGCACCTCTCTCTGCTCTCTGTTTCATTCTGGTTGAACAATTCATCACTAAGGGAGTACCTACTGTAACTATGAGACTAAACTTAATGTGCTAGAAAAGCTAGTACATACTCTTATTATGAGGCTAAACTGATGCTTACAGAAATGGATTGTATCAGCACCCATTAAAAAAATAATCAAGAGCAAGTCAAGAGCATATTGAGAATATAACTTCAAATCTCTAATCTCTGTATTACATGTCATAAGCAAGATAAACACAGATAAAGACACCAAGTTAATAGAAACTTTGGAAATTTCAGTCAAGGATCTGCTGATAAAAATCAGCTTCTGAATGAAATGAATGCATGGGAGTAGTTGTCAATCAAAAAGCCTTGACTTGCCCCTTCAAAACTGTCTCACCATTTCTGACAAGCTCCCCCTGCTACGTCTTGAAAAATGATCTTACCTTTCAGGAATTGCTTCTGTCTTTATCCATCATGACCCACATGTGTATACGATGGGAGATGTACTCATTCAGATCCCTCCCTACATAGATTTAGATAGCATGCTACTTTAAGATCCTAGTTGTATATAGGTTCAATAGAAAGTGGCCAGCTATTTGTCTTCATATGATGCTCTAGCAGTTACAGTGCTTGTAAGAATGTACATTTAAGATTCTGAGCTGAAGCTCCCTCTCAGGACGGCACCAAATACTACAGAATTACAACCTAACAAGTCCCTCCACACATTGGGGTGAAACTCCAGCCTTACCAAAACTCTCAGTGAGTCCAGAGGGGAGGGATTTCCCCTTAGAGTTACTTACATTAACTGTTAATACAGGATTACGTACTGCTTAATACATCAACTAGCCCTCACCTTTTACAGCATCGAGTTTAACAGTAACTACTCTTGAGAATACTACTTTGATTCTTTAAGGTACTTCTATTTAAAATGAGAATAAAAAGCCAATACTGTGTCTCATTTCTCATATTGAAGTGGCATAAGCAAACAACGAAAAAATATCTCGTGATCTTAACAGGCACTATTTACTGAAATTGTTCAATCTTCTACATGAAGATGCAACATTAGATGACACAAAGAGAATAGAAAAAATACCAAAAAAACAATTGGGCATGAACTGCCTATAGTTTCAAAAGGGCTGTTATCTAATTAAATTTACTGTTACAGTCAAGATTACACTTGCTTAAAGAAAACATGACAAATTCACTTATTGATGTTACCAGAATGATATGATCTCATCAAAATTTGACTAAGCCAGAAATAATGAATTTATAACAGAGGCCAAATCCTGCCTTTCTGATTCATGTATGAGTTTTATGCAGTAGAAATTCACCCCTAGTTTAACTCTATCAACCAAGAAAGATCTGGCCCACTGAATTACTACAGTCAGGAGTTTAAGGTAAGAAATATTTGGCTCAAACACTCTCTCAATAATGCAAGATACAATCTACTCTACGTAGCCAAAGCAAAGCTTTATTGATAAAAGCAGCTTTATGCAAATGTTCAGTTATAAATTACTTCTAAGGAGTTGGCACTGCAATGTTCAGACATCTATTTAAAAATACTATTTGTTCTTTTTGGATACTTATCAGGTATCTTATCAGATAAAGCTTTGTTCATGTGAATCTAATTATTCAGGTTTTTGCTAAGTTCTTTCCTGTTGGAGCTCCTTGCAAAGTGACTTCAAACTGTTTCATTTTCTGAATAAACTGAGTGATTCCAAACAACTTTTGCTAGAAGAGGAATAAATTAATGATCAGGAGTTCAGAATCCTTTTGGACTTCAAAGCCTTCAAAGGATTTAAAACATACAATTTAACTCTTCCTCTCCCTCCACTTTGAAGTGAATAATTTTTAGTAAAGCAACTTAGCTTCAGGTTTCTTCAGAGCTAAGGCATTACATTGTTCTGTATAAAACCAAAAGTGGCAACAGCTTGAACGTTACCAAACAACATTTGTGAGTATGTACCAGTACAGTAGTATGAAGACTTGTGTTAAGAAGGAAAAAATAAAATCAGGTAAGTTTTTTCTATTAAAAATAATGTGCTACTTTTCTATTTAGAGGCAAATTTAGGAATACTATTTTATTCAAGTACAGGCCTGAGTCAAAGATAGAAAAGCTGAGAGAAAAATCCATATGAAAAAGACTTGGATATGAATGACTCCAACCACTCATTTTACATTTTACATTGAGTTACTATTGGTCAGTTACTCACTATACTCATTATAACCTTAGCCAATTTAAGAAAAGATCATTAATGCCAAATAGGCTTCTCTCATCTCAGTGATATTTCTTAGGAAAGACTGAAGGAAGAAAGGCAAATGATCTGAATTAGAAATATGAAAAGAATCTAAAGTAATACATTTTGAGACACTTCCTGATAAAAGAGAAACTTCTACTTACATTACAATTTTGGAGTGTACTCAGCCTTAAGAGTGTATTCAGTCTTAAAACCACTACATTTAGGCATCTATATGCAGCTCCTTGTATTTAAGCTTTTAGTATTAAAGGGGATGTAGCCCGCACAGTTTATGAAGCCACAAATGTAGTTCAGTTCACCCCGAAGCACACACCTACCTGTAAGTCTATACAGAGCTGAGTAGAGACTCAATCTCCTTTGATTGTAAATGGGAACAAAGACAAGCAGCTCATGTGGAGACACACATGACCTAATTTTAGGTGCTGGGTACCAAATCCTATCGATTTCAAAGCAGTCAAAACTCTGTTTTGGTTGTTCTTAATAATATTAAGTAAATATCCAAATTAAAATGAAGTTATCAGTTACATATAGTGACATTTCATCAAAATCAAAATATTATGTAAGAAAAGTTCAATTTTGATAAAACAGTGTTTCCTGAGGACCAAATGTGGTTCATCAGTGGAAAAAAAATATTAAAAAACCCAAACCACTGAAAATGGAAAAACAGCTAAGAAGTTCCCTTCCTTTTTATCCTTTAAGGCAATAATCGTAACGGATGTAATACTCTGATCTTTTTAAGAGGGTGTACACATACTCCAGAATTAAATCTTCATGAACAGGTACTCAATAATAAATAATTTCAGACCTCATTGAAAAGTCAGGGCACACATTACCTATTGGAGGAGGACCTTGACAGAAAAGAGGCACTAAAATAAGAAAAATATTAATACTAAATATAAAGTTGTTTTCCTACCTGTGTGCAGACAAATTGCTGAGGTACAGGGTGTATTTTTCTTCAGCAGACAGCCCATCCATCATCAAGTAAAAAACATGAAAATTACTCTGGTTGAGAGGCTGCACAATGACACGAGACTTCTCCAACATGTATGTATAAATCCTAGCTGATTGAGAAACAAACAAATTCATCATTTTACTGATTATTCTAAACACATATTTTAAACCACTCACCATTGCAACGGTGAAGAATAAGTAATATTTCTTATTAAACACTCTGAGGTGAGTACATAAAACCAATACCATTCATTCTACCATATTTTCTATATAAATCACAGATAATCGTAATTATGTTAAAATTAGTGGAACAAATGTCTTACCTTCCTTAGTGTCTTACATTATCTTTAAATTACTTGATTTTAAAGATAATAACTTTGATTTGTACTCTGTTTTTCTTATGTGAAGCAACAGTTGACATATTTGGCAAGACTTACTAAGAGACTAAGCTATTAGTCATCCCACCAGAGTGTAGCCATCTAACTGTTGGCATTTATTCTAAGCTCCTTCTTCATCGAGAGAGAAAGATGCAAGAGAGATTCAAGACATCTTGGGAAAACTAGCCTTAGAACAATTTTTTCTCTGTTGGTAAGCAAGAACACTCAGATTAATAGTGTAGACTAACCACCTAGCTTTGAGATGGCTACTTCTAAATGGCTACAAAGAGACAAATTCTCTGTAGAGAATCAACAAGCTCACTAATCTGCACCTGGGAAATATGGGCATCTCAGAAGGGCTGTGATGAGCTGACCAAATGAAAAGCCATGTGAATCAGCACATCTGGAAAGAAGGTGAAAGAGGATGCACCTGACCACGATTCACCTACGGAAATGCTGATTATGGGATCGTATGTAACCTCAGGCCACTAAAGTTCTGAGAAAGGCAAAGCACAGAAGCAGGGAAAATACTGGACCCTCAGATCCATCCATCTGCTTCCCCAGATTACAGGTATTTCAGAGGTACATATGAAGAACCAGAGGGAGATTCACTGTTTTGGGCAGATTATACTCCAGCCTTCCATGCAGGTCCAAATGTAGCAGGCTAACAGAATAAGGGAGCTCTGAACTGTAGCTAGACATCAGGACCCTTGCTGTGAGAGAGGACCTGATTCCAGTTCCTATTTACCCCACTGTTTGTATGCCTCATCTCATCATTGGCTAATGCAGAATACTAGCTGTGGCGCAAAGACAGAAGTATGTCCCTTCCCACACAACTGAGCATTCCACCACCAGGATGTGGTACATTCTGCTGCAGCTTCATGCTTTTCAATCTCTGCAATATGGCAGGGCTTTCACAGGGTCTTAGCCAGCATTCTTACCTGGGAAAAGATTTTTTGAGTATAGAGGACCAGGCATGCTTCTCAGCAGTGGAGGAGCTATATATTTGAAACACTGTGAGCAGAGGAGGATATTAAACCATTGCTTCCCATAATCTGGATGTGAACCAACTCATCTAAGACTCTTTCCTTTATGAACTGGAAGTAGTTCTTGACAATATTGGTATGCGCACCCAGTAGCACAGTAAGTACGTTTTCTAAACACATATCAGTTCTGAGCTGCTCACAGGCTATTAGAGTTTTTTTTTTTTCTTTACTTTTTTTGCAACAAACTGGGTTTAAGCATAAAATAGCCCTGAGTTACTTGGTACAGTCAAAACCGTTGCATTTCTAAGCATAAGCAACTTCAGATGCCTGAGAGACCTGAAGTTTGAAGGCAGAGTGAGAGTTTGAAGACTATGAAAGATGAGAATTGTTGAAACAGTATTTTCAGAATCAGTTCTGGACTCAAAGTTATCACCCAGTTCAATGGTGAGCAAAGGTAAGAAGGTTAGATCTCAGTGTGTGAGAGTGTATGAGAAGCATGGAAGTTGCCATAGCCTAATGACTAGGATAGAAGCCAGAATGTCATGCTCTTGGCACCATACAGCTCTAACCCACAGCAGCTCATTCAGAGTTAGCTTGACTATTGCTGTATCCTCTGCATTAGTCTGGAAATTACATTTTAAATTTCACCCAACTGTCTTCCTATCTTTCTAATTTTCTGCCTGTATTGCTAAACACAGCAAAGATGTGTGTATGAGGGAATGTGGTCTGTGGGAATACTGTTGAAAGACAGCGTAGAATGGAGAGAAACAAAATCAGTGAATCTTTGTCCTGGCCCTCATTTTATTGAAAAAAGTCTCAGTTGTTTGAGTGATGACCCTGAACTAAGGGTTAACTATGCGGTTTCATAAAGGCCAGGTTGTTTGGCCTCTGCACAGGCCAAACCATCCCAGACACATCCCAGTTACGCAGTACGGAAGGTGAGTGGTACACTACCCAGGGGCATTTCCCACCCTTTCTTTTATATAACAGCACAGGCATGGCCTGACACATGTGCTGGGGTTCTAGCTACCATAGAGACAGTAGGACTGACAGAGAAGAGTTGAATTCTGTCTGACTTGCTGAGCCAAGGAGACATGATCTAGCCTATTTAATCATCCCCCAAAGAAAAAGAAGTTAACACCAGCTGTTTATGGAAACACTATTATGAGAAACAGTGTATCAGCCATCTAGCCCTCTGTTGCTACACTAGGGAAACAAGAACTGTGCTTGGAAGTAAAAAGGTACACTTGGGAAACCCATCAGCTGGTGGCAGGATATGTTTCTGGCTCCAGTAACTTTGTAGCACACTGCAAATTGAAGCAATGCAGTCTTAACCGAGCATGGCAGGACTGGCCCAGACACACACTTCCACCTTAATCAATTGTTATCTGGCTGCCATTCCTACAGGGTAAAACAGAATAAATGAACCCGAAGGAAGATTTCCATCTTTTATTCTGCTTGTAACTCATTTCTCAGTAAAACTAACCCTACCATTGATTAATTTGAAAAGAAGCCATTACTAATTTTTAATCACTTTTTTGGTGTGCAATGGTATTCACTAGGGCTTTCATAACTATAGCTCTGGTCTTTTTAATATTCATCGATTAATAAAAGAAAGGAAAATGTTTCTGGAGGTCATCTATCTGATTAATTAATACATTTAAGTTTAATGATGGGCAACACCACTTTTTAGATGTCACCAATTAAGTCAGCTCTTTGCAGGTGCTTCAAGTCACCCACTTTAATAAGGCTAAATACAGTTCATCTCAGCATCTCAGTAACAGGAAACGCTGGTAAGAAAAGCTGAGCTTCTGATCAGCAAGAATCAAACTATCTTAAGCACTATCTTAATGGAGCTACAGTGACTCATAAAGAAAACTGCCATGGTAATATGCTTTTCTACAAAGTGAAATCATATGTTCATTAATCTATGCGTGACATGAAAGGGAAAAATAAAAGAATTCCAGAGTAAAGTCTCACACTTTTGTGCAATGTTAACTGTGCTTATAGGCACAAGGAAACTTATACTTCCTTCAACACATCACTTGATCCACTGAGCAGCTACAGAGCCAGCAAGCAGACTGTATTCAAAGTGTGGCCACTGAAATCTTTCCTCCAGCTATGCATTCTTTGAAACTACATTGCTCTTTCTCCAAAGCCATGCTGTCCTAATCACAGCTATTGCTGAAGACAAAATAACAATTGAAAGTTCAGAGCTGGAACATAGCACAAAAACACTTAACAGAACTTAGCTGGCTGCAGTCTTTCGTATACAAAAAAAGAAAAATCACATCTGAAACTTTTTAATTTATATAAAAAAAATGTTTTTAATTTATTTAAAAAAAATAAACAATCAGTCTTTTACTACTATATAGTGAGTATGAATCTTCGACTATGTATAATTATGACTTTTTGGCAGAAATCAGTCTTTGAGTTCTATTGGGTATTAATTTATTTTAGAAACGTACGTAATTCATTGGCCTGCAATTTATTCCACATTTGATCTGTTGTAAGACTTTTTATTAGTTCCCACTACTTTATTTTATCCAGTCACAAAGAACAATGATTTAATCAGGGTTGTACCTTCTCCACCTGTCTGATTGGACTAAAGCAATGAAAGTGACCACAAAGCCACTTGTAACAGAAAAACTCCCAATTGAACTCAACATCTCAGAATGTCTCATCAGAAACAAGAGTCTGAGAAGATACATAAACACCCTACAGATATCTGTACTGGTTTTGAGTAGAACCACACTCAAGAGTTCCATACTTCCTCTCAAAATGTTGTGACAAAGATCCAGTTTATAAGAAAGACTGCATCATGTCTGTAGATGAAAATTATGGCCAACATTTCTGTCATTTAGGTATACTTTCTGCTGTAAGAATAAACTTGATGTGACAGAAGTTGGAGCATTTCCAGGTTCTGTGCATAGAAGAACATCAGCATGAACAAAAAGCTCTCACTAACCTCACCGATGTCCACTCAAAATGCCAGGAATGCTACCTTTAGCTTGCCCTCTATAACAAAAATGTACACATGTACTTTACATCCCCTTTCCTTAGTAATTTGGCCTGGATCTCCACCCTTAAGATCTGTCTGTTTGGGACTTTAAACAACCTACACCCTTTGACGGAGGCAGTTGAGCTTCACTTGGATTACTCTTTACAAACCAGACATATTTAGCCCAGTTTTCCTCAATGAGCAATAAAGTCATGTATCAGCAGAATCAGGTGCTCTGCATATTTACAATTTATATTCATGTTTAAACAGTGCAAAACAGTAAATACTGCTGAAAATGATCTTTCAAATTGATTCGGAGAATCACTAGGTGGGATTTAAACCAGGCCAAGACAACATGCCTGATTCTTTTCTCGTTTATGGTGGTGTAAATCTGGGACAATTTCACTCAGAAGTGATGCTTAGCAGTGGCCTAGAAATGGCAACATCTACAATGTAAATTAAAACAGCATGAACAGCTGCAA
>VZTM01022843.1:0-10648 GCA_013400555.1 Jacana jacana
CAGCTGTAAACCTGTTATTTTTAAGATTCAAACACTAATGTTATTTTCTATGTTATTTACAAGGTGAAGAACTTTCTGTGAAATACACCGGTACTGCTGGCCTTATTTTTTTAATTTCAACAATAAAAGCAGCTACTCCAACAGATTTTCTCCGAGCCACAAATTTTTTGTTATTGGGAGCTACTAGGAATATAGGTAGACTATAAAACGATCAGTTTAATACCAAATTAAGTGACAGGCAGACAGAGAAATTGAACTTGCACTAACAAAACACACACACACACACACAAATCCTTAGAATAATTTCTTCAACTAGTAAAAAATTCTGTGTGCAAATATATATTCCTTCCCTTTAAAATAGAATGTTAGTTTAGCTTGGTAACCTGCTGAGAGAAATTATTCTAATATAATTCAAGTTAAAGTTGCCCATTGAATAACATCCACAAAGCAGTATAAAGTAGTTGAAACTGATTTGTTTTAAGAATCAATTTAATTAACTCAGTGAAATGTACAAAACAGCTTTAATAATGAAATCAAGGAAATGTATAGTCTGAATTTAATTGGCAAATCTGTGGCCACTTGACTACATCATGGTCAGGTTTCGTGGTGATCATTAGAGTTCTGAGTGCCAGCACTCAAGCTCACACAATTAGCATTTAATGTTTCATGATGTTTAGTCTTGCCAGAAGATGACCTGATGTTGATCTTCCTATCATAAAAATTGAAGATTATGTAACTACTTAGTGAAATTTATTTCTTTGTTAGCCTTTAGGCTTTAGAGATTAATTCTTCTAAAGAGTGACAATAAAATTACTGGAATTGTTATAATGAAGGTTTAAAATAAGGGGTTAAAATAAATAAACAAATAAGATCAAAATTACTTCATTAAACAATCCAAGTTAGTTCCAATAAAAAATCATACAGACTCCTGCATGGTAGAGGGAAAAGTCCAATCAAAAAAGCAAATGACAGAAGTGATGAAATATTTTACTGAGTGTCAGCTCTAAAACCTGCTACTTCTTTTTTGCACATCAAATAAGGTACTTATTTGACTTAAATCACGAATTAAGTGCCATAATGATCTTGAAGTACATATTGTATTGATTATCTTCATTAACAGAAAATAGTGCCAAACTGCCATTAAAACATGTTTAAAAGTATGTGAGAGAGAGGAACTAATTTTGTCTTAACTCTCTTAACTCCCCACTCATAGCACCATGTCTGAACAAAATCTTTTCTATTATGAATACCAAGGACGTTCTTTGCATTTGTCACAACAAACCCTTGCTTTAAAATGTTCCATTTTTTTAAAACTATTATTGGGTTTATTTTCTAGAATATGTTATTCCTCAGGTGGGTTTTTAACTTTCCCATTTCTTTCTTACAAACTGTAAGATTTTCTCCATTTTATTAAACACTCTACTTTTATTTTTGCTCAGAGTAGGAAGCATTATAAACAAGCAATAACCTTTACTGATTTTCTAATTGCTCTGCCAGATCTCCTTTCTTAACCAGAAGCAAGTCTAATCTAGTCACCTCCTCTTAACTATTTATAATAAATCTTTCTTAATTTTAGAAAAACTGATACCTGTCATCACAGGATCACAAACTCCTGCTTTGAAAAGCATTTCATAAACCATATACCTCAACATGAGCAGCTAAAGATAAACAAAAATAAATGAGCTATTAAAATTAATTCATATTTCCTTATCTTCTGTTCTTATTAGTACATTAACAACATATTTTTTTTTTCCTAATTGAGAGCAGCCATGGAGTGTTAAAGACAGATTTTGTAATCCACAGTGCTCTTGTGTTGGATTTTTCCCCTCTGCTAGTCCTTCAGCAATAAATTATCAGAACTACAGGGAGATGAAAATCACATTAAATCTGAAAAAAAATGAGAAACTAAGGAGAATCTGAAAAGACTCTAATACAAGAAAATAAAGCATCTTTACATGTTATTTTTGCCTACAGTTTTATATGGCCTTTTGTCACTAAAAAGCAGGAGGAGACCAAATGAAAACACAGCTTCTACAAGGAAACAAAAGCAAACAAACTGAATCTTGAGCTATTCTGTCACTGAGCCACAGATAAAAGGAGTTTTTCACAACTGCCATATGTACATAACACTGTCTCTGAACAGATACTTCTCCTACACACCTTCCACCACAGGGCTCCAAACACCCAGAGCAGCAGCCAGCAGGAGTTGTGCAGGTACCCTGAGAAAACTTCCGTTGTTGCCAGATTAACTACCTTCAGCAGAACTGCAGATGATTCTGTCGTCGGTTCACACAATTCAAAAGGAGGGCTGATTTTTAACTCAAGAAAATTCTCTGCATGTGGGGCTCTACCTCAAAGAGACATCCTATTATATTTTATATTAAAGGAACAGAAAAATAATTTATTTGCTGAACTGTGGTCTCAATATTCTGGTTTTTACAATCCTTTTGTGAGAACAAACCCTGAGCACCTATGTAAATATGCCTGACTAGTGTAATTAGTATTAGGATTATACTTTGACTAAAAATCTCTAATACATCTTCACTCACTAGAAGCAATCTATTGTCTTTGAAAAATAAAAAATAGATGTAGAGTTGTATGGATGATCTCTAAGTTATACATATCAAATCTGTCCTCAAGTTGTTCCAGGGGAGGTTCAAGTTGGAGGTTCAGATTTTCAAACTGAAAGTGTTATTCAGCATTGGAATGGGCTGCCCAGGGAAGTGGTTGAGGCACCATCCCTGGAGGTATGTAAAAGAAGGGTAGAAGTGCTAAGTTACATAGTTTAGTGATGGTTTTTGTCAGTGTTAGATTGATGGTTGGACTAGATGATCTGAAAGATCCCTTCCTAGCCAGGCAATTCTATTATTCTATGATTCTGTATGTTTCTCTGATAACAAGTTTCTGAAGCTGCAGTCCAGCATCAACTACGGTGACGTTAAAAACTACTGAAAATCATGATATGAAGTGAAAAATATTGCTCAGCAGGCTTAAAGAGGGAACAGTAGCAAAAACTATAGAGAACTGCATCTTCAGTCTAGTAGGAAGCTAAACTAGAACAAGCACAGTGTCCAGTTCTGGGATCCCCAGTTCAAGAAGGACAGGGAACTGCTGGAGAAGGTACAGCAGAAGACAACAAAGATGACTAGGGACTAGAACAACTCTTTTATGAGGAAAGGCTGAGGGACTTGGGTCTTTTCAGCCTGGAGAAGAGAAGACGGGGGTGGGAGAGGGCAGGATATGATCAACACCTATAAATACTATTTACTATTATCATAACTTGGTACAGGTAATACATTGGAAAATCTGTTTTGTAAAGCTGTCTTTAAGGGACAACTTTCCAAATGGAAAGCAAAATTCTTTTTTTTTTGCAACCAAGACTGTACGTGACATTCTAAATTTTTCATTATTTTTCCCCAAGATGAAACAGATAAATCCAAATCTCATTCTGTTACTTAACTGAAGATCTATTCAAAAGGTCTACTAAATAAATAAGAAAAGAAAATATGACAAATAATATCTACCTTCAATTTGTATTAGGCCCCTCCATTAGCTGATACTTGATCTGTGAATGAACAATAGACGATGTGGGAAACCAGATCAGTCAACACTTCAGACTGAGAAAAATAAACTCTTATAGTAGGGTTTTCTGGAGGAATTTAATTGGCCTCATCCTGCTGATTGTTAAGAGAGAGAACTAAACAACCATCTTTATAACATTATAAAAATTAAGTAACTCTTCAAGGAAGTAGGAACAGATTGATTAACTTTTCATGTACTAACATTTGTCTGCAGAGGGATGCAAGAGATCTGAGAAAAAATGCTTTTCCCTTCCTAAGAAAATTTTAAAAATTTATCAGTTCTTTGTAGGGATAGTATTTTCATTTTTCTAATCAATTTGAACACTGTATCCCAAACAAGCAAAGCTACAGGCATAAAAGTGTCATTCAAAAATAATGATGATAACAAAACAAGGTGTAAAAAGTTCATAGTGCATTTTCAGGAACGTTTTTGATCAAATAGGAAAAAATAATTATTTCACTTAATATTGTCATCACTGTAGCAGATTTGAATAGCAGAATTCACATATGGGAGTCTTTTGATATCTTCAAATGGAAATATTCCACTTTTTCAAAGTAAAATGTATTAAAAGTTAAAAATATTTTTAAGGAAATAAGTACACATATTAAAAATTTACCAAAAAAAGAATTTACAGGACAACGTTTTGCACACAGGAGAATCTGTGCACCCAGACAATATCTTCCTTCTCCAAGTAATTGAGGAACAAACAAGAAGTCCCATGCTGGGCTTTGTTCTCACCAACAAGGACGGGCTGGTGGGGAATGCTAAGCTGCACAGCACCCTTGGCTACAGTGACCATGAAATGGTGGAGTTCAAGATTCCTAGGGCAGCAAAGAGGGTGAATAGAAAGTGCACTACCCTGGGCTTCAGGAGAGCAGACTTTGCCTCTTCAGGCATTCGCCTGATAGAGTATGATGGGATAAAGCCCTGGCGGGAAGAGAGGCCCAAGAAAAATGATTAATATTCAAGGTCTATCTCTTCCAACCTCAGAAGTGATGCAGAAGCCTGTCAAAAAAAACCCCAAAACAACCAGAAAGCCTATATGGATCAACACAGAGCTAATGGACAAACTCAAAGACAAAAATAAAACATACAGAGGGTGGAAACAAGGACAGGCAGCCTGGGAGGAACACTGGGGGAAACTGGGCAGCCAGGAATCGAGTTAGGAAGTCTAAAGCCCTGATAGAATTAAATCTGGCCAAGGATGTCAAGTGCAACAAGGAAAACTTCTATAAGTATGTTGGTGATAAAAGCAAAACTAGGGAAAATGTGTGCCTTCTCTGGAAGGAAACAGGAGACCTGGTCACACAGGATATGGAGAAGGCTGAGGTATTCAAAGATCTTGCACTGATCTTCACTGAGTAGTGCTCTGGCCACACTGCCCAAGTCACAGAAGACAAAGGCAGGGCCTGGGAAAATGGGGAACTGCTCACTGTAGGAGACCAGGTTCAAAACCAACTAAGGAACCTGAAGGTGCACAAATCCATGAGACCTAGTGTCGTGGTTTTGACCAATTGGACAGATGATGACCCCTCCTCCCCCCCCAACTAAGGAAAAGAGAGGAGAGGAGAGGATTAAGAGATTCAGGAGTTTAGATAAAAANGTCTCTGAACAATGTGCTGTTAATTTCAGACTTTAGTTAGTTAGAAGAGGCCCAGCTAAAAAAGTAAAACTACTGAACAGAAAATTGGTTTGTTTTACCTCAAACCAGGACACCTAGTAAGATTCATCTGCAGGTCCTGAAGTGGCAGACAAAGTTGAAGCCACTATCCATCCTATCTGAGCATCTGTGGTAGTCCAGTGATGTTCCCCCTGACTGGAAAAGGGGAAACATAACTCCCATTTTCAAAAAGGTTAAAACTGAAGACCTACAGAACAACAGGCTCATCCATCTCACCTCTGTGCCCAGCAAGATCATGGAGCTCCTCCTGGAATCTCTGCTAAAGCTCATGGAAAATAAGGAGGTGATTGATGACAACCAACTTGAATTTACCAAGGGCAAGTCATGCATGCCTGACAAATTTGGTGACCTTCTATGGTGGGGTTACAGCACAGGGAAGAGCAATCTTCTGATATCATCTGTGTGAACTCGTGCAGAGTGATTGGCATTGTCCTGAACAAAAGCCTTGTCTCTAAATTGGAGAAACATGGATTTGATGGATGGACCACTTGGTGGATAAGGAATTGGCTGGATGGCCCCACTCAACAAGTTGTGATCAATGACTTGATGTCAAAGTGGCAAGCAGTGATGAGGGGGTCCTCACGGGTCAGTACTGGTGCCCAGTGCTTTTCAATATATTTGTTGGAGACATTGACAGTGGGATAGAGTGCACCCGCAGCAAGCCAGCCAATGACACCAAGCTCGGTGGTGTGGTTGACCACTGAAGGGAGGGGGTGCCATCCAGACGGAACTGGATAGGCTTGAGAGGTGGGCATGTGTGAACCTCACGAAGTCCAACCAACCTATGTAAATGCCCTGCACCTGAGTCATGGCAATACCAAGTGCACATACAGCTTGGGCAGAAAATTGTTTGAGAAGTAGAGTAGAAAGACCTGGGGATGTTGGTGGATGACAGGCTCAACATAAGCTGGCAATGAGCACTCATAGCCCAGAAAGTCAATTGCATTATGGGCTGCATCAAAAGAAGCATGGCCAGCAAGCTGCAGGAGGTGATTTCACCCCTCTACTTCGCTCTTATGAGACTCCATCTGCGGTACTGTGTCTAGCTCTGGGGACCCCAGCATAAGAGGGACGTGGACCTGTTGAGGTGAGTTCAGAGGAAGGTCATAAACATGATCATAGGGATGGAGTACCTCTCCTATGAAGACAGGCTGAGAGAGTTTGGCTTTTTTAGCCTGGAGAAGAGAAGGCTCTGTGGAGACCTTATAGCAGCTTTCCAGTATCTGAATGGGGTCCTACAAGAAAGCTGGAGAGGAACATTTTACAAGGATATGTTGTGATACGAGAAAGTTACCTCAAACCCCTTCAAATGAAGGAGTAATATCTTCAAACTGAAAGCGGGGAGATTCAGACTTATTGTAAGGGTAGTGAGAAACTGGAACAGGTTGCCCAGAGAAGCTGTGGATGCCCCAGTATTCATAAGCAGTGTTGAATGGGGCTTTGAGTAACCTGGGCTAGTGGAAGGTGTCACTGCCTATGGGAGGGGGTTGGATTAGATAGTCTTCAGAGGTCCCTTCCAAACTCTATCATTCCATGGTTCTGTGTATAAACAAATAAGTTAATTTGAATGACAGTGTAAAAAGGATTCTTCTAACAGAGTCACTTTTGAGCCAGTGAGGAGTTGAGCAACACACCAAAATGAAACTGCCACCAGCAATAGGAAACACCCAGATTAAGATGGAGGAAGACTCATAGAATCGTAGAATCATTTAGGTTGGAAGAAACCCTTGGGATCATTGAGTCCAACCATCAGCCTCACTCTACGAAGTTCTCTCCTACACCATATCCCTCAACACCACATCTAATCTACTCTTAAACACAGTCAGGGATGGTGATTTCACCACCTCCCTGTGCAGCCGATTCCAGTGACTGACCACTCTTTCTGTGAAGAGCTTCTTCCTAATGTTCAGCTTAAACCTAACCTGCTGCAGCTTGCAGCCATTCCATCTCATTCTATCACTAATTACCCGTGAGAAGAGACCAGCACCAACCTCTCTACAGTGCCCTTTCAAGTAGTTGTAGAGAGTGATGGGGTCTCCCCTCAGCCTCTTCTTCTTCAAACTAAAAAGTACCAGCTCCCTCATAGGATTTCTGCTCCAGGCCCTTCACCAGTTTCGTTGCCCTCCTCTNACTCCATTGAGCACCACTCTTTGGGACCATCCAGCCAGCCAGTGCTCAATCCAGCAGATTGTATACTCATTCAAGCCATGAGCAGCCAGTTTTTCCCTGAGAATTTTTCAGGGGAAAATTTGCAGTTAATACTAATTTTAAAAAAGAGTTTGGAGTCAAATATTTTGGTTCTGGATTCTCATTTAGATTTTTTGTGTTTATTTTCAGTGGTTACTAAATTTATACTAAATTTTTTATATAAAGATAATTAGATAAACAAATTTAATTTATGTTTCTTCACAATGTTTTTGTGTTACACAAAACTCATTGTTCCCTGAGAAAGGAGTTTATTTAAAATTTCAGCTAGACTGATATCAAACACATTTCAAGCAAAAAAATGAATTGTCTGAATCGTAAGTTTTGTATCATTCAAGATTTTCTCAACCATAGTCAGCTGATGCTTCACAGCACTGGAAATATGAAATTTAAGTACCATAGCCATGCAAGAAATTGGAATCACAGAAAGCTGCAGGGTGCAATTAACAAAAGCTTTATGTTACAACAATGAGCAAGATGCCTGGTAATATATCAAAAGATTGACCATCATTTAGAGAAGTCCTGTATTATACACATGCAGAGTAGTGGTTTTTCAAATGTGGCATTACAAGGTACACAATGTGCACTAAATGAATTGCAGTCCATGATTAGAGCTTGCATGTGAATTTAGCAAAAGACTAACTTGATTATCTAATTTGTAATGCATAAGAAATGTCACTTAATAAGAAAACACAGGATGTATGCCTATAAGGATTATAGGATGCTATGAGTACAAAGATGAATTTTAACTTGAGACCACAGACTCAAACTGATACAAGATGAGATCCCACTCTGTGCCACCCATCACCTGCTGTTGTATTGTACCACCCTCAATAAAAGAAACTGAATCAACCTCTGAGTCTAGAAAACTCTGGGTCAATTTAGCCTTTGCATGAAGTGGAATTTGAAAGGATCTAGAGGAATCAGGGGCAGGTAGGTGCTGAGTAGCTGTATCCCTAAGTGCCAGTGCTGGGCACACAAGGTAGCAGTCCCAGCTGTAGTTTAACTGTACATTTGTTCTTCCACAGGATTTTCACCACCACAATTTAAAGTCATGAAGCAGTCTCTGTGTATTGACTTTGGTGTCTCTATAATAAAACAAGTCATCTGCTATTGTCTCTGGAACTTGTAAGTTCCTAAATATCACAAATATTACAAATTGTTATTTATTTATTTATTTATATGTTTTGCTTCATTTGTTTGGGTTGTTTGGAGTTTTTTGTGTGTTTTGGTTTTTATTTATTTATTTAAGATAGACACAAAATGTATTTTAGGAAGACCTGTCACACTGTCTGGCTGAGATTTCACACATAGTTTGCTCCATGCAGACCTTAAAAATCTTCTGAAGCATTTTATATGCCTTGGGGAAACACTGAAATGAAATATAATTACAATCTTCGCACTTTCCTCTTTCTTTTTTCTTGCCAAGGATGATGTATCAGGTTTTCAAGTGGAAGATGCATTCCGATACATAGCAGCATTACACTTGTATTTTTCAGCAGACACCTACAGAGTGATTGTGATAGGAGAAAAAACAGCTCTGCAGAGTAATAGGAATACAATCATACAGAACTATTTGAAACCTTGGAAGTTATGGGAGAAAAAAGTATACTACTTTTCAACACATTGATTATATTTTCCACTGGAAACTCTCTGGCGGGTGAGTTCCACAGAGCATCCCTGTGGGCAGGCATTTAGATTAACTTTTAAGTCATTTGACTCGAAGAGGAATAAAGGGAGAAAACATTGAAAGACATCACTGAAAGTTTAGTATTTCTTTTAGACTAATGAATTCAACTTGAAGAGACACCTTGGTCATTATTTAGCTTTTATGACCAAACAGACAGGCTTCAAATAAATGGCACTTTTTTTTTTTTCCCCTTTATTTTGTCCTACAAGTGGTCTCCGAGTTCCAGTATAATCTGAACTCTCAGTTTAATATGTGGTTTGTGATATTGTCTATGGAACTAGCTGATGGTCTATGTTCTAAAACTCTAGACATTTTATCTCGAAAACCAAGTAGGTCTTGCCTTTCCATATATAGTCATCAGGGCCTCTCCTCTTGCTATTTGGAAAAAGAAAAATGTGCATTCACTTCGAATAGAGAAAGGTTTTTGCCTGTTTCTAGAACTACATGTTCTACTTTAACGGACTAAAGACCATAAACTAATACATCTCTAGGTATACATATTTTCTATTTCAGGTTTCAAAAAGAAGAGGAGATTCCAAATTATAAAAAATCCAGGAGAAAAGCTGTTGTTCTTGACATTTTCTATATGTGCAGAAAATTTACACAAAGGTATAATGAAGAAATAAAGAAGCTGGAAAGTCAAAATATAAAAGATCTAAATGTCATGGTCTGATTTTGATTTTTTTTTGTCTAATGCAACTTTAAAAGTGTAAAGCAATGGTGCTTTCAAATTAAAACCTTATATTTCTATAAAGAAAGATTTCTATGGTGCTTTGTAAAGGACACAGGAAAAAGTCACAATGAATTAATGAAGAAACTAATTATATAAAAAAAAATATTACTTTTGCCTTGATATTTTAAACTTTAAATTACTTCTCTTATAGGTGGTTGTATAGCCTCCCAATAATTTTGTATTTGCATAATGATCCAGTAATACAGACTAGCAATTTCAAATACTGGTTGTGGCATCGTGCTACAGCAAAAACTTCATAATGGGGTTTGATCTTCAATAAATACCCCTAAGTCAAAGCAGCCTTCCAGTCTGAACTCTGTGGTGGTGATGATAACTCTTCTTGCCTTACTACTATTTTAAGGCTTGTATGACAGTGTCTAGCTGTAATCATACCTTTAAATTGCTATACCAATTTCTATCATTTCAAACAGTTGCCTTCTTTGAACTGTTCCTCTTTGGTTACACTAGTCTGTGGTTCCTTTTTCCTTTTTCCTACCTTTCCATTTTTCTGCATGTATCAGAGAAGTACACAGATCTTTATGTGGTGTTCAGAATACTCCCCTTCTGTCTAGAGTGTAAGACTTTCACAGATATAAGTGATATAAGCTAAAATGAAACCCAGCATTGTACCAGTTTTCCTCAAACTCAACAAAATTGCATTCTTTAATTCTTTAATTGCATTCTTGTAATTTGCTGTGCAAAATGAAGCGCCCCAATGGAATTGCTTAGATCAAACAGAAGTCAAAAAACAGACGTG
>VZTM01022843.1:10657-21092 GCA_013400555.1 Jacana jacana
GGCGTGACAGATTCCTTCCTGTAGTTTTCAGTTCCCTCTGCAATATACTGAGTTCCCAATTCTCAGCTGCCCTTCTGCTGTAGCTCAGGTGAAGGCTGGAGGTAAGGCATGGCAGAAGAACAGAGGTCAGTGCTAATGCCAGGTTGTGCAGACACCCTCCTTTTCTGAAGGACTGCTAGTAGGTAACTGAAAGCTGTTACAGCAAAAAGGCATGAAAATAACTGACTTAAAGAAATTCCAGTGAGCAAGAAATAGTGAGGATTTCTTCATGCTTCTTTTCTCAGGCCCTTCCACAGTAAAATCCAAACAGCAACATGCATAGTGGTCCNATGCATAGTGGTCCAGTTGTGAGTTGTGTCTATTGCTTTTCCTTGAAGCTGTATATTGGCACAGATTTGAAATTTCCATATCTAAGCATTAAAGATCAGATCCGATTTTCATATTCGTCCATCAGACTTTGGTGGGAAGCAAATTATTTTGAGTCCTCGATAACTTTTTTGAGTTTTATAAGTCGTAATGTTGTAGGTCTGCCCTAAAAACAAATTTTACTTGTCTTGGCAAAAGGCCATGAGGTACCATGAGGAATGCTTTCACTTTCCTCACCGAGATGTGGAAAGTCATTTGGAAAGTTCTGCAAGTGACTCATATGGCTTATTGCCTACAGCATCTGCAAAAGCGTTGATAAGAACAATGCCTAAATTAAACTGGCACTGCTGTATCAAGAAGTGTTTCTGAGTTGCACGTGGGTAACAGGCAGCCTTCCAAAGTGGGAGCACAAATGTCTTTCTTCTACATGGCAGGGGATGGAGAACAATGTTCCTTCTGACTGGCGAGGGTCCAAATATTAATTACTTCCAGAGTATAAAGCAGTTTTATGCTTGTGATAGGTACAATGCACAAAACCCATCTTGCAATTTATGATCTTGGGAGGGAGAAAGGTACTGGAGTAAAAGTTGGTCAAACAATACTTACAGAAAACTGTATTTGGTTTTCCTCCTGTTTCTGGAGCTGTGAAACCCCCCCATTTGCTATTGATACCCAGTCCCCAAATCTTGTCACTTTATCTTGTTCATGGAAAAAAATCTTATATTGTTATACTACACTGCCAACATTTTCCTTTTTGTCTCCTAAGAGGAATTGAGGGTATAATCATATACGATGCTTGATATTTTTTCCTGAGTCAGTATTGAATAATCTATCAAACACAAAGCGAAACTTGCTACCACAGGAAGTCACTAAAACCAACATTTTACAGTCAAAACTGAAAATTGTGGACAGAAAACTTAGATTGTTCTTTTCAAAGTTGTTTTTGTTTGTTTGCTTGTTTTTTTGAGCAATATAACTGTGAAAAACAGCTCTCTTCAATGACCACATATCCATAAATTTCTCTTTCAAGCACTAAACTCTTGGCCTCTTCTGAAATCTAATGTTTCTCTAAGTGACTTCACAGTATTAGATCCTAGGACTCAAGACATGAACAATGTTAGTTAATGAAGCAATTTCTTTCGATTAAGCACAAGGGTAAACAATTCAAAGTACACTCTTTGATAACTAGATGTTTTATGCAAATGACTGTGTTTAGGAGCTAAAAATACTGAATCTTCGTTGCACTTTAGAATCTGTGCAACTGAAATGCAACTGTGCAACTTCAGTGCAACAGAAATGCAAGAAGGGAAGGAAACTCCTTTACTTGCTTGGGTTAATCTATATGCTAACTGCCTCTTCCACTAAGTCAGTTGTAAGCATTGACCTCATGGAATTAACTGCCATGGAAAATGAGTTAATGCCATATATATCAAATCCTTGTAATCGTAAAGCTAAAGCGTAAATCATGGAAACATTTCCAAGAACAGAGAATAATTAACCAAACCTTAGAAGAGTTAATACTATGCTGCTATTGCTTTCATCTCTAAAGATAAAAGAACAATTTCTTCCTCACATCCGTCTCCTGCAAACTTCAGTTTTCTTTTTAAACTGAAATGAAAGTTGACAGTGCTATATTTAAAAGTACACTAACATGTGCATATCAATGCTGTTCTAAGTATGACTTTCACCCTTAAATAGCCTTAGGTTTTCCAAGAAGTTAACAGTGTTTTGAAAATTTTTCTACTAATAAAAAAAATTTATGGAAAGAACTCAATGCATATTTAGTGATGAACTAATAGAATTCAATGAAAGAATGTTCTGTTTTTTCCCCAAAGCATCTTCCTTAAAAATGAAGTGATTTCCTTTCATAAAAGATCAGCTGATAGTAAAACACATCAAAATATTTGATTACTAATACAGAATAATCACCCACAGCAATTTTCATAATATGCACCAGAAAGAAAATCAAGATTAACATTTTCAGTTACCTGAAAGAAGCATTAGGCTACATCTATATAATAACTGTCCAAGAAAAATAAAGTACAATACAAAATGCATGTTATAGGGTTTGTATTCTTGCTTTGTAGGAGTAGGAAACTACTGCTAGGACTACAAAGATACCATCAAACTTGACCATTTCTGGAATCAAGCACCTGTCCAAAAAGAACTGCCCACCTACCTGCTAGCTGGTTATTTAAATACTTATAATTTAAATACGTATAATTAAGTATGCCTTACTGTTACGTAACACTTGCTTCAGAGAATAAATCTTTAATAAACGACAACTTCAGGAAATAAGGTATATATTCTCCATAAAGAAGATTCAAGATTTCTTTGGGCCACAAACCTGGGAGATCAGCATTATAAGAGAGAACGTGCGGAAATATGTATGTTCTTTTGCAACCATAATAACCTGTTCTACTAGTTACCTAAGAACTAAGAATCAGAAAACTGTTAATTCAGAAATTTGGGTCTATCCCTACAGGATTTTCAGTGTAGAAGTGCATACTAAGATAAAGTTTTGTTCATGGAACACAAAAGTTTTGTACTGTGCATATGAATAAAACCTTCAAATTATTTAGCAAGAATTCTCCAAAAGAATAGGCCTAAGCATTATTCAGTATTACAAATAACGTAATACTTAAGGTCATTAACTTCTGTCTGTTAGACCATGAATACCTCAGAAAGATGTATTTTACAGGAATAGATACGAGAACTTTGTAATAAACATTTTAAAATCTAGTTATAACTGAAAGCAGAAATCTATCTTCTTTTTTTTTGATAAGAAAACCTGGCTAGATCTACTACTGTGGGGTAAATTGTCATCCTCTGGTAGCAAAGGTTTTTCTTTAAAACATAGTCTAAGATGCCTCTCAGATAATAAATTCCTGCAAGAATGGGAAAATAAATATCACCTTGCTTTCATATAAATACAAATATAGATATCCTTAGAATAAAAGAAAATAAAATTATAGCACTTGATAACAAAGACATGCTTGTAGTGAAATTACTTTTTTTCTAAATGTAGTTCAAAATGGGATTTTTATTATTAAATGAAATACATCTAAGACATTATTACTATGCTGAACTAACAGTGTCCATTGTCTAAGAACTTCCTTGAGATCTGTGCTAGATGCATAAACTAAAGAATCATGTCTTGGGTAGAGACCTGTCAAACAACAGTCTAGAAATGGAGCATCTCTGCTTCTACATGAAATATGCCTACCCAGGTAGGTGATGATGGACAGGAAATCAGTCCATGTGTGCAAAGTAGAAAAGTAGCATGAACTTATGGTTTCTAGGCTAGAGTAAATTCATGACCTTCTGTTTGTCTAAATGTACCCAGTGGTATATTACAAGTGGGATTACAGATGACACCTACAAGTCAATATCAGTGTAGTTATTTCTGTTTTATTGGTAGTATAGACAGCCACACGAAACAGTGCAGCTTGCTCTGGGGAGCTTATATTATTACGTAGAAAACCTATGAATGAGCTCACAGTTCTGCAGGTTATTGTACTGGTATTGTATTTATTGTATTGTATTGGTCTAGTTTATTGTATTTAAAGTTTTCATTTCAAAAGTTGTTATCTCAGTAGAGCTGTGGGAGAAACGTGTACAAAGCCCTGTAATATCTTTATGAAACATCACAGCTAGAAAAAGGAGTTCTGGAAATTGTCATCTTCATTCCCTGAGTCAGTACCTCCAGTTCCTAAACACAGAAGTATTAATGTGAAAACTGAATAATTTCCTCTTCTAGCATATCTGACAGACATACTATATAACATGAACTAATCCTAAAGTCCCTCATTATATAGGCAGTACCACATAAGTGTCTCCATATCCAGATGTTAAAGCTTGCCACGTTCATTACAAACTTTTTTTATATTGCATGTCATATTATGCTATCAATATAAATGTATCACAAAGAAAAGTTTATTTGTGGAAGCAGAGCCTCAGAAGAGGAGGAAACAGAAGACAAAATCAATACCAAAACAAAATCAATAAAATGTATTAGATCTACAGAATTGTTCATCCTATTCCTGTTTATATTTTATTTTTCCAGCTCTCAGCAGTTTTTTACTGTAAATTAAGTTTTTGAGTTCCTCCAATGTGCTATATGCAGTGGTACAGAAACCAGATCTAACTGTAAAACTCAAAAGGTCAAGAGTCTTCTTCACTTAAAAAAACACAACAGTTAAATAGTTACAGCAGATAAACCAAAAGTAGTAAATAGCCTGTAACTTTTGGGAATGTGTTTATCCTAGCAAGGATTTACCAAAGGATGTGTCAAAAGGGAGATATTCTGATCCCTTGCTGACATAAACCACTGGGGCATAAGTGCTTCTATAAACGTAGTGACTTTGTATTCATGAGACTTCAGAGCTCTTGTGCTATGGATTGGGACTAAATGTCTCTGAATTTAGCTCATCTGAACTTGGTGGACCGCTGCTTAAAATAATGGTCAGGCAATGTACTGCTGTTCTTAAAATGGTAGCTGTGTGAGCTAAGCAGCAATATTCAAAGTGATTCAAAGCATTTAAGGACACTACCTGTATTGGGTTTACATGGCAAGGTTTTTTGTAGCAAAGAGGTTGCAGGAGAGGATTTTGTGAGATCCCAGATGCGCTCTCCATGCTGATCATAACAGGGTCCACATAACTCCAAAATGGACCCGCCACTGGCCAAAGCTGAGCCTGTCAGTGTCACTGGTGGTGCCTCTGTGGTAACACATTCAAAAAGGGTAAAAAACCCCTGTACATCAGCATCTGGGACAGTATAGTGAGAATATGTGAAACGACCCTGCAGACATCAATCAAGGTCAAGTGAAGAAGAATGAGAAGGAGGTACTCCACCTGTTGGAGTATACATTCCCCTGCTGGCTATGGTGAAGACCACAGGGACACTGCAGTCCATGGAGGACATGACTCTAGTGCAGCTGGATGTTCTTTGAAGGAGGCTGTAAACCCATGGAGAGCCTGTACTGGAGCAGGCTCCTGGCTGGACCTGTGGCCCCACAGAGAGGATTTCATATTGGAGCAAGTTTTCTGGCAGGAACCTGTGACCATGTAAGAGACCCCCATTGCAGCAGTATGTTCATGAAGGACTGCACACCTTGGAAAGGAGCCATGCTGGACCAGTCTTTGAAAGGCCGCAGCCCTTGGCAAGAACCCACATTGGAGAAGTTTCTCAAAAACAGCCACCCGTGGGTGTGACCCCATTCTGGAACAGTGAAAGAATGTGAGGAGGAAGGAGACAATGGGTGAAGAACTGTCCACAACTATCATTCCTTCTCCCCCTGCACCACTTTGGGGAGGATGAGACAAAAGAATCAAGAATCAAAGTTGAGCCTGGGAAGAAGGAAGAGGTGGGTGGAAGGTGTTTTTAGATTTGTTCTTATTTCTCATTCTTCTACTCTCTTATTAATTAGAAATAAATAAAATTAATTTCTCCCAAGTAAAGTCTGTGTTGCATATGATGGCAATTGGTGAGTGATCACCCTGTCCTTATCACAGCCCATGAACTTTTTATTTTATTTTTTTCCTGCCTCATCCTGTTGAGGAGGGGGATAGAGTGTGTTGGTGGACAACTGGTGGCCAGCCAAGATAAACCCACCACACTAGAAAATGTAGTATATGGGAAAATAAGGATAGATCCTGAGGAAAAAAATAAAAAAATTAAAAGTTGCTCCTCCATTAAAGTTAAACTAAGTCTTTTCTATGAAGGACGGTTGCTTTAATCAATCAATCAGTTCATCCAAGTACAGATAAATAATGAAGACTTTTACTTTTGTGTCACCCACAAATTTTGCTGAGTTTCTCATCTCAAAGATAATAAACACCAGAAACTCAAGGAGGACTTAAGAGCAGGACATGGAAAGAGTGGTCCAAAACCTCATGTGAACAATTAAGGTAATCATGGGCTTTTGCAAGCAACAAACAGTACAAATGTATCTAAGCACCAGACTACATTACTAGGAATAATCTCTAAAATGCATTTAATGTGAACATGGCACAGGTGAAAAACAGAATCGAGACCAAAATGCTTCAGAAGAAACAGGAGGATATTCAAACTTAATGAAAATTAATTAGTTGTCTCGACTGATTTCTAGAGTAAGTACTCTTAAGATCATCTTCTTGTAGCATTAGCTAAATGTCCTTTTCTAGCTATGGTTATTCTATGCTTTGGACATCCCTAGTATCAATGGCAACTCCTATATTAAAATATATATATAAGATTTCACTGCCATAAAATCCACTTGCTCTAATGTGCAGGCAGAGTAATTTTCGTCTAGAACAAAAGAAATTTGTGCTAGTGTGGTAATGGACAAAAATAATGTGAGAAAAAAAAATAAAGCACTAGCTCACAACCATGAATCACCAGTATTTCTGGTGTGACATTTCAGGATAAAATTAATTTTATTGAAAAAAAAAAGCTACCCAGATCACCCAAACTCCCTCACATCTTGGATCTATATTTGAAACATGCATCTAGAAACAGCTGAGCTGATGTTTTCAGGCTAATCCCTCACAAAAGTGGCATAGAGTTTTAGTTTACTTTTCAGAGTCAGCTTTAGCTTGCAAACACACTTTATTAATGTAGCCAAAATAGCCTTTACATGTAGGAGGCATGTGCTTTAAAATAACAATGCATGTGTGAAAGTTAAAAAGTGCTACAGTATAGTGGCTATGTGGAGGAGAAAATAAACTTGTTAGCTGTCATTCTGAAGTGATCTGTTCCCTGCGTCAAGTGCTAGAGGCTAAAACGAGCCAAATTTACTCTCAGGAGAACGATAGTATTTACTTCACAGCAGTAAATCAATCCCAAATGCCAATGAAATATATTGGTATGACTCTGCCATGCTATCTGCTTGCTCTGCTTACTACCTGCAAAATGTTCAGCAACTCTAGCTCTAGATTACCAGGACCTGATTTTCAGACAGAAGACATACCTCACTCCCCTTGTCTGTTTGTACATTTACTTAATGCCTAGCTATTGCACCACAAAATCTACAAAGTTGTCATCTGCATTTAGAGCCCTTCCTTGACAGTTAACATCTTTATTACATGAGCTTGCATGCATGTGTGTGTGTCCCAAATGGATGATAGAGGCAGTTTGGAAATCATGCTTAAGACTATTTTTTTTCATCAAATTCTATATTGAAGTATAAAAAAATCTTTGAAATCCATTCACGTTCCCAGGTTTCTTTTACTGTCTCTATTACTCTTTCTTCAGAGCTCTGTCATTCACATCTCAAAGGCTCAAAAGCTATAATGCTATATTCAAATATTACAGGAGTTGTCTATAGATTTAACAATGTGGTCAGCTTTAGGCCCACATCCATTTGTAATCTTAATTGGCCAGGTGAAGACACTGGAACTGCGTAACTATCAGCAGAGTAATGGCATCTCTCCACCTGCCCCTAGGAAGAAAGCTATCCTTGAAGTCAACTCTTTGCAAGCTCTATACATCTCAGCTTTTGAAGTTATCATCCAATTCATTTATACTAGAACTGTCAATTCCTAGTTCCCTCATGAGTTGTGCCTATATTCATAACTAACTATATACTAAACTTTGCCTCCCTTTTCCTTGGAAAGTATGGCTCTGTTTCCTTGGGAAAAGTATGTTCTCTGAACTGACACAATCAAATATCTTCCTTTAGGGTAAAAAAAGAAACTGCATATATTTGTTCTTTCTGCTTTTACCACTAGGCTTCTCAGGCCATATTTATTTTCTTCCAAAGCAAAAATTCTGAGCACAGTTCATTTTTCTTCTATCTCTACCTTTTGTGGAAAGTACGTCTACTGCTACCTCCATAATATTGCCAAATTCCATTCCTACTTTCACCATGCCTTTGTTGCCATTCTTACTGTTTCCTAAATTAGTGCTGCAGTCACTGCATTATTTATGATTTCCACATAACCCTACTTCAGGGAACAACAAAGTGATACAGCCTGATTATCATTCTACTCCAAGGCAGTATCAACCTCTTGAAATAAATGAGGCAAAAATAAAGTAAAAAATACCTATGGAGTAGGTAAAAGAAAACTAAAGAGGAATATATTAAACAAAAAATAACTTAAAAGTTGTAGATAAAAGTCTTGAGTTAATAAACTGACTATTATTATTGACGACAGATTATAATATGTAAGTTAAATATCATGAAAATGAGATTTCAGAATGTCAGCCGATTCCATTGCTCTTAAAAAGATATTTGAAAATTACCATTTTCTGCATTTAGGTATAAGGCACTCATTCCATTTATCTTCTTATGTTTATATTCATGACTATCTAAAGCAAACCAATTTAGACAAGATTTGAGTAAAATAGGTTTCAACATAATCTTTAAAAGTCCCGAATCAAGTCGTTCTTTTAGGAAGGTACTTTGGAAGCCAGAGAGTCTGCCCTTAGCCATATTTAAAGAGCTTCCAAGCAGCAAATAAATATTTCCATTCAGGACATATGTCATTTTCCCATTATTATCAATGTATACATTTATATATAAGGGATAGAATTATTCCACTGACTATCTGGATTGATCCAGCAAAGATCAACTACTATTAAAAATGCCTTCTTCAGACATCCCGTTGAGCTGGGGTGCTCCTGCATGTCAGGGTTCCATAGAAGGTCATGCCCCTGCAGAAGACAAAGTACTGGGATCATTCAAAACACAGCCACCCAGAGCTAACCAAAAGAAAATATCAAAGAGAGAGCTATATCTGAATTCCCATTTTGTTTTGAAATTTAAGCATGACACTCAAGATTATGCCTCTGTTGATGTGAATTTAGGATGCTGAATACTTTGCTGATGAAAGAATTCAAAGAAGAAACCCCCCAAAACTTCACCTTGTTTAGGATCATCAAGGTATGGAGGTGTCCAGGTTCTACATTTATTGTTAAAACACCAGCAGGGGAAATGGATTATTCTCTCCTATCTCAGTTCAGCTTCGAAAACTCAATGCCATGTTTCCCAATTTCCAATTCCTAAAATGCCAGAACACAAAACAGCACATGCTTTTCTCATTCCTCATGCTGAAAGCAGTTTTGAAATAAAAAATTCACAGACTGCAGAGAAAATGAGAGAATTTGATCTCTTCCATCATTGGCAAACATACATTCTTGTTCTTTGTCAATGAATTCTTTCTGGGTCGAAATCAATGGATGTTTAATATAAAAATGTTCTAGTAATCTGCAGTGCAGAAAAGGGGAATGAAGTCTCCTCACTGCCAAAAGGTGTAACGAGAGAGAAGCTCCTGCTGAGGAGCATACCAAGGTGCTATCAGAGTAAGCACCAGTTCTGAGCTTACTTGAAAGACAGTTTTTAAAAGAAAGTTACTTAAAATAAATACAACTAAAAGGCAGTTGCTAAAAAACAAAGAAAAAGGCTCATGTCTTTAGCAGATGTCACTATAGCTTCAAAGGCTGTTTTGAACCGGATTGTGGCCATGAGCTTCAGAATGTTTGATGTCTACATCACAACCATGTCTTTTACAATTTTTTAGGTCACAATAATTATTTCTTAGATCCTTCTCTATAGAAATGAAAGGTAAATGCTAAAGGAGCAGCAAAATCCAATATGTGATGCCTTTTCATTTCAAATAAGCTTTCTCAGCTCTTNAATTATGCACATTCTATCTAACATTTTATATGGTAGAACATGTATTTCAGAGTGTACTACCATGAAAATGCAAACCATTTCAGTGCTGCTTTCTTAAAAGTATATTTCTAAACATAATTTAAATCNTAAAGGAGCAGCAAAATCCAATATGTGATGCCTTTTCATTTCAAATAAGCTTTCTCAGCTCTTCTTGAATTTAAGCACCTAAATTGTTGTTTAAATCCTGTAAGCCACACACAAGCACTACAGCGGGCAGTCTGCTCTTACACTACAGCTCATTCTGCTTTTTCTCTTCTCTCACAGATTAAATAGCTAAAATAGATCTTCTAAGGATAAACTTGTTTTTATGAATTTACTGATAGGAATTTCAAATATTTTATTTTTTTTTTAATACTTTTATACCTTTTCACAAAAACAATTATGTAAACTGATTTTTTTTTTTTTCTAGCA
>VZTM01022844.1:0-49497 GCA_013400555.1 Jacana jacana
TCCCTTCAGCATCTTGGTAGCCCTTATTGAAAGGTTTTTATCTTAGAGAGGAAACCTGTTAGGTAAAAACCAGCCGGTGGAGTGCATTTAAGATTGTGATTACAGAAGTCTGCTAATTAAGTATCTTGTTGCATTTTTGAACACTTGGGAGCTCTGTTACATCCCGCTCTCGCGCAGAAGCATGCTGAGTCGGGGTCCCTGCATTTCACAGGGTGGGAGGAATCATGCACCTGATGGGCAGTTTGCCCTCTTTTCAGTTGGTACCTAATTAGACCTCTCTATTTGCAAACCCTGCAACCTCTTTTTTTTTTTTTTAATCATTTTTTGCAGAAGTCTCTGCTACGTTTGGAAAAAACAAAACCAAACCAAAAACCTCCAAAAAAATCTGAAAAGCAAAGCCTCGGCCATGAGCACAGTCTTCCAGGCTGCAACCATATGGAAACCTGTCACTCACTGGAGCGTCATTCAAGATACACAGCCTGGTCCAAACCCCAAACCTGGCAAACTTCAGGCACCTTAAACACAACAAGGTGTGATGTCCCTTCCTCAGCGCCTGCTCGCTGAGGTCAGTGAAAAGCACGGAGGAAGGACCTGCAGTGACAGGACTGCGCAGCTTTTCCCCATGATTTCCCTCTGCTGCTGAATTCGCCCAGGGACCGCCCAGTTTGCAAATGTTTACACCCTTACCCAATTAACCAACAATATGGCTCCTGCATCTGTCAACAAACAAATCTGTTTTTGCTTTGTTTTAGCTCCTTGGCATTTTCTGTTCATATGGGTCGCCATTGTACTTAATTATCACACCATAACCCTTCTGCAGCTTCTACTTTGTTATTTGTGCTTTGTAAATATGTTGTTTACTACGAAGAACAGAAGCCTTATTAGAGAACCCAGCTCCTACCAAAAGAAATGGTTTCTCTTGTAAATGTATGAAATGTAAGGCCTAAGATGCTTTGTAACTTACAGAATTAGAAACCAAAGAGTGATGTATAATAGAGATCAAAGGACCCTGGAAAGAGCTGTGGCCTCTAAAGATGTATCCAATGCAGAGTTCTCACGAGTTTTATTCACTTAAATAGATTTAGGTGGATTATTTTGCAGTGCAAAGTATTAAACTCCGTTCATATCTAAATATTGCCCCTTGTTTCATTACCATTAGGATAAATTCTGCCAGTCATAGAAATCATAGAAAGACAAGGCTGGAAAGAACCTACAAGCCCATCTAGTCCAACTGTCCTCCTGTCACCAATACTACCCACTCAGCTACTTAATCATGTCTCATAGCACCTCGTCCAGAGCCTTCTTGGACACTGCCAGGGACGGTGACTCCCCCACCTCCCTGGGCAGGCCATCCCAGTGCCTGACCACTCTTGGGGAGAAAAAGCTTTTCCTGACATCTCATCTGAATTTCCCCTGGGCCAATTTGTGGCTGTTCCCTCGAGTCCTCAGTCCTTTGCCCTGAAGTCATTGCTTGGTGCTTTGTTCAGAACAGCCCTGCATGTAAGTTACATTGTCCAAGACACACATGCCCCAGCTATTTATATCGTTGGCAATTACAGGGGAAATAATTTACATGTGTGTTTATGTGCTGAATCAGATCTGATCCTGTTGAACTCAATGAGAACTCAAGCCCAACAATATGTG
Source organism: Jacana jacana (assembly GCA_013400555.1). Taxonomy (NCBI): domain Eukaryota; kingdom Metazoa; phylum Chordata; class Aves; order Charadriiformes; family Jacanidae; genus Jacana; species Jacana jacana. Next base: position 1,645 of record VZTM01022844.1, read on the forward strand.
GTTTTCTCCCACTCACATGCAGTCTAAGAGGCCACCCTCATGTCACGGGGTGGTACCAGCTGAGGAGGCGAATGTATCTGTAAAATACATTTTGTGGTTTTGCTCAGGTAAGTACCTCAGCATGAAATGTCAACTCAAAGCCCTTTAAAAGAGGCTCTAAGGCTGTTCCAAATTTAGGGAGTGAGGAGGGTGCCAGAGGAAGGACACAACATTCAGGTATTACTGGAGTGTAATTCGGGGCATCCCAAAGCCAAAGGAGATGCTGCCCTGGGAGGTCTCATCTTCAGGCAAATTACCTTCTCTGCAAACTTTAATCCTCCCCTCTCTGGGGAAGGCTTTCTGCCTCCATGATCAGAGCTGGGGGGTCACAGGACCTTGTATCTCTCAGTGGGAGATCTTGTCACTGAGCTATGAAATGTTTCACTATAACAGGTTTAAGCTGGTCAGACAGTACTTTTCCTCCAATTCTGGATAAGCTTTCACTTCAGCTTTGGTGCACTGGAACCAAGGCTCCTCTTTGAATGTACAAGGCTTCACTGCGTAACTGATGTGGGTTTGGTGCAGGGGAAACTTATTATTTTAAACAGGTATTTGTTTAAATGAATCCTGTGGTAATTATTTCCACTAAGCACTAGCTAATTGGTTTCTGCAGCACTCGGGAGTTTGGATGATTTCAAGATGCACAAAACCAAAATACAGTAACGTCAGCTCTTGTAATTCTCCTGTAAGAATTACAGCAGCTACTTACACTTGCCTTGGAATAAATTCCTTGGGGCTTTGTAATGGCCCAATAATGAAAATTTAAGATTAGTTTAAGCAACATTTTAATACATCTTTGTAGCAAATTATTTTTTCTTCTACAACGTTTCTTTTATTCCTATCTTCACTTTTGTTGACCTGTCTGTTCTATTACACATTCACATCCTGAACAGCTGTACTTTCACCATTTCAAAGGTGTGGCTCCTTACCCTCCCTAACTCTGCAGGGAAAAGATAAATAAACTAAAAAGAAAAAAGAAAAAAGAAAAAAGAAAAAAAAAAGGCTTAATGCCCAGGAAGGTCATTTAAAAGTAAAGAATGGAATACACAACTATTATGACACTTACACAAGCAGTAAATATCACACCCTTCACCTTTCTCTACACCCTCGGACAAGGATCTGATTCCCGAGCAGCACAGCCTCTATACCACTTACACACGCATGAATACCTTTAATGAATCTCACAGACAAAGAGTTCTTTTACTCTCTTTCCTAATCCTCCTAAAGTATAAATGCAATAGAAATTACTTAAAGGCACACCTGGTAAAGTACCAGATCTGTTTAAAAAAAAAACAACCTATATTTTCAGAACGACACACAAACAAATACAGTGAATCCTTTCCACCGACTGAAATATCCATGGGTTACACGGATCATACGCTCAACTTGAGCAAGAAACAAAAGTAGGGCCACTTTAGAGCAATATACGCCATTAGGTCTGGGTTAGTTGAATAAACTTGGAGATAATTTACATCTGAATTGAAGGAAGCCGTCACAAGCGAGGAAAAATATGTCATAGTAAAAGACTTCTACTCGCCTTCCGAGCACAACACTTCAATCCAGATACGTCAGACACGTCATGCTCTTGCTCCCTCCTTTCCCTGAAGAGATTTTCTCCAATCAGTATTTGAGACTGAGCATGTTTTAAAGCTCTATTTATTTCCTAAGCAAAGGCACATGTCGATAAACCAGACAACTGTGATTTCCTCTACTTGGAAAAGCCGTGCGAAGCTCCGGGACACCTGAGATGCCACCAGCCTGTGCCAGCTGTAAATCTGCATTGTCTTACCATAACCCATATCAGCAAAGACTCTGCTGCATAGATTTTGATCACTGCAGCCTTATAAACCTGGTTCATGTTACTTGGCTTTTTAAACAGCAAATTAAGATAGCAACTGTGTTCCTTTTTATAAAATAGTGAGCCTAATGGCAGGACAGTAAGTAGTCAGGATAAGCCCAAAGCCAGAGTTGCTGTATTTATATAGTCATGCCTGAAGTATCCTGTGCTTTGTAAAAGTCCAACATTATGAATTCATGATTCCACACAAAGGTTTAATTTTGTTTTTCTTCTTTTTTTTTTTTTTTTAAATCAGGAAAAATACTTTATGTTTGTGGAACAAAGTTTAAAAAACCCCATAAACACTAATCATTCTTGCACCAAATCCCAGGTGTTCTTTATGTTTAAAAAAATAGCAGATATTTTTAGCCAAATCCTATGACTTTTTAACAGTGGGTTGTAGAAGAAATATGTAAACAGTTTACCTGTCCTTCCAATAAGAGCCATTAGGAAACACTGTGTACAGCAGTTCCACTCGGGTAGCTCTGAGGTAGTTCTGGGCTGCTTTTGAGCCCAAACCAGAAATTCTCTTTACTGATCAGTACTCCCCCCCAGATAGGGCCAAAATGCATCCAGTTCCTAACACGACTGAGTATCTGTTTTGCATTTATTTCTAAGAATTAACCTCGCTGAAGAATCATTACAAAAAGGCCTTATCTTCCTCTAGTCCTTCAAGCAGCGCGTTTTCAATGACAAAAGAACAAATACACTCTCTCATTTTGGCAGAAGTGAAAATATGTATTTCAATTCATTTTAGAGTCTCTTTCAAAAACACCACTTTTGATGATGTGGTACTGGTGGTGATTGAGCATTACACAAGTTGCCTTATATACTGACAGCAAGAAGTCAGTGGCAGTTGGAGGAGTTCTCTGCAGGTACTGGATGGTGCTGGTTTCCACCACGCCAACAACCCCAAGACTGGAGGACTTCAGATTCTGAGGGAAGAAGAAGGTGCTGTAAAGCTCTCCTTGGATTTTCCACTTTCCTCCCTTCCTTCTTTCTGGTTTCCAGTCTTTGATCTAGTCAGTAACTCTTTGTGTGGTTTCTTGGAAAATGCTGTAGCTGACAGAACACCCTGGAACCTGCTTTTCCTTGACAGGGGACCTGTGGGCAGAGGAGCTCCATCTCCCGCTCCTTCACACTATTTACTTTCCCTTTTCTTGCTGAGTAGAGAAAGGGTTTAAATACTGGTCTTTACATCTGTGTGTTAAGCACCCTTTCTGCTGTGCCGAGGAGCAAACAGGTCCATTTACTTGTGGGCACTGCTGCCAGAGTGCTTATATCAAGCTAACAATTACTCACGTACTTAATTGTTTTAAAATGTGCTAGCTCCAGAGAAGAGAGCTCCTGTGCCCAGAAATACTCCAGCTTCTGCCAGGGATGTCAATGAAGGGCTGAAAGGAAGGAAACAGCCACATCTTCTGGAAGTTTGAAAAGATGTAAGTACATTTAGCGCTCCAAGTGAGCCGCAAGAACTTCGCATCCATCCCCAAGGGGAGTGGATGGGAACAGTCACTCACAGGAGAATGACCCAGGATTGGATTCATGTGCACTTAATTATAACTGCATGGAAAAACAATCCCAAAGGATTAAGATGTTCAGATACCACAGTGATATCTACAGTATAACACTGTGATTGGTAGATAGGTAAATAGAATAAAAAGCGTGCCTAAGACTGCTTTGGTGACTGAGTCTGATGTATTACTTATGCAATTACCAAAACAGCAGGAGATCATTAAATTTTCTGGTAACCAGACACAGCATTCTTAGTATCATACTATTACAAAGGCTCTTTACTGGTATTTTATCATTACATTTTCTTTCTACGAGGGGAAAAAACAACAACCCACATAAATATTATCATTACATTTTCTTTCTATGAGGGGAAAAAAACAACAACCCACATAAATATTATCATTACATTTTCTTTCTACGAGGGGAAAAAAACAACAACCCACATAAATTCTGGGGAAAGCATACAAAATATCTGAAGAAATATCCAGCTGATGCTGCATAACGCCGTACGCACCAGCAAAGCTCCACAGCTTGAACTAAAGCATCTTCCCCTGAACAATAACACGCCTCCCCCAAAATAAATGTTTTGTAGAACGGGGCAGTGCTGAATAAAAGCAGAGTTTTGGTCAGAGGGATGTGCTCAGGTGGAATATGTTAATCCCATGGTTGGCATTAGTCATTGGGTTAACTAATGAGGATGACTCAGCCGAGAGTTCACACACGGCGTTGGGCGTTCAGGGTTGTGGTGAATGCTTGCTTACTTTAGCCAGCCGTAAGTAAAAAGAGCTCATCTGAAAGGCACACCTATTTCCTGAAATTGGTTAAACATTTCCCCATATTCAAATAGAGCTGCTGGAAGAGATCAGAAACTATATTGACCCACGGAATGTAATTCTATTTCTTTTTAGAGTACGCTTACATCTACGGGATGAGGAAGGCAGTCCTGCCACCTCCTTTCAGTGACTTGATGCTTTATCTTCCTCTTCGGGTGTCACAGTTACTTATGCAAAGACACCTGGTCTGAAAAGACACATCAAGCCTGTTTTTCTTGGAAGAAAACATGGAAAATCCTTCTGTAACACTTACAGAATTTATGACTGCCTATATGGAAATTGTATTTCCGCAACAGCAAACGTTACATTTCAAGAAGCAAAACCTCCTCGATGTTCTCTAACCTACTGCCACTGAGCTCAGCGGGGCAGGAATATCACACCTACTCACTTTGTAGGTGCTGACTTTAAATAACATGATCCTATTGTTTGGGAGCAACAATCCTGTCAAAAGCAAAAAAACCCAGTGAAAAATAATGCTTCACCCTTCTGGCTGCAGGGGACGTGGCCCATTCCTCTGGCACTCAAGGTTCATCAGTCCAGTCCTTCTGCTGGTACAAGTCATCAGGAAGAACGATCAGAAATCACACTTCTCAGAAAGGCATGGGAATATGCAAGGCTGGTATGGCCAATTTGCTTAAGCAACTTCTCAGTGTCTTAGCTAAACTAAACATAGCTGCTTGGATAAATAAAATAACAACCTATCCTGAAAAGAGAGGTGAGACAAGGGCAGGGCAGGGACTATTGACTTAAGGACAGTTGTAAATGACAAAAGGAGGGACGTCTACCTTTGTAGGTGGTTGTGGCCTTGTGTAAACTAGATCAGAGCCACCACCTGACCTGAAATAATTTTAAATTATGTGCATTAAAACAGATGATAACACTACTTTATGTAGCAGGAAATACAAGTAACTGAAAAATTGCATGGATCACATGTTAAATTTTCTCCTGAAATTACAAAAAACACAGTCAATTTTTTTTTAACATATCAGAAAAATCTCTCATTAGTCTGAAACCCTCCTTTTCCATCAGGCAGATACTCAAGCCCTGTTACTGATTTATGTGAAGTTACTCAAAGTGCTGTTGGGTATAACCACGACACTGCACGAATCCTCTCTCACAGTAACATCTTACTTCCATCTTTCTATCAAGATGATGATTAGGGGAAAGAATGTTAAAAGCCCGAGATGGTTCTGGACATAGAACTCTTCCATTTAAAGAGTTCAGACGCCACCTAATGTATTTAAAAGTAGGTTATTTGAAGGAACTCATTAGCACTAGGTGAAATGCAGAATAACCCTTGCAAAGGATGGCTTCTAGACCTGCTATACAAGGTTGCCAAACTCCCCGGCACAGCGATATAGGGATCATGCCCTACCATTACCTTGCTGAGAAGACCAGAGGACAGTGTCCTGCTCGGGTGAGGATGGGTGCCAAGTGCTGCAGCTAAACTTACTGTCCTCTGCCGTTGGTTTCACTACTGTGGGCATCAAAGAGGATTGCTCCTGCCAGAGCACAGGAGCGAACAATCACGTTTGGGTTCGGAGGAATACCTTACCCTACACTCTTCTATAGTATTAAGAACTGCCTGAAAAATCACTGAAATCCTGATCATACCTAATTTAACTCCACTTAAATTATCTTCTGCCCTTTCAAGGGAGACAGATTTTTTGTTTCTGTTTATTTAAACTGCTGTTGAAATTGGTTAATTAAAAGGATTTAAAAAATCTTAATACTCTAAACAGAGCAAACTGGTTCTGAATTATTAAGCAACATTTTAGATGCATTTAAATAACCTTAAGTGACTTAACTGCCACCTGATCCTAAGCTGTGGCTCAGAAAAATAAAATGTGAAAAATTGTAGAAGTCTTGGCTTACCAGGGCTTCCAGATACAGTAAATAAAGAGCTTAAGTCTCTAATACCGTGTCTGCAAGAGGCCTACTCTCAAATACATCACTAATACTCCACCTTAAGGAGAAATAATGAGGAGATGAAATTGTAGACTGCAGCTTTGATTTTTCAGAAGACATTAATAAATTCAGTCTTTCAAAAGAGGAGGACCTCCCTTTCTGACAGATACAAAAAAAAAACCATTCACAAACATATCATTAACCCCAGCAGGGTGGCTGAATCCCCTTTTGGGTAAGTTTGTTCTGCATGTTCCTCAAGACCCAGTTTCAGGAAGACCCGGTCAGACCAGTACAGCTTCCTGCCTGAAGTGTGGTGATATGCCCAGGCCATAAGATGTTACAGAGTTTTAGGAAGACCTCTGCAGACCACCATCACAGAAGGAAGTGAGGAACTCATCCTCGGGGAAGTCTCCAGGGAGAAGGGAAAGTCTGCAGGGATCCTGCAGCTGGGCAGAGCGAGAGGACTATCAAAATTAGTGTTTGGGAAGGCTTTCAAGAGAAATGGACTCAGAAGAAGTAGTGAATAAGGTTGGCTGAGCATGCTAATATGCTTAGGGAAAGCCCTTTTTGTTACAGTCAAATGCATTTTGAAGATTAGAGCAATTCTGGGAAGAAAAGGAACTATAATTCTAAATTCAGCACTTATACTTAAGGGGCGCACACATTTCCTTCCCCAAAGTCTTTGCAGGTGCATCGAAGAATAATGCAAAGAGCTTACAAAGCAGCTTTTCACTGCGGAAGGTGTGCTTGCCAAAGGGGTTCCAAGCCAGAGGCAGGAGTTACCTGCCATCCCACGCTGACCCGTGTGACACACACCGGAGGGCACGCTTCCAGCGCTGCCGCGGGGAAGGGACGGGGAGAGGAGGTGGTGAATGTCTACTTTCAGCCCCAGCAGAAAGAACACCACAGTCGGTGACAAAGACCCAATAACAAGTCACTGCATGCGCTTAACTGCTTCGGAATGTCACTGCTGCTTTAAAATCTACAAGTAGTGTCTGGAAAAGGTTAATCTGTGTATTTACTCATGTGTAGAAGTTTGTATTTACAGTAGGGTTATGATACCAACTTTAAGTTAGCTAAGGATATCTGTGTAAGCAACTGGAACACAGAACTAGGAACTAATGAATTTGTATTTACCAAAGTAGTAAAAACACTTCAACGACACTGTATCAGGACTGATGGCTTTAAAAAGCAGGCAAAAACGCTCTGACAGACTTATTATGAGACAAAGCTGATTTGGTTCATGATAATCCCCTCTTTTTGATAATTCAGAAACACTTTTGGGGGTGGGTATGTTACTGTAATAGAGATTAGAACTGAAGAAAAAAAAATACCAATTTGAGAAGACATGTTTGCATCTTATTGCAGCAAAAACTCCAGCAAAGTAATTCTGGTACCTTCAAACGCATTTTTTTCAAAACCATGAGGTATATTTTAAACACAAACAGATGTTTTAAAAGCTCTTAATTTCTGGAGCACACCCACTGTAAGTGCCCTGATCTTGTCGTGCAGATTTCAGTGGATGTTTGTGACACACATCACAGCACAAGGGTCTTGACAACGTACAGTGTATTTTTTAAGAGACTTCTATTCCATGGAGTGCAAGGCAATGAATATCTGCTTTTACCAAACTTCCAAGGAATCCATCAGTGACTTTATTTATTTTATTTTATTTTAAAATCTGTCTATGGAGTTGCACATTTCTGCCTTTCCAGACCTGGGGAACAAGGCAGATGTCATTTATAGTTCTCGATGGTTAGCAAGCCCCTGGGGATTATTTTTTGTCTGCTGTAGCTCTGGTGGTCACAATGGCAACCAGATTCATACACAGCCACTGAGTCAATCGGCATGAATCATTTATGTGACTCCTCATACATGGCATTATTAGGTTGGAATCACAGAAAAAAGGACGACAGGGTCTTTGCTTCCCACGCAACAGAGCTACGGCTCCATATCCTGCCGTTAAATTCTCCTTCCTTCGCTGCAGCCTTCTCTCCCTGGCGGTTTCACAGATGTACTGAAAATACCAGTCTGTTCTGATTTAGTGGGCTTTTTTTCCCCAATTCTGCTCCTTTTCTGATCTGTTCTTATGTGGGTCATCAGATCAATATTTGAGTTTGTTACAGAGGACTAAAATGAATGATGATGATGTGATTAAGCACAGGCACAGCCAGTCGAAAGCGCAGAACAAATGTAAAAACTTAGAGTAATATACTTGTAGGATTTTTTATATTAAATACGTAGTAAGACGTAAATATGTTCCAGGTAGGATGGTATGACTTGCAGAATACTTATAATACAGGAAAACATTGTTTAGACTGTAAAAGACTGCTTTTATTCTGTCAAGGAAACTGAACAATCAGTAACCCTGGAAACATAGATGGCTTCTAGTCTTTGGTTCCACTGGAAATGATATTACATGCGTAAGGAGTGGAGTTAATTAGTGACTAATGAGATTCCTTAAATGCAGCTTTTCGGTCTGACTGATTAGGATTCTCCATATAAGACAAGGTGGAAGAAAAGCTTGGAAGAAAAGCTTGGAAAACTACAATCCTGTTCACCGAGTTATGCCAAAAATTGGTCAGAAATCATACCCACTCTCAAGGTTGTAGGCTTGCTATGGAGGTTATTTTCTTCCTCTTAGAAATAAGATGCTAAAGCAAGAGGTATCTGTCACAAAGCAGTACCTTAAACTTGCTAATCAGAGCCTTATTCCTACTGAACTTCCTCCAGGGGCAGCGACGGGAAACAAAGCGGAAAAACGACCCAAGTTACTGAGCAACTTGGATGAAAAATGGCATCACCAGTCACCTGGAGATGCCCCCAGCAAACACTACCCAGAGCTGTCCCCCTTCTCTGCAGTCCTGAGGCACCACAGCCAAAAGCCTGCTGAGCTTCACTCATCACTGCTTGGCTCTGTGCTGTCACCTCTGCAGCGCCCGTGACCTTCACCTCTTAGGCAGGACCCCAGGTAACGGCTGCACAGCTGGACCCACCGAGGTTTTACCTTGGGTGTAACAAGGGCCAGGTAAGAAATGAAAGTTAATTTCTAACACAGCAGAAAACACACAGGTACCTTTTCAAAGCAGCTCAGTAACCAGCACATAAATACCTGTTGGTAAACCAGCCAAATTCAATTGGCTTTTGTAAACAGTATTGATTGTGAAAATCAGTCACAGCAGGTACATCGTTAGAATTTCGAGGTAGGAGATACAAATGATTATTTATTGGTATTATGGAACAAGGAGATGAATAATTCATTAGAATGGACTGATTAGCTCATAACTGCACACTGTGTGACACTGAGCCTCTATTGCTCCTACCATAATGTTGCATCAAAACGGCAAAACCAGAAAGATCAGAAGTGTCAGCCCAGAACAGAGCTAAACCCTGTGCTAACACCAGTGCAGCTTCCTCCAAAACAGGACCTGAGTGATGGTGGCTCCACACATTCAGGTGTTTTCCATTCAATATGGCCCACGACTCGTTTCAGAATCAGAAGACTGTGATAATGCCACTGGAAACAGGTTTCACAACACAATTTTGTATGTAACATAAGAGAGTCAGTAGGTCAGCACCTGGCCTGCTTAGGGCCACGGAGCTTGGCAGCACTAACGTATTTGGGCCTATCTTTTACCTTCTACGCTATAACACGCCGCTCATCTAACATACAACGGTAGGAGGTAGTGGTATATAATCCCAGAAGGTACATTTACTCACATCTCTCCTCGGAAAGGTGCCCAGCAGCTTGTACTCCTCCCAAGGATACCCCTTGGAAGCTACAAAATCAAAGACGACCTGCAGTTTGCTGCTGGCCAGGAAACGTCGCTCAAAGAACTCTCCGCTGGGCGTCCGGATGCGCAGTTTACTGACGGACTCGGTGCTCTCCTCCTTCGGCTCGGGAGGCAAAGACTGCTCGAGAGAGAGCCTGATAGCCTGAGGAAGCAAAAATAACCATTCAGGTTGCAAGGCCAGCAACAGAAGAAAAGGATGGAAAGCAGAAGAAAAGGACTGGAGATGTGCACGGTGCTCCGGAGCCACAGCTCTGCTTCGTATCTCAATGACAAAATAATTTTTCTTCATTCCTTAATAACAGCCCACCAGACAACTAATTAAAATAAATCCTTCTTTATAACACATATTATTAGGTCTACAGTTAATGCACGATGGGGATAAGTAATTTAATCATTTGGCAGAAAGCCTCGGAAAAAATTTGAATGAGAGAATAATTGTCAAGTGGCCAATTGCTTCCTTAAAGGGTATAAATTAAAAGGCAGTAAAAGTATTTCTTTAAATGCACTTATCAAATTGCCTTCCTCTTGCACAGAGTAATTGACCATTTGCAGCAAAGGCAAGACCTTTAGTGGCAGTAAAGGTCTTTCACCTTCAGGGTAAAAAGAAATATATGCGGGAGATTTACTATAAATAAACTAAAACTGTGTCAAAAGACTTAATTTAAAATGTCATGAAAGTACATTAGATGTATAGAGCATGCATAAAAGTAGGAATGGTCAAGGAAGAAAAGTGGGAGGACAGAAATGGGGTTTAAGATTTAAAGCAAGCAATTGCTATTATTATCATCGGGACACTTTCTGTACCAACTTGTATGAAATCAGCCCCAAAATTGCAATGAGGTTACACATCTGAAAACATGTATGATGGTCTTCTTGCCAACGTTGTGTGTGCTGCTGGTGGCAAGATTTTAAGAGCAGGAGCCAGGTCTGTGTTCTCTGTCCTCTGCCTCCAGGAGCTACTACAATGCTACTACTTTGAGCAGAAAGGGTTTTTTTACAAACTGATGCCTATTATTGGATGGCTGAAGGAGGTGGGCTTGATTTTCGAGGGTACTGAGTGCTGCCAATACTCATGGAGAGGCACTGGTTAAAATTGGACCATGGTTAGAAAGTAGCTTCGTGGAAGCATCACCTCACTTAGGGCAACAGTTAATGAGAATGTCAACGAGTGGAAGAAGCAGCATTATCACGCTGCCTCCCCAAAATATGGCTAAAGAGACTATATTCCAAACTGGAAAGGCAGTTGGGCAAGGTTTTACCTTGCTTTTGGAGGAACGTTCATGATACATAGTTGCTATTTGTGCCTTTGAAAACCTCCCCAAGGTCATTTTATTAACAGAAACTGATGGAGAGTGATGATTACCCTGAAGAGAAAGGACTGGGCAGAAGCAAGATTAGGAAGGCTTTAAAATAGTCTACTTCTTACACACGAACCTCTGAGCAAATTAGATCTCAGTATAAATATTTATACATAGAACTTGAGTTCATTTTCGCTCATCTACTATGAGATTATATTTTAAATAGATTCTATTTTAATTTTCTCTCCCTCCATTCTCAACCACCTGCTTACTATCTTTCTGTTTTGACATTTCCCCACACAGTATAACAACAGATGCTACATTATTTACTGAACCCAATCAATTATATTATAGAAAAATAAACAACAGTAGCTCATTAGTGCTCTGCTCTTTGTGCAAAGAGTGCGTTGCTCCCCGAAGTAACTCGTCTCCAAGGCTCCAACATAAAACGGCAATTTACCATGGATATTCCGTACCAGCAAACCAAGCCAGAAAACAACGATGCGATGGATCACGTTAATAACTCTTGGACCTGAACAAGCAATTTCAGTTTGTTGATTAAAAAGATGTTCAGGATGTGAACAGCTCAAGAGCCAGATTTTAAATATACGAACTGAACATCAAGCCGCCTCTGTAAGCAAACACTGTTGCAGGACAATTCAGGAGGAGTAATCCCTATACTTGAAAATGGGGAGTGTTAGTAAACATTATTGTTAAAATCCCTTTTCTTCTACTAAGCAAACATATCCTATTATTGTCATTACTGCACTCCACGTTAAAACAGGGAAGCTCAGGTATGTTTTGATAACATGGACCAATCTCGCAGCCTTTGCACAAGAAAACGATTTCCAAAAGGCCAAGGTATCAGAAAAGGTTCAGGAGTGGATATAACAAAGCAGAATGAATTATTGTTTCTATGCATGCCAAATTACTTTAAAAAAGAAAAACCTACTTCTTAACTTGAATCTGAGTCCGAGCTGATTGCTCCACAGACCGTTACCGCTCCAGACCTGATTTAGTTCAGTTCCTATTAACCTCACAGAACTGCCCTCCTACAGCTCCTCCTGACACGGTTCTCGGTCCGGTTTTGTGCACTGCTCCTCCCGTTGTGTCTTAGTTTCCATTCTTGCCTCACGTTAACAACTGGAGCTAAGTCATCAGCTACTGCAGGATAAGGAAGCAGCAGGGCACTGCATCCTTCCCAACCCATGGAATACTGCTGGTTGGACTCAATTTAGTATTTACGCTGCGGTACTGTTTAAAAGAGTCTCGAACGTTTAAATGGTTCAGGTTTTTTAATGCAATTACCTTGGTGAAAAAAAAATCTATATGCAAATGCACTGCTCATACAGTTTGTTTATTGGGGAATTGTTTTATCTCAGGGAATAATAAAAGCATTCACAGCCAACTTTTTTGCAGTTGTATAATGCAATTTTTTCCTACATCAGCAAAGTACACAAGACTGAAATGTCAAGTATACATTTAAGTCCCATGTAAGGGGAGAACAAGCAAGGCTGTGACTTATCAGGATTCCAGAAGTTCCAAGGACTTTAACTTTAACTCCACTTTAACTAAGTGGAGAACTAAATGAGAATATAATTCCAAATTTCAGATCTCCATAATCCAGGACAGTCAAAGCAAAGAAGTTACATTAAATCCCCTAAAAATACTGGAACTCTGATATTTTATAAAAATGAATAAATATTTGTAGTATTTCTGTCTTATTTATACTTTATATCATACTGGAAACATACTCAGGACAGATATTCAATAGGGTTGCTGATGCAGCTTTGTATTCATTAGCAAACTCCTCCACAGGAGGTTCTTATATGCCTAGAAGTCCAAGCAGAACCCCCAAAAAGTCTGATTTCAGTCAAGACATTTATATGTGAATATCACTTTGATTTTGAAAATTTTATTCAAGGATTTCCACAAAGTCCTTTTGAAGGACCAGCTGCATTTCACAGCAGTTCTGTAAGGACTTACATTTGAAGAAATATTGGAAATATTTTAATGACTAATGAATATTTTACCTATCATTTGAAATGTGGTGGCACTTCAGGAGAAAAAAACCTGGCCGTACCCCAGCCTTTTTACCATATTTTGTATTTGCCAGGAGGTGAGAAAGAGGAAGTCACCCATATAAGTAAATTTGTGTACATGATGCTTTATGGAAATACCTACACAGACACACAGACAGGACAGCAGCCACCCTAGAATCCTGAAAGAGGCTGCAGGAGCTGTCTTGGACAGGCACTAGGTCCTCCCAATCTAAAAAACTGAGAGCATCTACAAAATAGCAGAGTCTGAAGAACAGTACTCTTCACAGCACATAGTTTCTATTTTCTTACAGAGAACTAGAGTGTTTGTTTAAATACAAGTTTTATTCTAAGGAAGATTCTGGAGAAGACCAATTTGAAATTTAAAAATGTACCATAACTGCATTTTTCTAGGTTTTGATATATTTTTTAATTTTTTTAGGTGTTTTATCTCTCAAATTAACTGGCAATTTGTTTGATCAGAACTGCAGCTAGGCTTTGTGCTACTCCCTGCAAGAAATGAAAGGGCTCCTTGGAATTATATTGTTAACAGGAGGGATGGCAGAAACAAAGTTAGAGGTTCCCAAAGAGTCTACTGCTTATGGAACTCATTTCATGGATGTCCTACCTAATATCTGACTGCAATTCAGACCCAGATGATGTAATTGTGACCCAGATGATAGATCAGAAAAAGCTATTAAACAGCAGATGAAAACGATTTGGCTGCACTATATTTTAAATATTTGGTAAGAAATTAATGAAATAAAAAGTTGATGTTTGCATAAGAAGTACACATTGAATTAAAGTTGCAATGAGCCTTGAACGAAAGTTGCAACGTCCATAGGCTTCATGAATCCAAAAGTTGTCAGAAAAGGTAAAATATCCCACCTCACGTTCTTCCTCTTGTTCTTTCCGAATCTGCTCCAAGCGAAACTGCTCTGCCATTTCCCTCTCTTGTGCTTCCCTCTAATAAACACAAACAGCATCACACATGTATCACCCCACTTTCCACACCGGTGTTTAATGACATGCATTAGCTATATATAAAAGCAAAGAAACTTCTCAACTTTTCTGTAGAAATTAATACAAGAAATAGGATATTCATTAAGTTATCTTTTCCTGACATTCTATTATTAAGTGGGGCCAGAACTTCTTTAGCAAAAAGATGTAAATTCTACTCCCAGTGACCTAGTACCCTTTTATAACCACTGAGGGCAATTATGGCTCCTCCAGCAACCATCTCATCTTAAAAACAGGACCCAAGCTGGGCAGTCCTCTGCACCTGGGAGATCTCACCAACTACAGAGAGATTCCTGCCCTGACGTTGCTGCCCATCGCTTCACCCTGCACACACCTTGGCTCTGTCAGCCTCCAGCGATATGCGGTACGCTTCGTCCTGCTCTCTCTTCACATTTTCTCTGGCCTCACGTTCATCCTAGGGAAGAAAAGACACCAAAAAATATCAGCAAACTGGACCAATATGGTACACATGTTTATGTTCACCAGCACTCTTTAACCCCAGTGACTTCAAAACACCTGACTGCCTTACTCATCTAGCTGGGAGAAATGAGCTCAGAAACACCCCAAGGGGAACCTTGGCTTCTGAAAATTATGACTTACCTAAAGCTATGATTCAATTGCCATGCTATGGACTGGTGTGACCAAACCCTGGCCTGAGGGCTAGACCTAGCACCCAGGCTCCTTGCCCTGCCATTTTTATCATGGCTGTGGCTAGTACAGACCCCTGGATGGGGTGGTAGGAGGGGTACATGTGGGCTGGTGCTGTGGAGGGTCTTGCAGGGATCTCCTGCAGCTGGCAATTTGGATGGTCTTGTAACAGGGAAGGACAGACTGAGGTTTAAAGGATGAGGCTGGATTTTCATTTGCTCTCTGCTCAGACAGACAGCGGGCAAGGGCTTGTCCTGGGAGAGAAGGCCTGCTCCCAGGTCCTTCCTTGGGAAAAAAAGCCCTCAGCAGGATCCATCCAGGGTCATGACTATTAAACATCATCCAAAGACCTCAATTCATGTTGTGTTGAACATCCCCCTCTACTCTGCACTGATGAGGCCACAGCTGGAGTATTGCATCCAGTTCTAGGTCCCCAGTTCAAGAGAGACAGGGAACTACTGGAGAGAGTCCAGCATAGGGCAACAAAGATGATTGAGGGATTGGAGCACCTCCCTGAGGAAGAAAGGCTCAAAGAGCTGGGACTCTTTAGCCTGGAGAAAAGAAAGCTGAGTGGAGGCCTTATGAATGCTTACAAGTATCTAAAGGGTGGGTTGAAGGAGGATGGAGCCGGACTCTTTTCAGTAGTTCCCAGTGACAAGATGAGGGACAATAGGCTCAAGCTGGCAAAAATGAGAAAAAACATCTTTGGGGTGAGGGTGCCAGAGCCCTGGAACAGGCTGCCCTGGGAGGGTGTGGAGTCCCCTTCTCTGGAGACTCCCCCCCTCCTGAATGCAGCCCTGAGTGATGTGCTCTGGGCAATCCTGCGTTGGCAGGGGGGTTGCACTAGATGATCTCTAGAGGTCCCTTCCAACTCTGACAATTCCATGATTCTGTGATTTTACACAGATGGGAAAGCAGCAAGTCCCAGTCCGAAGTGCCTCAAACATACAGATGCAGGCAGACAGGAAACAGGGGATTAGCATGCCAACTTCGAGCCAGCAAACCTAGCAAAGTATCTTATTAATCAACACAGCATAAAAAAAAACAAACAAAAAAAAAAGATTTTACTAAAAATATTCAGCTGACAAAGCGAGGCATCCTCCATGTGATGGAGGATCAAGAAGTGGACGTTGCTGAAAGGAGGGATAACGCACTGAGGTGGTCTCTGGTAAAGCAAAGTGTACGATCAGCAGCTTCACACTCTGCCTCTGCAGCCAGAGACTGTGGCTGCTCCCTTGCACTTACTCCTCATCCTCCCCGAGCCCTGCAGAGGCTGCACTGGTCCCTACAAAAACCAGTAAGATTTAGCCGTGAGGCTGCTGGCGGGCTCAGCACGGTCACCGGTGTAACACAGCACCAATAAGGCAGCACTCGCATGGGGGTAACTCTGCCCCCTGTATTTCACAGAAATTAAAGCCTACTACCTACTGCTTTTTGAAGAATGATGTGAATTTTTTCATTCACCTGCCAGGTTTATTCCACATCACAGCATTATTTTGCCAAGCAATTGATTCTCTCTCCCCCACACTCCACTATTTGGCAGAACCTCGACTCTAGGTGGGAGGAGCATGCGTTAGCTGCTGCTATCATGTCATGCAAACCTGCCAAGATGTTCCTCAAACAAAACCCTAACGTGTTAGTGGTTAAAAAGCTCTGAAGAAGCATGTGACCACAAAAGGAAAGGACAAATCGCAGGAAAAGGTATACAACCTCCAGCTGGAAAGTAACAAGATCTTTTAAGAGGAAATTCTCCTTCCTTACAGAAACAGGGCCCAAGATTATTCTACAATCAGTGTGTCCTAAATTTCATTCACAGAAGATAGAGAGACCATCAGTTTTTTTAGCAGAGCTAAGGCATGAGCAGAAGTAATTCTTGCAAAATGTAAAAAGGACAATAACCACTGAATAACCCATGCCCCTCCTGGCTTCTCTGGCCATTGATAAGCTTTTATGGGCTATGTTTAATTTACAGAATCACAGAATATCAGGGATTGGAAGGGACCTTGAAAGATCATCTAGTCCAATCCCTCTGCCAGAGCAGGAACACCTAGAGCAGGCCACACAGGAACAGAACACCTTCAAAAATTAACTCAAATCTGATAGCAGAAACTACCCTGCATTAATATTCCCTTTCTGAGAAGGGGGACGTTGAAATAATTAAACAGCTCTGACTTTTCTGTTGTCCAAAAATGAGGAAAGCTTCTTGAATACACAGAGGTTTTCCCAACCCTTCTCACAGCTGGAATGTAACAATAAAGGAAAAAGATTTGTACTATCTGTATTGAGACTTTCCGTGAGTGTACCGTAAATGTAAATCTTAACATGCTGAGAACCACAACTACCTGCCCAAACTGACCTACAAAAAGAAGATGACTTCAGGCAACCTGTGGGAGGACAAGCATTTTAAAAAAAAAATATTCAGAATTGTTTCAGAGAGAACCTGTTTAACTTACAAGTGTTGCAACTTCGTATCTCACACGCTACCAGAATTTCAAATGTCACACAAGGCCAGTGAAGCCCAGGAGAAAAGTGAAAGATCAAAGGCAACTATTGCAACTATTGCAACTACAGGCTCGCTCTTCCATCGAGGACAGCTAGCAATTAACATGTAACTACTTTCGTTCACAAAAAGAAAAAAACCAAACCAATAACCCAAACAAACCCAAACCCAAAGCAACCCTCTAAAAGTAAAAATTTTAAAATATATCAAAAATTGTTAAAAACTCACTCCAAAAATAGATACTTATCGGAGTTCTAAGAAACTGACTACTGGCTTTTATTTTACATTTTACAAACTGTCTAGAAACTCAATGGAATTATTAGAAGTTACTTGTGATGAGCACAGGATTCATTTACCTACGGAGAGCTTTACTGAAGAGCTCTGGAAATTGGTTTGATTTGTATAATCTGTATGACAA
Organism: Jacana jacana; assembly: GCA_013400555.1. Classification (NCBI taxonomy): domain Eukaryota; kingdom Metazoa; phylum Chordata; class Aves; order Charadriiformes; family Jacanidae; genus Jacana; species Jacana jacana. The sequence goes on from VZTM01022844.1 coordinate 19,494, forward strand.
CTGCAAAACATACTGACACTATAGATTCTACAACAGGAATGTAAAGATGAATTCCAGGCGTGTAAAAAAATACAAAAAGATTTCTTTCCTCCCTATTCATCACCGTTATCATCGTCCTAAAAGTGGATTATGAAAAAGATGTCAGGAATGTGAAGAATTACTACGCGTGACTGCCTGGTCCTCACGGAAATATTTGAGCCACATGGAAAAGTAAATGACCGTGCCACCGAGCTTCCCACTGCATTGAAACGATACTGTTCTTACTGGAACAGACCTTAAACCCAAATCTGGAATCCAGATTTCTTTAGGTAAGAGGCAGATCTAATCCTACGAATGTCTCTTTGTACCCATTTCTGTGTTTTGTTAATACTGTTCACACTCTGCAGGAACCACCTCCACTACAGGGATTATGGCAAAACTGCAGTATTGTCTGGTCCAGAGTTACACCTTTGACAAATTTTAAACATTGCTTACTACAGATCCTTCTGTGCTGCAGTCTGTTATTTCAGTCATCTCTTCCTCCAGAGAAACCGTACAAAGTACAAGGATGACTCAAGTTTACCAAAAGCAACAAAAGAAAATTCATAATGGTGACAGAAAAAGCAGAAGCAAATATTTTGCAGAGGATCTTTCATTGCCCTACCAAAGACCACATCAAGAAAAAGGGAATAGTGATACCTCTAATAAGTAATAAAAAACCCTGTCCTAAGTATTATCCATTAAGATGATGTGAGGTGGCTGACAGCTTTCCTGGTAAACCTTACATAAACTGTAGCATCGCCTCGACATCAATAAATTCTTCACCACAATACTTTTGCAATGAAGGCAAAACTGCCATCTTTCTCTTTCCAGAAACCAAGGTGTGAACAGACAACATCGTAGCCCACGTCACTTAAAAAGCCTTCCTCGGAACAGGGGGTCAGGCTCAGCGTTTCTGAGCTCCACAGCAGCGACCCAAGGGGGACCATCCACAACCCAAGGAGTTTGGGCATCAGACCAGGAGATGACTCTCCTTTGCCCCTTGAAGGGAAAAAGTCACAGGTCTCTGCTTTCCCGTTTTGACAGTGCAACAGTTCATTCAAAGAAAAATGGTTATTTAAAAAAAAATAAATGTAAAAATCCCATTTATCCAGAGAATATATTCTTCAGCTATGAATTTTCTTTGCTACCATGCACATAGTCATAACAGAAGCACAAGTGTAAAAAAGTAAAGTCATAACAGTGAAAGTAAGTGTAAGTGTAAAAGTAAAGTCATAACAAAAATAGTAAACACTTATATTTAGGAGATGGTTACAGTGAACCAGATAAAACCTTCCTCAGGGGTCCAAAGCTCAGAAAAACTTATAGATAAGGTTAAGAAGAAATTTAAGATAACTCTTTCTGATAACTACTCCCTAAACTGTTTCTTGAAGTTACATCTGCAGCACCCAATAGCAGGCATTTTCAGACGCAGGATGATGGGAACAGGGGATTCCTGACTGCATTTAGGGACGTGATGCCCCCTTTTCCTGCAGATTACACAGGGTGGAAGGGGTGGGGGGAAAATACACAAGACATTTGGCTTTTTGGATGGGTTATTTTGCTGGAAAAGTCAGCATTGACCCTTCTGACCTATTTTTTGTATTTACTACTGTTGTTTCTGAAGGCAGGATTTAATGATTCAGCCCCAGGAATCAGCTTTGCACCTGATTTTTCTAAGGGAGATGTATTATACTTTACTCCCCATTGGTCTTTAGCATCAGTTTTACTACGAAGTAAAACTAGATGAGGGGGAATTTGAGAAGATAACAACGAGCAGAAGACTTTTCTCAGAGCATCAGTGGGTCCCTAAGGGCCGTTACAAGAAAGAAAAAGAACAACAACAACAAAAAAAAGAGAGTGTATTTACAAATGCTGAATGGTTATCTGAGAGACAGTTCATTTCACTGAACCACTCCTGAAATTACAATCTGCAAGTGCTTAAGGCTATTCAAGGGAGCATTAAAGAGAAACACCCCTTTGTCCAAACAAACCAGTGCAAGAAAGGCATTAATTTGACTCACTAAGATGACAGACTTGCACATTGTATAACTTAAACATACATGATGGAGAATATATAGATGAAAAAAAGTGTACACAGAACGTGCTGGCCATATGAGAACGGTGAAGACAAAGCAAATGAACGTTTCTGAGGTGGCACAACCACAGGTGGGGAGGCAGGACAGGGCAGAACCACCAGAGGATTCGAAGTCCAGTTCCAGATAGTGATTTTTGGGAATTGCCTAAAGTGAGAAGACGAAAACAAACCCAAAGCCTTCAAGAAGCAGTGATTTTCCGTGGGAAACCAGCCAGCCAAGTCCCGCCACAACATGTACCCACCCAGGCTGTGTAGTAGGGAAAACTGGTGTTTATTAAGAGAAACTAAGTGAATATTCAGTGACTGGGGCCATCAGTGTGTATAGCCAAAAAGCCACACGAAATAAAGATGTTTTCATTTGTATCTTCTACCTTTCCTCGGTCGTTACCTTGCGTTTTGTCAAAGTTTGAAATAGGCCGTGAACTCCGGAAGGCGGCAGTGGCGTCTGCCATGAAGTGCACAATGGGAAATGCTATCATATTACAAATGCAAAACTGGAAAATCCAATCAAATAAATTTTGATTACTGTAGTTTAATTAGTTATAACTAGTAATAATTAGTAAATGTGCTAATTGGATTTTTTGAGGGGTTGAATCACTATCTTCCTTAAGACGGCTGTCAGCACCGCGATGCAATTGTGCCTTGCAATTTAATGAATTTTATGTATTTATTCTTCTAACCTCCTGTTGTGCCAACACTATACACCATGACACACGTGACAGTGTTAGATGGAACACAGATTATCAAAGCTACTCAGATGCCTAATTTGTACTGATTTTGAGGTGAGCTTCAGAGCCTGAACAGAAATTGCAGGGGTCTCCTACGTGGCGGATGGACACACTTAGGCCATCCTCTAACTGGAGGGAACTACTGCAGGTGAGGAGGGGAGAAAAGCAACCCATCTGAAGGAGGAGAAGACCAGATTAGGACAATATGCACCAGGACTGATGCTCTTTAGTTACCTTCAAGGCTGTGAGAGATGTATTTGGAAGAAGAAAGAGAAAAGGTGTTAGAAGATAAAACCATTAAATTATCATATAAAAAAAACCCAAACAAAAAAAAAAAAAAAAAAAACAAAAACAGGAAATCCCTTATATTTGACAGTAGGGAGGCAGCAGAGGAGGAGGACATGGTGATAGTAGGCTCCTTACTGCAGGTATGAAAATAACACTGGGCCAGTAAAGCCCCACCTGATACAAGAGAGTGCTGGGATGGACATGCAAGCACACTTTTACAAAGAGCCACAGCAGGGAAAAGAAGGTGATTTTATGCTGTTGTTTTGGAGCTTTTGTTTTCCTGTATGTTTGGGGTTTTTTTTAATTCCCATCCAGATTTTGCTCAGGAAAGACCAACGTTTTCCTCATGCTGTAGCAGCAGCTGTGAAGAAGGGATGTCACCTGAGATCAGAGAGCGAAGGCGGTGACTCTGCAGGTCCTACGTTCTTCTACAGCTTATCTTCACTCAGAATCTGTTTAAAACAGCTTTTCCAGTTTAAAAATTAAGCGTCTCTCTCTTACACTAAAGAAAACAGTGTGTCAGCAGACATAGTTTAAAGTGAATTGAAGGTTCTAAAAACCTTCTTATTTTTCCAAATACCCACTGAAGCAAGTCTGGGTACTACGATTCCACCTTGAAGCCTAATCTGAGCGCAGGAGCGCTAGTGTTGCGTAACGACAGGAATAAACACGCCAAAGAGACCTACTGTTACTTAAATGTGGACAAGTTGGACCAGCTGTGTAACAGTCAATGCTTCTACAGTAATAAATGTTGACAGCAAAAATAAAAAGAATGCATTACTGAGACATCATCAAATGAGCCCTGTCATTACATGGAAACTCCACCCTGTATAAGCTTGTCAAAAAGTGTTACTGTAATCCTTTGAGAAGCCTCCTCCTCGGGCAATAGAGAAAAAAATGTTTAGGATGGGCCCAGAACAGGTGTGTTGCATTGCAATGCCAGGATTTAATCACGGATCTCTTCACATTAATCTCACAAAGGGACTAACTCGGATCCATTCAGGCCCATCGTGCCACGCCAAGATGATTATTTAACTACCCGATTAAAGTAAGCAATTTAACGGGGTGTTTAAAAATGGACATTCCAGGGCGTACAATATTTTACAATTATTATTTGCTTTCCTAAGTTCAGCATCAGGCACTGACACTTAAGAGGAACCGATACTAGGTGCTCTTTTCAAAGTCAGCCCCTGAAAAATTTCAGTTCACACCTTAATCAACACAGGCCGGTTGTCCCTCCTCCAAGATACCCTCTTTCACTCATGAGTGAAACTCCCCAGTGGCGTTTATTTCCTCTTTGCAAAAATCCCCAATCCCACTGCCTGAACAGTATTTGAGGTATAAACCTCTGTAGTGTCGGCCAGAGCACCAGATGTGGTTAGAGCAGGAAAAGGTGCCTGTAGGGTGTATGAAATCGTTGGTGTGGCCTCAGAGAAATTCTGCGCAGACAACCTGGGGCTGGACTTCAGACCCTAGACCTTGTGACAAGGGTAAGGACCATCCCCTGCCCAACTGGCCCTGCTGCTGCTGATGCCATTGAACCCACCATCTGATTACCCATTGGCCACTTCTGATCAGAAGCGCCGCACGAGCACGATGCCTGATCATACTTTATTATTTGTGGCTGGTTACTATGGCAATTTTGGTAGCAAATTTTGAAAAACAGACACCATGACAGCTAGACCACATTTCTACAGCACGGTCCAAAAAGAGGGAGGAGACTAGGNTAGCTAGACCACGTATCTACAATGGGACACCAACAGCATGGTCCAAAAAGAGGGAGGAGACTAGGTCGACGTCACCTAGTCAACATGGCTAAGAGATGGCACACAACAGGGCCAGTAGCTCCTGATCGACCCAGAAGCCTTGGGCAGGCAGGGCAAAGAATGGGGACAGCAGATTGGTCTCCCTTGGAAAAAGCTTGGGAGGGAAAACGGGTGCCTAAACTACACACCACCATCCGTCAGGACAGGTATGTTGGATTGCTGTGAGTAGACATATGCATCTCAATGGTTTGAAGGTATTTCTTTGGAGGTTACGTAAGAAAAAGCTTAATCCAACACAATATGCAAATCTAAAAATGAAATCCAACTGCTGGCTAAATGATAGTATTTTAGCACTTCACATTATAGAAGTATGCCCCAAATTTGCCTGATTAACAGTTTTATGAGGCTACACCAGTAAATTTGACTAATACATGGACACAAAAGCAGAGGATATAACTAGCCATACTATTACCACCAGCTAATCAAGTGACTCACTTCCCTCAGGTGAGATAAATTGGTGAGGCTGCTGTCAGCATCCTGCCCACACCATCAGCTCATGGTTGGTGACGGGGACCTGACAGTCCAGGGACGCCCAAAGAGCTACAGCCAGAGCAGAGAACACCCGTACCATTAGCTGGCAGTGGCAACAGTCATCCTGCACCGAAATAACCATCAGAGGGCACTGCAAAACACGCTGTGCTAAACAGAGTCATGCAAGAGCCGCGTTGGAAGCTTTCATGTGCATGCAAGTTAAAAATCCAAAGTGGAGAAGTTCGGCTGCATAGACTGACTCATTAGTGGTTTCAAGCTGTTATTTGCAAGTGTATTCAGTTCTACTTCTCCCTCACACACACTTCTGTTTACAGCAAAGCTATCCAGGTGACTCCTCCTTCTAAAACACAGAAGAGTTTTCTGCTTACCTTCTTGTGGTTTTAGGACAACTTATTGTTGCTATTAAGAAAACAGTAACAGAAACCGGACTCTGTATCCTGGTTGCTATTGTAATATTTGGGAAAAAAGTGCAGTAAGATCTTGAAAAAAGAAAAGGTGTTGATGTTTGAACACTTCAAGTTGTCAAGTACAAGACTTAAAAGAAAGCTACATGTTATGTAGCAAACCACAAAAAGCCAATATTTTGTTTTCCAAGCTAAAGCCCTCTGTTGAGTACAGACTGCTTGTCAAATACTCCCTTTCTGGAATAGTAATTTTATAAAGCAAGGTTATTTTTTTTTGTTGTTTTTACACTTCCTGCTTCAAAGGTGAGTGTCTGAGATCACCTTTTCAGTACGCTTGTAACACGCAGAGCCAAGGTATAAGCAAATACCTATTTGTGTATAGAACCCATAGTGTCTGGAAATCTGCTCCTAAAGTTTATGAAATTTTCAAGTAGTTTTCTGAACATCAAAGTATGTTAGAAAAAATGTCCCATTGGGGAAGAAATGTCACTGGTTCTCTCAGTGACAGAAAACCAAAAGGAAATATGAGAAAAGACTACAGAAGACTTGGATAAAGGTAGATTTTAGAGGAATGCATAGAAGTTACTCTCCCATTCTCCCCACGCACTTGGAGTAAGCAGAGCACCTACAGTAAGAAGTCGGGAGTCATCCATGCCACCACTGTGGGCACATACGTAAGTGGACTGTCACTGCCCTTGGCCATCCAGGGAAGGATCCACAGCACCCAGTTCCTGGTTCTGTGACTGTAGCCTCAAGGCTACTGAGTCTTCTTTTTCTTTAAGCTTTGCCTCCCTTACAGTCAGATTTTTCTCAGCTGCAAAGCCACCTGGTTTTATCCTCCTAGGATGGGTCTATCTCTCTCTCACCTGACCTTCACTACCTTCTCTCCTAAATACAGTTCTCCTCTGCTCCAGGCAACTGTTTTGTCTCCTGTTCTCTATTCCATTCCTACTTCTGGTTCCTTCTCCTATCCCTTATCTACCTTTATCTCCCTGCCTTTATGTGCTTTCCATTCCTTCTGTTTCCTTCCTTTCTATAAGCTTTTATAGTTTCCAGTTCTGAACCTTTCTTGGAACTCATCTGTGATGTGAATTTTACCTCCTTATTAAAGTATTAAGCACCCCCCTCCCCATACCCAACATATTCCTCTTAAAATGCAATAAAAAATTCAATTATATTGTGCCTTGGATTTTTGTTGTAATCCTCATATTAAAATTTGTGTTCAGTCTTAACAAAACTAAAGTCAATTTCTTTACCAATGAATTACAGGTAGCATAAATAAAGAAGAAAAAAATGGACTCCAGATATGGTGCAGATACCGTGCTTTCATATTATTATAACCATAATCGGTAAATCTCGTACTAATGAGATACAAGATTTAAACGTGAAGAATGTGTTTAGTGAATTATTGTCAATCACTGCCTATACACAGGATAAGAATAATCTCCAATGGCAACACACCTATTATTATAAATTCCTTACTAAGTACTTCATTACTTCAAAATGTCACTCTCAATTTAGAGAGTAACAGATAAACATCTCTCAACTGTATACCTCACTGTGTCTACTGCTCCGTAACTGAAACACCGTTTTTGAAAAGTCTTGTCATCACTTACCCATTCTGCGTCGCTCTGAATGGTGATTCAGTACCAGCACAGTTCTGGTTACAGCTGCTTTTTAAATCCCCTTTTAAATGTACACATTTAAGACATACCAACCTACTTTTGTTTTCTACCTACTAAGCCTTGGGGCTGCTCATTGGGAAAAAAATCTGATTGCTGTTTCCTTGTATGAGTATATTAAGCTCTATAATACCACTGCAAATGTAAACAGTTACTCATGACTAATATTCAGAAAAAGGAAACAGACTGAAAATGACAGTTGACCAATAAGGAAGAGGTTTTTTGAGAGACCCAAATAAATACACAATGGAGACTTAAAATTTTTAATCTCCGATGATGGGAGCGGCCCTAAAATGCATCATTCCTGACTTCACTGGCTAAAGAAACCTCTGGATAATTTTGCAACCCCAGTGATTTGTGGAAGCCAGTAGGTATCTACAGTAACTTTCAAGGCTCACCTCATCCTTTATGTCTTCCTGCTGCTGGGCAGTGAAGATCTCCATTGCAGCCATCAGCCTCATCATTAGCTCATCCACTGTTGTGTTACCTAGCAACAAAGGAAGAGAGCTGAACTTCATATCATTAAAGTTATTAAACAACAAAAAAAAGGAAGTGATTTTGAGAATTAATCCATAAGAAATAGCCAGACTTTTTTTAAAAAACAAATAACAAACAAACAAAAAAACCCAACAAACCAACCAAAAAAAAAAGGTAGAAAAAGCAAATATCTCAACAGAATGCTTTTATTTGGCCTTTTTATTGAAAAATTGAAATTGTTTTCACAAACAAATGTTGATCATGGGCTAAAATTTTAGGTGGTTCAAATGTGAACAATCACTTTTTTGCTTGCATGGAATAACTCTTTTTTTTTTCTTTTTTCATTACTGATGTTAGAGGAAAGGTTTATAACCTTTCCTGTATCTAGGGTTCCCTGACATGAAACTGAATTTGCAGTTATAGAATTTTGAGGTGAAATAGGGAGCCTGAGGCAATTGCTTAGCCAGGTAACAAAAAGCAGTGTGTTGGCAGCACCATCCAAGTGGATTGGCTTTAAAAAAAAAGGAAAAAAAACCAAGCCCAGAATACAGTGATTGAATGGATGTGTGTGCATGCATTTGTATTCAGGTGTAACTAGTAGTAAAACTTCAAATATTATCATACAGTCTCATCGGTGTATTTACTTCTAATAATAGCAGAAAAGTCATCTGTCTGTGCATCAAGAAATACAGCACATCTGGAGGAAAAGAGATACCTCCTCATGTTTTTTTACCAGTGTGCCTCCAGTCTTCAGGAAGACTGAAATATTAGTTTCATTTCCTACCAAGATGCACTCAGTCTTTGTTTTCTCTTTAGAAAAGTCTAGTCTCTCCGGACTAGACTACCCATTAGAGCCCCTTATCATAGCAGTTAAGAAGGTCTTAGACCACGAGACTTGGTCTAACACTAGAAAATCTTAACATCTGCCAACCTAAACAGGCTTTGGACACTGGCAGAACAATACTAACAAGACCTAGATTTATACTGGTGATGCTGGTCAAAATTTTAAAAGGAGTAAACCAAGCAGCAGCCACAGTACCACTAAAGAAAAACAAAACTGTTCCCCACAGCTTCCAACCCCAGGAAAAAAAAAATAGAAATCAGAAGCAAACTTAGTCTGCATTTCAATAAATGCCACTGGGACTTAAGTTTCTTGTCTTGTTGTATCTCTTCTGTAAACATGCCTTCTCGCCTGGCCCTGAAAGACCCTCATTGTTCCTATTTCTAGCCTTTGCTACCTCAGCAGAAAATGTGATCCCGCCTCCTGCAATGCTACAACACGCGTGACTTCAGAGACCACCATTCACTTGGGGGAATATGGTAAAAAGATACCAGAGCTCCAATTCATGGGAAAATAGCAAGCACAGCACGTTGGATTTTTGTTAGAAAGTTACGCTTAAGTAAGGCTGCAATAAACCATCAGCTCAGTTTAGTTCAGCTCAATAGATTGCTTGCAGAAAGCCTGAATTGAAAATCATTAAGATTTCATGAATGCAGTGAACTAATTTGGATTATTTTATAACATAAAGCACGATATTATGACTTCGAGAAACCAAGTTGCTAAAAGAGTTAAGCAATTCAAGCCAGTAAGCACCAGTGACTTCAGGGGGATAACACAGGTGCTTAAAGTTATACACATGCTGAACTATGCTGCAGTTATAAAAATCTGTTTATATGAAAATCTATTTATAAGGGTCACTTGTACAAAATAAGTGTTTTAAGTGGCAGAAGTACCATGAATTAATGTTGTGCTGTACTTGCCCTCAGGAGACAAAAATCCATGCAAAATTCACAATTTTGGCCGTAAGGAGCGCTGCGGATTCCTCAAAAAAAATGATTAATCTGATATGCAGAAAGAAACAGCAATGCTTGTCTGCAAAACGCAGGCTGAATTGCCTCAGGAAAATAAGGACATGAGAATAATGATTGCTAGATATGAGCCATAAATAAACAAAGACACAGTGTCATGAAGGCAAGCTTGTGGAGAAAGCAGAAGAAACGAGAGGCCATTCTATGATGTCTTTTGATTTGAAGAGTTACTGAGAATGGCAGTCAAAGAGCACCACTCCACTCTTGCTGTCAGTGACACCAGAGGAATGGTTATCCAGAAAAACGTAAGGCAGAAAGCTTTCTTTATGTGAGATTATATTAGTAACTTAAAATTCTGATTCAATGTGAGGTCTCAACACCGCGGGCAGGTCTGAAAAAGCAACTCATGTTCAAATATTAGCCTGCTACACGCAACAGGAGTCCCCACCTTAACAAGGAACTACACACAGGGAACTAAATGCATTCCAGCACTGCACCAAAAGTGCAGCCAAAATCCTTTGGAAATCAGTAATTTATATGGATATAAATTTTGAAAACCAAGTGTAGCTCCTTATTCGGGAGATTTGGCTTCTACTTTCAAAAAAATGAACAATTTAAACTATGGTTCTACTACAGTCATGGCAGCTTCAATCTCTAATACTGTGTTAACCAACACATTTATGAATAGTAGCTATTTATACCACGGCAACTGGGAGTTCCTTGTGTGAAATAAGCCCATATTCTGAACACCTTAAAAAAAAAAAAACAGTCAGCAAAGATGTCTTCTAACAGTTTCAATACTCACATAAGAACTACTTTTAATACAAAGCAAGAACTGTACCTTGTATTACATTCAATACTTCGTTAGATGATCGTTTCCCCATAATGATAAGGAAAAGTGGGAACTGGTCTGTCTTCTGGGTTCGAATTGTTTGGGCTACAACACTCCCGAAGTGTCTAGTGCACATCGTCAGAAACCTGTGGGGAAAAATAAAGTTAACATTGTAGAGATGTTTTTGAAGTTCATTTTATTTAAAAAAAACCAAAACAAACAAAACCCCAAACAATTTATGCTAAATTCAGCAGTTTACCTGCACGTTATCTACTCTTTAACATCTAGGCTGCTGCATTCAATTCTAGAGCTCTTTCTCCCTTTTAATGATTGAATTATGAGAATGTTTACAAACATGACAGATCCCAGGTTGTCTAAATTAAAACAATTAATAACTGGTTGCTACAGTGATTTATTTGATGGAGAATTGCATTGCCTGTTACCCTATTCTGCAGGCTATAATTCAAAACTAAACCCCCCAAAGTAATCACACTAAAATCAATTGTTAAAAACTTCTAAAGAGAAACTAAGTAGAGCCATAAGGTAGGAGACATGACAAAGTATAAAAATAGTATCATTTAATATGAAAGCATAGTTTAATAATGAAAGAGCAAGAAATTGGTTTTATCAGTCATAGAATTAAAACGTGGTACTTCAGAATTGTATTTTCTTTTGTATGGGTGCCCTGGCAGTGACACACTTAGCAGTGTGGTCTAAAAACAATAATTCTAAGCTTTTGACCAAAAAGCTCTCAGATATTAGCATACAGAAGTCTAGCATTAGTATTCTTAACACGATCTTGAATAAATGAAAAAACTGATAAAGCTTTTCTCTTCCATTAGAGGACTGTTTGAAATTAGCATTTCTTTCAAGAGAAAAGGGTAGCTTATGATATGTTTTCAGATCTGATGGTAAAAAGTAAATGTCATAATAATAATGAATTATGAAAGACCAAATGCAAATATAGAATGCTTTAATAAGATCCAATTTAATAAAGTCTGTAAAAATAATGGACTTTTAATAACACGGGTCACAAAAGGCAAAACAGTGGAAATTCTGAGGACTAGCCACTGGTAAAGGCTTATTAATTCTTAATTATGTTCATGAAAGGCAACTTAAATCGTGTGTTTTCTTATGCCTTATGATAATATTTTAGGTAACAACTACTCTGAAATGTATGCTCTAACTGAAGAGCAGAGTCCTGTTGTCACATGCATTAGAAGCCAAATCTATTTGAAAAGACAAACTGCACTAAAATGTCACACGGTCCAAGTAATTTCTTCTCAAAGATACTGAAAAGAGTCAAAATTGTCATTTTTTAAAAACCAATAGATGCTATATCTAATAAAATGGCTGAAAATTGACAAACCTGATGAGTACAACATTGGGCTTGTTCAAAGGCACCTTAAGCATATAAAAAAAATCCCAACCAACAACTTTCTCAGAGACAATCTGTAGTAGAACTATGGCCACAGCTGGATGGAAGGCAATAAGCAGGGGTTCCTAGTGAGTATTTCAAAGCCATAAATATTTCTGGCAAATCCCTTTCCTTGCCTCTTTGATTCCCCAATTCACAGAGGAAGACAATGTCAAAAATGCCAACGAGGCACTGCTACATCGGAAATGGCTGCACAGAGACATACAATTGATAAAGATAAAATAAAGTGTCTATAAAGTCTGGATATATAAATCCTTAGGGTAAATAATGGAGTTTTTTCATTTTTCCTTTTCAAGGTGGGAATATTTAAGTGAAAATCTGGCCTCACAGAAGTCAGTGGTGACCTTTCATGGCAAAATAACTTACATGTGTTGGAGGTTTCACTCTTGAAAGTAATAAAGACAGGGGTCAATTGAACCAAACTCCTGAAATTTTGCATTAAAACTGTTCAACAGTCTTCAGCACACCATGGAGGAGAAGCACTCAAATTTCATGGGAAAACAAAATATTTAACTGGAGGTGAAAAAGTGCTGTAGAAGGAATAAAACTAAGAGAGTGGTATGACAATACCAGCCCCGCTACTCAAAGATGTCGGTTTGTTTGGTTATGGTTGTTTTTAAATCAATTCTGCATTTAGTCAACCCATAACTCGGTTTCCAAATATGCTTTTATAGGTCTGGATTTTGTACACAAAGAGTTCTGAAAGAAGTAAGTATTCCAGTACATTAAAAGATCTCCCAAACAGTATTTTTGCAGGAGGTGGATTTTTACACACGGGATGTCTGGCTGACTCTGTAGAGCCTAACAGAGCATAGAACCTAACAGGTCCCCTGTTAACAAGGCTGGGAACAGGTTTAAACTCCCTGGCTTCAGAAGATGGCACATCACATCAGGCTGTTGTAAGGGTACTCATACCTTCATGGTTGAGGAACAGCAGAACAGGTGCCAGATGCCAACATCTCCCATCACAGTTTTTTTCTTGAGGGCACTTGTTAAAGCCCCTGGTTCCATCAGCCCTGCTCTTTCAAATCTCCTTTCCTCTGCTGCTGTTGCTATCTGCTGGGCTGGCAGAGAGAGCGGCCAGCTCACTCACGTACCAGTTACGAGGCAGCACACACCAGTTCTGAACCAAAAGCCACAGATTTGCCATCGCTGCCATCAAGCAGCGTTTGTCATTCTTGGGGAAGGAATGAGAAACAACTCATCTCCCCAGCACTTCCCACTTTGAATACTGAATGCCCAGCTCACAGCACGGGCATGTTGATGCTCCTCAATGTGCTGCAGGGGTGGTTTCTCTTTAAATTTCTGTGTGGAAAGAAGTGCAGTACGGTCGGCACTGTCACTGACACTGCCCAAACCTTACCTGCGTCGGCACCACCCTGCTCTTCCACTGCCCCTGCCCAATCTGCACCCGCACCGGTTAGTTAATACCAGGGGATCCATTAATAGAGCTGGTCCTGCTCAATCAGGCCTTTACATACAGTAGAAGGGGATAAAGTCCCTGTGGTGCACGACAGGAATACGTTGGAGAAAACTGTTTGGGTTTTTCCTACTTCAGGCAAAGGCAAACCCATTCGTGGGACTGTTTTTGCCCAAGACAGATGTTCATGGGGGATGAACTACCAGCTGGTGGTTACCAACGCACATCTTCAGAACAGAGCAAATACACTCCGGAAACGCTTCCCACCAACAGGATCCATCAAAATAGATCCTGCCTTTTGGAACCAAGTCAGACGCCACATGCCTATTGAACTAAAACGTCGCAAAGCCATCAAAAATATGAAAGTAGTGAAATGATGCAACACCAAATAAAAGCAGCAATCTCCAACACCTGCACCGTGGAACTCCTGGTCACCTGTGATTACACACTCACACACGTGCTCTTCGCCAACAGTGGTAAGTGCTCAGCGATCACTCCCAACCCATCTCTTCACTAGACTAGAGGGGCAGCAATCGAGCTGTCATTCCCGATCCCCGTTCACTTTGTCTCATGCCTTCCCACAGATTTCACAACTAGTTTTGCATTTCTTGGCAGATCTTTTTACTTCCTTCCACGCTCATATCCAGAAAAAAAATAAAATATATCTCCTCTGTGCTAGTATTTACTGTCAGAAGTGTGTGAGTAAGACCAAGACGATTTGGTGTGACAACCAGCATCTTCAGCATCTTACTCTCTACATCCCTAACAAGATAGTTTCTTACTTTCATCTAAACAAGAAGGGTGCCAGATCTTTCAGTGGCATCTCCAGAGCTGCCAAGAGAACTGCCTGTGGAGCGCATCAAAGAGCCAGATGTCCCTCCGGGGAGAACTGTTTTCCACAACATGCTGGATTACTGTGATCTCCAACCAAAAGTGGAAATAGAGGAACACTGCCAGAAAGGGAGGGCAAATGGCACCCTACTAGTCCTTTTATTTTTAAATTACAAAAATATTCAAGGAGGGAAAAGTATGACAAAGGCAAAAAAAGCATCTTATGAAGGAAGAATTCATTAAAAAAAATAAATCTCAAAAGTTACAAGAATAACGTTCATCAAGAAAAGTAATAGGTTTGGCAGACAGCATCTTTTCTTTACCTCCATCATGACTCACTAGCAACAAAACATAAATATTCATTTAATATCTCCATTTAAACAACTCAGGTAAGCTCAGAGCAACCCTGGTGCCCAGTCCCTAAAGGGGGCACAAAGCAGAAGCATTTGTTGGCTCTTGAATTAAAGTTGTCGGCTTCAATTATTCACAAATAATTGAAGAACTGAAGAGGAACGAAGGGAAGATCTTATCAAAGAACTGATGATTCTGAGCACTAAGAGTCCTCTCCATTTCCATGAAAAAAAATCACTGTGCAGCACAGCACTGCTGCCCTTGGCCTCGATCCCGTGGAAGAACTCTTAAGGAGCAGAAGAATTTAGTCTCCTTTCTCTTCCCAGTCAGAAAAGTGACAACTGGGATGGTTTTGGAAGATGTGGACACCACCCACCTGAAACCAAACATTAACTACTCGATGCCTGTCCTCTGTTGTGGTATCAATTTTCAGTTACCTACTGCAGTCAAACTGAAGATACAACTTGATGCTCTGCATACATCCCCAAATTAATCTCTCTTCTCAAGATAATAATAATAAAATGAAAATGTCAAGCTGCCACAGCACAGTACAGTTGCAGAAAGAGTAACTAAATCTAAAAAGCTGATTCTAGCTCTTTCGAGTTAATCAAGTAAACCTGCAGAAGAAACTAAAGCAGAGCAAGCTGCATATGGTACATTGTAGTGTCCTCCTGGAATGTGCAAAGAGGGACATGTGCTGCTACATTTGGAATGGTTTTTTGTATGTTCAAACAAAAGTGAAAGCTCTCCTTTGGTTTTGGTTTTCTTAAACTCTCCCCAGCACTTTCAAGCTAATTAAATAACTGTATTGGCAAATCTGTCTAGTGCACTAAGGGGCAAATTCTCTTCCACAGAGAGAAAACTCTGCTCTCAAATGTATGGATAAAACTGATTTAAATAATTAAATTTAAATAAAATTGCTTAAGATTTTAGATCAACTTTTCCTTATTTTCTGTACCAACATAATTTACAGAGATCTGGTTATTTGTTACAGTCTTATAAATATTTCTGTAGTTACTTGTAATTTTTACACACTGGTGGGAAAACTTTGGGAAAGTTTGACCTAAAATCAGGCCCTTTGGCACATGGTGGCCACTGCGCTTCTTGCAAAGGACTTTTTAACTGAAAGGCTGCACTGGAGATGCTTTTTGCTATATCATCTCAGCCTGAAGTCCTGCTCAAAAAACAGCAGCAGGACAAAATCTGATAACCTTTTCCAAGATATCTATTCCCTTTCAGACTGAACTGGTGTTCAGTCCACAATCCGGATGATTTTGGGCTAAAAAAGTGTAAGTTATATACGGCTAGATACTTCCCCAAGACCAACCTTACTTTAAGAAGCTTTAAAACTTCAGAAATGGCTGTGAAAAAAAGGTAACTGCTTTCCTGAGCATGAGGAAAACAATGATGAATATTAAATATTCAAGATTTCAGATTATTTTTTAATAATAATTACATACTTTGAAAAGTCAACAGAAGACTCATGAAAATGTTAATGTAAAAATAACATTTTTGTATTAGGTATTTACACTTTCTAAAAAAGTAAAAGCTGAGGTCATGAAATGCTATACTAGAATAAGTTTGCTATCCATCGTCTGCATAATAGAAAGTTATTGTCTTGCCCACATTGGCGGGGTCAGAACTGCTGACTCTCACACAAGGGGGAATGAGAAACAGATAGAAGGCATGGTTCCAAAGCAGCCTGATTCAAATGATGTGGGTACCCTCTTTAGTATCTGCATGCTAAACATTCAGGAATTCAGATGTAAAATGCATGATTTTATCCACTTCTTTATGTAAGAGTAAAGCCTGGATGAGGGGATTGTGTACCTCTTCATAAAACAGAGAAGACCTAATTTCATCTTGTGAGGTTCAAACAGTTTAGGTAAATACTTTATAACCCATTTAGTTTAAAACACCTCCCTCTAGAAACCCATTAATCCATCCTTTCAGGTATCACCGGCAACAGACAAAATCATTGGTAAAACTATAAACAAATAGTTTTTTGTTTATAACTGGCTCCCTTGCTAAAATGCTGTACTAAAAATGGAAAATATAAGATGTGCTTGTGTATCAGTGGTAGCTTTGATTAGTGCCTACCACACTAGAAAGGCATGTAATATCTGATTTGCTAAGCAATATCCAAGGCTTATACTGGTAGATTTAATAATAACCTAGATAAGAGCAGAGAGTGTGCTTAGTTACTTTACAGGTGTTAGTAAAGAGGGAAAAGCTACAAACACGCTGGAAGTCCACAGAAGAATTTACACTGATCTTCACAAATCAGAGAAACATCCTGAGAAGCAAAATGCAGTGCAACAGGGTCAATGAAAGTCTCTGAGTAGGAGGAACAATTTGCAAATACAGATTAAGAGTCAAGAAGTAAGGAAAGAAGAGAAATCCTGATGTGAAGAAGAGAAGCATCATATTGGTGTGAGTAAACAGAAGCAAGGTTTGTACAACATGAAATAATCCTTGGTCCATATTTGGCACTGACACGTCGTTTTTAGGCATAGTGCATCAGTAAAGGTGAGGATCAACTACAGAAGGATCACACAAAAGTTGCAATAATGAATGTTTATAAAAGGACAAGCTACAAGGAAAGTCTGAAGGCATCACAGTGGCTTAAATCTAAGAAAATCACAGGAAAAAAAAGAGCACCACTTAAGTGCAAAGAACACAAAACCAGAAAGGAAGACAATACTTCATTGTCTAGTGAGTGCACTGAGTCATAATTATCATTGATTGCTGCAAGAGAACCTCTGGTTACATTGTAGTGTGAGCTGCCTAAATGTAGTGAAAGTCAAGTGCTGGAACTGGTTATGGAGTAATGCTGAGAAACCTCTCTTACACCAAAGATTAGATCAGACAACCATCGGTCAGGAACGATGTAGGTACAGCTGAACCTTCTGGCCAAGCATGGATGGAACGTTGTTATTTCCAGCTCTCTGGGAGCCATCGTCAGTCAGAACGGTGACAAAAAGGAGAGCAGAGAGGTCAAAGCAGAGTCATGCTAACCTAAGGGAAGAGGATGTGCACCTGCACTTCTGCAGAGGGCTTTGTCCCAGTCAGGCACCGGCAGTACCAAAGAGATTCATTCACAGTGTTGAACTGTGTGTTGCTACAAACAATTCCGACTCTGCCAGCTCAGTGATTTCTTCTGACAGTTGATTTAGATCCACTCCAAATTTCTCTGCAGTTTCAATCCCACTGGTGCAGTTGTGGACTCCTGTATTTAGATGGACCTGTGAATGAGTCCTCTCTCCTTGCTCAAAGCAGCCCAACAAGTCTGTCTTGACTACCTCTTCCTCTGCCTTCGCCGCGTTTGCACAGGACACTGAGGAGCTTTATACTTCCACCTTTTCTGTTCAGTAAATTTAATAAACCATGCTGTAGGGATAGAAATCACTGGATTCACTTTTACAGCAGGGACTTGAAATTTTTCAGTTAATTCCTCTAGTTTTAATAACATTTGTTGTCAGATGACCAGACTGCATGTGGGCATATAAAATGATGTACTGAAAACCTTAATCACATCAAGAGAGAGACTACTTTCTATTTATAGTTGAGAATCACGGAGACTTCCATATTTTACTAATCAAAGGCAGATTAAAATGCATGCTCTGCTGGTTTTCAGTTCTCCAAATTTGGACATTTTTAGACTACTAACATGAAATTACCTTGAAGTATATAAATATTTAAGCAGGGATAGTTTACCTTTTCTGGTGGGTGTATAATAAACAGTTTAACCATCATCTATATACAGGCTGTTTTGTTCTCCATCTAAAGAGACAATCACCTTTTATCCTTTTCCTTTTTTCTTCATTTCAGTGCTATTAGGAAGCTATTCACAAGTGCAACCCCGAACAATACCATGCAGTAATTATGACTAGATGACAAAGAGATGTGAACAATTACCGAGCCCATTTTGAAACCCTACACTAATAAAGTCATTAGATGCTGCCCTCGCCATGAGCCTTCTAAAAGCTTCTGAAGTTACAAGAACACACAGCATTGTTCGTTAGGACAATTGCTGCTGGCAGAATGCAAACCTTGAGTTAAACCATGCTGCAAATTGATCTTGACATTCTGTTAAGACCGCCACTAAAATCAAAAGCAAAGGAGAAAAGGAGAAAATGAGCGGGTGGGATGTAATCATGGAACAGAAGGGTTCCCTCCTCACCTTCTTTCCTCTTCCGCCTCAAAACAAACCATACAGAAAATGACAAACTTGCCTGGCGTTCGAGAAGCTTTATTTTTGAAACATTAATTAGACTTTTGACCTGTTTTTATTGGCTGGCACTGTATTGCTATGAAAGTAAATTAAATAAAATATTGCAAAATACAATAGATCAGGTTTTCACACTGTTCCATGAAACCTGTTAAGGATTTAGCGCCCAAAGGACGCATCCAACACTTTTGCAAGCAACATACACAGAATCTGCTGTCCCTCCTGAAGAGGCAGCAAGAATTTAACTCCTCAAGTCCAGCATTCACAGACCCCACACCTGCAATATATTTGCTGAAGGATCAAATAGGATTGGGAAGCTGGAGTAATATGGTCAACTGGTCTTCATCCAGGCATGCATCATTCAGTAGGTTAGTACTAAGGGTCAGCAACTGTGAATATGGCTAATTACTTGATGACGGAAATTGCAGGTGAAGACAACCTGCTGCTGAGAAGCACTTTAGTCAATTAACTCTTTCCTAAGCTTAAGCAAAGTGAAAAACTACCATTTGGACATTAAAACTAACAAGTACCTGTCACCAAGAGCTGAGAAAAAGTCGGTAACACCTTGAAATACAGTGCCCAAGGGCAACCACAGCAACAGCTAACAAGCTGCTACAGGCATTCGAGTCTCAGTTTTATGGTTTTGGCATGGCTTTGCTTGGCAAACATTATGTACATTGAAAATCTGTTAATATTATGCATAATCTATGTTTGCAAATGCTGTGTGTACAAACATAAGTGTGCATGTGTAGGTACATATGTATGTGTATATACAGTCACTACATGTCCTGGATACAAACATATATTAGTGTTTACTAATGAATTAACAAAAATAGTTAGGCATGTGCTTTTTTGCATACATACATACACTTATAACTCCCATACACATAATTATATTAGAATAACAGCATTTAGTCATCTCTTTGAAGTCAGAAAGTGTCAGAACTCCAGCTGCTCATGTCTGGCTCTCCTGTTATCTATCCCATAACCTCTCTGGCAGCCCAAGGAATCGCTCAGCCTGTGCGATGCTCCAATGCCGCCAGTGAGCTGCTGCAGCCACAGGCTTGGACCAAAAGGTAGGGCCAGAATTGTCAACACCTCTGCTGTCAGCACCACTGCTACTGCCCTGGCACCTCCCCATGTAATATAGCAAAAAAGGAGAAGATAAACATGTAGCTTTGTGGGTTTTTTTCCTCCTTTGACCATGGACAACACAAATTCCCAGAATATCCCATACAGGTGCTCAGTAAACTAAGTCTAAACTACAGGGGATAAAGCTTTCAAGCAGATTCCTTCACAGTATTATAAAACCACCATGTTGTTTTCCTAAATGAAGGTTAATTATTTTATTACATTATTTTGTGCCTTTTATTATGACTTCTTTATTCTAGTAATGACAAGATTGATAATTTGCAGCACTTACCCAAAGGAATCGCTCCCTTTCCTGCAAACCTTATGTCAGAGACAATTAAAAGCTGTGAAAGCCAAACCAAAACATCCTCTTAACTGTATTAACTAGAGTTCTCCTTCAGTTTGACAAAGTAACAGTCCTGGGTGGCTGTAGTTAGAAATTTTTAAAAACCTGACCCCCAGAGTCCCAATGCTCATTCTGTTGCACTACAGCTAGCAGTCACCCTGGTGCCTACACAAAGCATTTTACTTCTAGCCCTACCTACAGAGCTCCCTTTGCTCTGCTGCAGCACCTCTCGAAGAACAACATGGAGAGATTTCAGCTGAAAAGCACCTGTGTACAGTAGCACAGGACTCAAAGCACGTGTCTACAGCAGTGACAGTTGAGAAACATACTAAAAAAGCCAGCAAAAATGACAAGATTTTGCAGCTGGTTTTGTTCGACGGTGAATTCCCATTTCATTAATGGGGATGGGAACTACTTTGAAGGCTGGTTTTGGAACATAGATGTCAGAAAGAGGACAGCAAAGAGCAAGAAGACAACCTGAATGTTCAACATTCTTTTACTTATATGAGAAAGTCTATATATCTGTTAGAAAACAGTCATGCCATGCTACAGCACTGAAAACCTCTTCTACTTCAAGAGTTGTTTCTCTTGTTGTCTTCTCACCATTCAAATAAAAAGCTGTGTGCAACTGTACGTGTAGGGAAAGAGAGGAAGATAGGCTCCAAGACCACTGTCGTCATGTCACATAAGGTCAAACACAGATTGGAAACAGAGGCACTGAGTATTTATTTATGGGAATGCCTACAGTGTGTTGGCACTTCCCAAAGGAAGAAAAGAAGCATCATGCCCCCTCTGAAGAAATCGCACTCTAAGGAGCAGGATGTGACACTAAAAGCAACCGAGAGATTTCTCTGATTCTAGCCAGCATGCCTTGTTTACCCCTCACTATTTTTTGACCTCACTGTTAATATGACAGTTTCTTTGTTGTTGTTAACGGAAAGCAAAAAATGAAGGCTTAAAACCCCTATCGTACCGCACAATCGGTGACTGGGTTCATTGAGAACAGCTATAAAGCCTTAAACAAGCCCTTTATTTTGTGTTTTAAGAAGTGTCATAAGGAGTTAATAGGACACAGCTGTACAGGCTCTTTCTAATAAGCAGCTTCTGTCGCTTTGGTCACCACAGGTGTCTCTGTAACCTGCAAACTCTTATTACTAGTGTATCAAAGTTGTGCTACTTAATAGATTTCTTTAGTAAAACACAACAAAGCAATTACATGGCTGTTGATCGTCAGTCATAAAAAAAACCCTCAAACACAGTTTTTCAAAAGAAACTACACTGCAATTTTTTGTCATTGTAAAATAAAAGAAACTAGAGAATTAAATAGGAAAGCGGACAATAGAACAGCAGGTAGTCAACTGAACTTAGCCACTACAGATGGTTTAGAAATAGTGTTTCCTTCTACACCAACTTGTGGGATAAAAGAAAAGGAGGAGGCTCCTTACTGCCCATGAATGGCAATACCAAAAGACTTAAGCAACTTTCCAGTCTATGTATTTGGTCCCATGAAAGAACCTAGATGTTTCTTTTTCCTCCCTCTCTCTCTCTCTTCTCTTTTTTTTTTATTTAAAGTTTTTATCTGTTCTTGCAACTGCTTTTTTCCATAATCTTTAACTCTTCTCTAGAATCACTTAAAACTAGGAAAATAGCTGCTGACTCGTCCAATGACAAAATGCAGAAGGTCAAGTGACGAATTCCTGCGAAACACAAGTGTCATTTTAAAAGTATATTAGAAAAATGGATTGTTCTGTTCTCCATGTCCACTTTCAGTAAAGAAATATTAAATATAATTTACACATCTAAGAACAGGAAAGCAAAAATGCTCTCTTCTAGCATGCCACAAGAGAAAGAAACATAAATATGTACTTTAATTGTTCAATAATCAAAGAAATTGTGTAAAAAAAGTGGCAACCTTATCTCAGCCCAAATGACTTGTTAGAAAAAGTTAGAATAATGCTCATTAGAGTAATACATGCAAGACATTATCCTGGAAAGCAGTCATCTGTGTAAACATAGGTGATCAAATAGGGTCCAAGTTAGAAAACCAGACAAGCCTGATTTCTGAATATAATAATAATAAAAATCATTATTTTCAATAGATTATTCAGCTGATAAATAGTCAAAGAGAGAGGTCTTAATAGAAAGATGAGTTGTTGTTAACACATAAAAGATGTAGAAGGAATCTACAGTTTAGAATCTATAGTTTTTAATTTTTTTACTCATCAGCAAAATGATAGCCTCTCTAAGACACAGGATAGCTTTTACTATAGTAAAACCTGAAATATCTGAACATTAACAAAGGACTGTTCTATAACAGAACTGTACTTCAAGAAAAAGTTCATATAAATTGCAAGCTTTTACTTTTTTGCATAATCTGCTTTTGATAAATATATCACATGAATATTATCTTTTAAATAAGACTTTCATTAACAACAGTAGTTATTACTCCAGACAGTTCTAATGCAGTTACACCTACACACATACATTACTGTCACATAATATTATGGTAATGCAATGCAAAGCTGTGAAGGCATGTTTCCAGAACCATGTGTGCAAAATAAACTCAAAAAGAAAACAAAAAAGAGGAAATAATTTCTTCAACTATTTTTTCCTGCACAAGAACAAGAAGTCCCTTTGCAACGGAAATAAACATGGTCCAATTCTCAGCCCACACAGCTTCATTGATCAGCTAAGAACAAGCATGAAGCTATTAGTTCAAATAGTATCAAGCACCAAGAGATTGGATACACAGAAATAACAGTCTTGAGAGAAAAGCTGCTCCAATTGTAGTCCAAAGAGTCTTACCTTGCTCTGTTTGCTTCTTTTGTCATGTCCCATGCCCAGGTGATGAAGTTCTGACTCAGATAGGAGACAATAGATTCAGCACAAAGCATTTGCGAGCAGAAGACATTGGTTAGTACACTTTCATCATGGTGGAGGTAGATAGCAAGAAGCTTTCTCTGAAAAGACATGAGAAAAGATTGATCGGTGAAGATTTCATAATTTTAAATTACTGCTGCAGGTCTGTCTATTAGTACACCCTGTGGTGCTTATAGAGTGTGCTGAGTATCTCAACATGCACACACAGGGAAAAAAAACCCAGTAGATTGAGATGGGCCATCCATCAAAATTCTGTAAGTCTCAATGCTTCATAATATTTTCTTTCGGGTAGCAAAACATGATATATTATATGCTTACAGCATGAAAATAACCATTGAATGGAAAACAAAAACCTTATTAGCAGACAGCTTAAGAAATGAGTAAACTTTTTTGGCTTGCTGCCCAATAAAGTTAACATTTGGCACAATTCCCTGAGCAAGGAACATAACTCTTGACACAACAGGATCTACAATACAAAACAATTATAAACAACCTGACAAAGTGAGAGTGTGTTGTTATCACCCCATCTGTAGCCAAATGAGTGAGTAAAAATACAGCTGTCTACAGTCCCAACACCTGCAATACTAAGTGCAGGACGTTTAGGCAGCTCTCCATCCAGCCATACGATGTGGTGAGGCCACAGACATCAGCATCTCGCCTACTTTATAATCACAGAATGGTTTGGGTTGGAAGGGACCTTAAAAACCATCAAGTTCCAACCCCCTGCCATGGGCAGGGACACTTCACACTAGACCAGGTAGCTCAAAGCTTCATGTAGTCTGTTGTCGAACACTTCCATGGATGGGGCCTCCACAACTTCTCTGAGCAATCTGTTCCACTGCCTCACCATCCGCACAGTAAAGAATTTCTTTCTAGTATCTTATTTAAATCTACCCTCTTCCAGTTTAAAACCGTTACCCTTTGCCCTATTGCTACACTCCCTGATAANTGCCCTATTGCTACACTCCCTGATAAAGGTCTCTCCCATCTCTCCTGTAGGTCCCCTTTGGGTACCAGAAGGCTGCACTAAGTTGATGTGTAGCTGGCCAAAGGGCCACATGTCAGCCTGGCTGGCTACCTCTCTCGTGGAGCTGAGGAGCAAGGTCCAGCTGTCAACCCAGCACCACAAATGGACAAGACACATGGGAAGGGGTACGGTAGACATGGATCAAATCCCACATTGAGTTTGTGAGAGCTGATATATCTCATCGTTACCACATCAGCAAAGACCCATTGTTGACGTTTGTGGCCTCTAGAAACAAAATATTCCATGTCATGTTCTGAAAACCAATCAAGCAATATTTGAGCTTCACTGCCAGCAGCACAGATCTGTGCTGTGTCCCCATGGCACCTCAGACCACCTTTTGGAAAGCCAGTCTATGTGTACATAAAGATAGAAAGCAGAAGAAAAATATAGAAGCAGAGAAAAATATAGGGCAACTGTGAGCTAGTTAAGCACCATCATCCATCCTCTACCTGGTATTCAATGAATTATAAATACCATTCAGAAACTTACAACTTCCTGTTCCCTTATGCCCATATATACTACTTTATTTTAAAATCTTACTTGAACATATTTGCTCAGACACTATGGTAAATGCTATTTTCAGACTTTTACTTAAAGTAATTTCTCTTCATCAGAAGTAACACTGAACGTTAGGTTTTTATGTTTATCAATATTGCAGGGCACGGGATGCAATTTTGAGACAAGCTGTCTTTGTAAAAACCTGCATGGCTGTCACATCACATAGTGGCTTTAGATAAAACTTAATGACTGTTTATAAAAAGAAGAATACATTTGAACATTAGACTTTGGGAAAGGGATTAGTAATTTGCATTAATGTTTGTCTAATTTAATTTAAATGTTCTTCAGAACCACGTACACATGTGCCAGGAAGGGCCATTAATAAGCCCAACATGCAGGGATCCATATAAGTGCAGTCAACAATGTTGACTGAAACTAAACTTGAAAATCCAGGGCACTGATGCACAATATCAAGCAATAAAACAGCATTTCTGTGGTGATATTTAATTTAGAAAGAAGAAAGAGGCAGGGGAAGATCAGGCACTGTCTGTTTTTGAGGATCAGCCATTCTGCATTTCAAAGCGTCGATCCCTGCAATATCCAGGTTACTGTGCTAGAATCTCGACTATTATATAGCAGTTGTAAGAGAGGGAGGGCAAAGATGTGTTTACTCAGTGATTAGGGCCTTAGAATAAGCCTCTAGCTCCTAGAGAGACAGCTCACCACTTATTCATTTGGACCAATTCACAAAGCCTAGAAAGATTAAACATCCATGCTGAGAAGACAAGCGAATGCAGACGGTGAAAAAGAAATAAAAATTCTTTAAAAACTCCGAGATGACTTCATTATTTTTTCCACAAGGAAACTTTAGGAAAGTGTTTAGTTAGAGAAAAACCCACATTGACCTCTCTCTAAACCCTTAATCTTTCCTTTGTGGTGGCACTGCTTTGTGGTAAGCGGATGGCTTTGCTCTCCTCTTTTCACTGGGAGCGGGTAGAAAAAAAGGCTCTTGAGAAACACTTTTACTTCCAAAGAAACAACCCCATGAAACTGTTAAATATGAGATTCCATACAAGGGAATGTTTCAAAATATGTACAGTTTTAGGCTTAAAGATTTAGGGACAAATTTTAGTAAACAGAGCCGGCTCACACACAATGGATGTTTACACTGAGCTACTTTACAAGTGAAATGTAATTTTTGTTGCATCAACAAATCTCACCGCGCAAAGTCTAAACTCCCTCATATACAAAAGACTGTCTTGTGCCTGATGATTCATCCAAAATGTTATGGTCAGGCATAAGGCTACTGCTAGGACAAATGAAAAGAGGTAGCAGGAAGAACTGAAGTGCTGAAACATGATTTTGAAAAAAAATCACTTAGTGGAAACTAAGATTTTTGCCTTGGAAACTATTTTTGCCTTGGAAAAAATGCATTATTGCAAAAGGCTCAAGGCTTAGAGTTTGTTGTTGTTCTGTGGTTTGTTTGTTTGTTGGTTTTTTTACTAATCCATGGTAGCGTATATATATTTAAGCAGGGGTTTATTGTATTTATTTCAAGCCTTTGAAAAAAAACAGAGTAAATTATAGGTTTCTATGATGAGTAATACTGGGAATTTTTTCAGTCAATACTAATGAAATAGGCCTACTAAACTTTGAACAGTCTTGAATCCCATAAAAGAAGCCAACTAATGGAGCACTCATCTGTTCTGTGTTAGATTTCTCAAAACTACGACAACTCAGAGGTTCTAAACTTAGCATATTTGAAGAAAAAAACCAAATCTCAACAAAAATCTGATGGGGAAGAACTTTTACTAGTCTCTGTGAAGGTATGGGATGCCGAAAAGGTTCTAAGTACTGAATAACTGCTGGACTTTCAAAAGCCTTAGTGCTTCAGGAACTTAAGCCATCAAGAGATATATTCTTCAGAGTACATAGCTGCTGAAGACCAGGCAGTCACACACTGGAATTTCCAGAAGAGACCTGGATTTACGAACATACTTGGGAGTGTAAATCTCATCAATGTCAGTGAGACTTAAGGTCCTAAAAGGTTTAGCTTTAAGCTCCAGGTTTCATTTCGTTTCAGAGGTAAAAGGGCAATGAAAGAGAGGCACTGTTTTCAACCTCTTGGTTATCAAAATGCCATCAAAAATCTAGACTTTGAGCATTTTTTCCTTTGATGCATTCAGATTGCATGAGGTGCTGGTGGCCTTGCCCCTGCTCCCAAGCCTTACACCACAATGTGTTTCCAAAGAAGCACTGCAGTCCTCTCCTGCCTGACTTTGCCCTGTTGATAGAATATGCCTGGCTCATGAAACCTGGAAGGTAAACGGGGGCTGTATATGGACACTGCAGTGCAGCAGGGCAGCCCCCTGAGAAGCACACTCTCCCAGCTGGAGCCTGAAACCTCTCTGTCCCACCACCCAAATTACAGCTGCCTCCTGTCTCACACACTGATGCAGCCCTGACCAAGAGATCCAACACATGTACAACCCCGCATGTCAGCCAAACACACTAAAGATCTGCCCTATGTACCAAAATGGCCATCCACTGGGGCATTCTGGAACTTCAGCAAAGTTAATGCACTTTGTACAGAATTAGAAGAAACGACGGCAAAGTTGGCAGAAAGAAAGACAGAACTTCATGAGGTGGAGAAACTACATTGATAATCACTGAGTAATGGGATAGCCAAGCTTCTCAGCCAGCTCCAAATATTGTGAATCCAATACCTCAGAAGAATATGAACTAGAATGAGAACAGTGATATAGTCATAAGGGTTGGCAAAACCACTGAGCTGAATGGTTATTTTTGAATCTGAGGTTTGCAGACTCAATTAATAACAAAAATGAGACAAAAGTGTTCACTATCTAACAGCTAAAGGCATGAATGTTCTTTCCAGCTGGTAGGCTGACAAATCGAGACCATTATTTTTTCCTCCAGGTTTTATGTAGTGAGAGCTAATTCAAAAGAACAAAGGGACACATTTGCACATCTTTAAGCCTTTGAAGTGTACAATCTGATCCACCTATCCAAGGTGATCTTGGAGATCATACCACCAGCCTTCTTGGACACAGCTATGCCATCACACACAACCCTTTTCTCCATAAGCAGAACGTAAGCCTCTGACACCAAGAAGATGCACCTTTGAATTTCCCCCACTTTGAGAAAGGATCACAGCAGAATATTGGGCAGACTGAGATCCCTCACAAGCCTTGTCTGTGTGTTACATATAGCAGAAGAAAACCTGCTGAAGATAAGTATGATTATATTCCCCTGCACCAGTCCAAAGAAAGGAGACAGGCAGCAAAGACAGCGAGACAAGGGGCACTAAACCTCCTCTAGCCTTGTAGAAGAGGATCTGAACTCAACTGTACCCGGGGGTTCCTAAAATAGGAGTGAGATGATCCCCGTCATCTGTTCTGGTCTTTTGTATTATACAACCCTAAACTAATTCCTGATTTTATTTTTCAGTAATTTTATCTTTCAGTGAAACACAGAGTCTCAACAAACCATCGGTGAGAGAACCCCCATGCTGCATGCTAAGCTGTTGAGATGGCTAACCACTCTCCCAGGTAAAGGTGTGTTTTAAGTTTGATCTAGTCTACTTTCATCTCCCAAATATTTGATCCTATTATGCTGTCGTATCTCTATTTCAATCATTTGAGCTTGTAGCTATATCTTACAGAAAGCAAAGACTATCCAGTAATTAAAACCAAACTCAAATAAGATCCACAAATCATAGGCTTTGAAAGAAATGGAGAGCGTGTCAGATATAAACTTTCATTATTTAATATTAAGTACAGAGCAGGCTGAAGAGACCCATACTGAGGACTAACCATTCAGATCTGAGAGATGAAGGAGAATAAAGGGTGCATTACCACGGTCAGATTATTAAGCTGACAAAGCAAAAATTTCTGAACAATGATTATCCACGAGTTCAGAATTAATTTTAAGAATGAAAGCACAGAACTGCTAACACACACATCAGGCAAGACTGGAAAGAAAAGGCAGATGATTAGCACAGGACTTAACTGGAATTTAGGTACTGGCATCTACCACAGTGTAGCTGCCTTACTCTTCCCAGGTACCTAGAGTTATACTTCTGTATCTGCAGACTGGGTAGATTGGAATTCAGGTTATTCACACTTAATGCAAATCTGTAAAGTAGCCTTTTCTCTCACCTAGGACCCGCAGACAGCGGGTGCATTTTCCGAGCACACCCAGCATACACACTATGATCAAGCCCCTTATAAAATGCAGCAGTAGCAGTTTGACTTGATGTGAAATAAGTCTGGAGTCAAAGTAAAAAGTGGTGGTGGTGAAGCTCTACTCCTTGACATCACTCCAGGAATAAAAAGGGGGAAAAAAAGATGACAAACTAAACCAGAAAGCCATTGTGGAACTGGGATTCAGAACAACCTCTGTCGTCTACTCAAGGCAGCATCTAGAAGACAGACATCAAATTTCTCTTCTGAGACAAGACAATTAGAGAGCAGTCAATGCCATTTCTATACTGTGCTCTAACAGAAATCAGAATAATTATCTCTGTGAATCTTTCTTCTGTATTAAGTTCAGCATGAACATAATTAGCTGAAATAATAAGGTAAGGTTTTCTGAGTTACACAGCAAAAAATGAAACTATGGAAAGCCCTGTATGAAGAAATATTCTGCTACTACCAAGGGGAGAAAGAAAAGAAAAGGTTTTAACACACCAATCCATGGAAGGGGCATACTTACTCCTAGGTATTCTGGAATTAAAGTACTGACATGGGAGAGGGATGGTGCTGCTCACTAAATTGCAGCTAAAAGACAGAATTCCGGGAGAAGAAAAAGATGGTTCGTATTCAGTATGCAGGAATATATATTGAGGTGACAATACCAATCTGTGCTAAGAGAGATGTTTCACATATTTATTAAAAGTCAGTGAACAGAAAGGTTGAGAGAGGAGCAGGAGGTGATCTGACAGAGGTATATAAAGATAAGAGCTCCTGAAAAGGTAAAGAGAATGTCTATTTTATTTTTTTTTCCTTAGAATAAAAGATTAGCAACCACCTGTAAAAATGAAAAGGAAAACAAGCACCAATGAAAGAAAATACTTCAGTATTATTCAAGTAAAGAGAAATAGCTCAGTGATTCAGGATAACTATTAAGACCCTGTACTAATCATAGAATCATTCTGGTTGGAAAAGACCCTTGGGAT
>VZTM01022847.1:14370-43807 GCA_013400555.1 Jacana jacana
GGGCTCTTTCCTCACTACCCTCCCCGCCACCGCGGGCTCCTGGGTTACCCCCGGGGCTGGAGCCCGCTCCTCAGTCCCGCACAGCGGCACCCGAGGGTGGCTCTTGGGCTTGGTTTGGGGGCTGCCTTGCTGCACTCTTGCGGGAGCCTCTGCCAAGCTTGGGGTCGCGTCCCCGGGTCTCCAGGACGGAGCCTCTCGGTGTGTCGTGTCCCCGCTCACCCCCGCAGTCCCTCTCCTCCGGTGCAGCCAACCTCCCTTCTCAAAGCTTTCCCGGTTGCTGGTGGACACCTGCCCCAGGCCTCCAAAGCGGAGGACAACACCCCCGAGGTTGTGTCCCCCCCATCCCATCCAGAGTCCCCCAAGCCCACCTTCTCCAGCTCCTTTACCACAAGCTGTCACACTTTTGGCTGAACAAAAACATGGTGTTTCTGTATTCCCACCAGAACAGAGACGCTACACAGGTGGCACATGGATGCCAGGGAATACCGGGCTCTGGTGAGACCCCACCTGGAGTGCTGTGTCCAGCTCTGGAGTCCTCAGCACAGGAAGGATGTGGACCTCTTGGATCGGGTCCAGCAGAGGGCCACAAAGATGCTCAGAGGGCTGGAGCCCCTCTGCTGTGAGGACAGGCTGAGGGAGCTGGGGTTGTTCAGGCTGGAGAAGAGAAGGCTCCAGGGAGACCTTAGAGCCCCTTCTGGTATCTAAAGGGGCTACACGAGAGCTGGAGAAGGGACTGTTTATGAGGGGAATGTAGTGATGAGATGAGGGGAGATGGTTTAAAACTGAAAGAGAGGAGATTCGGGTGAGATAATAATGAAGAACTTTGCTGTGAGGGTGGTGAGAGCCCGGCCCAGGTTGCCCAGAGAAGCTGTGGCTGCCCCATCCCTGGAGGGGTTCAAGGCCAGGCTGGATGGGGCTTGGAGCAACCTGGTCTGGTGGGAGGTGTCCCTGCCCAGGGCAGGGGGGTTGGATCTGGATGATCTTTGAGGTCCTTTCTCACTCTAACCATTGTATGATTCTGTGGCAGGGAGACACATCAAGGATCACAGCCTGCCCTTAGACCCACGGGTGCGTGGATGGGGAAACGTGTACCCAGTGTAGACAACAAAGAGGACACACACATCCCACCCCTGGCTGGATTTCTTCCTGCATCTTCCCCACTGAAAGACAGAAATAGCTGGTTCTCCTCACTGCTGTGGTGCACCCATCTGGGTGACTTCTTATGTGACTGTTCTCTGTCCCCAAAGCGATTTGGACCCTGTGTCACAAGGCCAACTCTGGATGCTGGTTTTAATGTCCCAACACAGAATGACAGGATGGTGGGGGTTGGAAGAGACCTCTGGAGGTCATCCTGAGGGTCACCCCAAGCAGGTTGGACAGGAACACGTCCAGGTGGGTCTGGAATATCTCCAGAGCAGGAGACTCCACACCCTCTCTGGGCAGCCTGTTCCAGGGCTCTGCCACCTTCAAAGGAAAGGGATTTTTCCTAAGGTTGAGGTGGAATTTCCCATGACTCAGTTTGCATTCATTGTCCCTTGTCCTGTCACCAGCTGCCACTGGGAAGTCTGGCCCGTTCAGGCACCTGCCCTTTAGCTATCACTCAGCACCAATGAGGTCCCCTCTCAGTCTGATCTCCAGCTGAACGGCCCCAGGTCCCTCAGCAGAGAGATGCTCCAGGCCTTCATCACTTTTGCAGCCTCTGCCTGGACTCTCTCCAGCAGTTCCCAGTACCTTCTGGAACTGGAGAACCCAGAAGTGGACCCAGTACTCCAGATGGGGCCTCCCCAGGGCAGGGCAGAGCAGAAGGGGAGGATGATCTCCCTCAACCTGCGGCCACACTCTTTTTTAATGCAACCCAGGAGACTACTGGCCTCCTTGGCCACAAGGACACATTGCTGGTAGGGAAGGTGGCTACTGAGAGGCAATGGCAGCGCTTTGGGCCATGGGCAATGCAGCAAATCTGGGTGTGGAGAAGCCACACGTGTCAGCTGCCCCGTGGAGCTACACACAGCCCCCGTGGAGCTACACCCGTGTTCACGTGCCCGACTGTCCACAGGGTCCAGGCTGCAGCATCTTCTAACGTGCTTGGGTTCCCGGGCCAGCAGAGAGCATCTGGCGGTGCGTGGGGAAGGAAATTGGAAATCTGGGTCTGGAGTTGCACTGTGCCGAGGAGATGTCAAGCTGAGATCGAAATTCCTCTATCTAAATGGAAATGAGCTGCTCCTCCACCACCAGGGAGGTGGGGGCCCGTCCCCACACACACAGAGGCCACGGGCAGCCCGGCCGCACCATGAATGGATGGCAGAGCTGGGAGGGTGTGACGTTGTTGGGGGGGTGGAGTGGTGTCCCCCCATCCCACCACCACCAGAGACCCTCTGTGTCATCCCTGCCGCGGGAGAGCCGTGCTCCCACTCTGCACCCCGAGTGTGCGGGAATTGTCACCCCCACCCCAGGGCCACCAACCCTGCGTCCAGCTGCTGGGTGTTTGGCCCTGCTGACGGAGATGGTGACCCGCAGCTGCCAAGATGGGAGTGAGATGTGCAATGATAAAAGAAGGATCGTGCTGATAAGGGACCTGAGCATCCCAGCAGGGACAATTAATCTCTGTGCCAATAACAGGAGCAGCTGCTGCCAGCCCAAATGACCGAGCTGTCCACCATGGGGATGGTAGTGCCGGAGCCACCAAGCCCTGGGTCACCCCGAAAGGTGGACATGGACCTTTCAGAGGGACCCCCAGCCGAGCGGGGCAGTGCAGGGTCTGCCATGCAGAGGTGGGCAGGCGACATCCCTGCGCTTCGTTTTCTTGCTGGCTCTGGTGTATGATGTGCTGCTTCCTTTAGGACCAGCTGGAAGTCAAATGCAAGGGCAAAAGCCCTCTCCACGTGGGTGATGCAATCTCCAGCCCTACCTGGTCCCACCTGGACCACTTACCCCCAGTTCCGTGGCATCTGGGAGCACAGCTACAAGTCACAAAAAGAAAAGAAGAGAGACAGGAGTCTCAGCCTGTGCCTCCTCCTTCCCAGCCACAGCCCCAGCCCCAGCCAGCTCCAGCTGGCAGCTCTCCCTGCTCTGGTCACCAGCATCACAAATGGGGCTGGAGATATTCCCAGAGCAAGGGGTGGGAGATCCCACCTCTCCTGTGCCGTAGGCCATGGCTGTGGGTGACACCTTCCTTGGCGTAGACGTGGACAGGCACACTCTGTTTCAACAGCACTCTCCTCTGGACTGCATGGTCCTTTCCACCCTCTGAAGCATTGCTGGGGTCTCCGATATCCCAGTTTGTCTCTCCCGAGCCAACAGGTCAGTAGAGGAAGCCCTTAGGATCCCATAAACATCCCCTGAGAAGAACTCCGTTACTGGAACTGCAATCTGGGCAGCACCTGGGACTCTGGCTCAAATGGCATCCACCCAACAGGACACTGGCTCTTGCTGCCTGCCACAGGCACCCTCCAGTACCTCCAGCAGGACTTTGGCACCGAGTCACCACCCAGCCCAGAGTTTCCAGAGGACATGGAGCCAGGACAGCCCAAGGATGGTGGTCCCAGGCTGCATCCCAGCCCTTGTAAGAGGCAGCTGAGAGGGGCAGAGCAGACAGGGGGAGAGGAGGCTTGGACAGCCCGTGTCTCCCGGAGGAGAAGGGAACTAGGTGCAGTGCAGAGCCCGTGGTCTTGACCATAAATTTGCTCAGATGTCGTGGCGTGATGCTGGTGCTGATGCACACATGCAGAAAGCACCACTGCCCTGCTTGCTCAGGGGCCACAGGCCTGGGAGACCAGCTAACACACGAGTACAGTAAGTTAGGATGTGGTGAGCCCATGGAGGCACCACGATGGCACCTGGAATGCCCACCCATGGCACTGGCAGTAAATACAAGAGCACCACACTCCCTAGGGACTGATCAGGCAGATCTCCCTCTGGAGAGGGGCAGTGGGACACGTGAGCAGTGACTCAAGGTGGCTCATCCTGGCTTGTATGAGGAATAGCGTGGCCAGCAGGAGCAGGGAAGTGATGGTGCCTCTGTCCTGGGCACTGGTGAGGCCTCACCTGCAGTGCTGTGTTCAGTTCTGGGTCCCTCAATAAAAAAAGGACATTGAGTGCTGGAGTGTGTCCAGAGGAGAGGCACAGAGCTGGTGAGGGGTCTGGAGAACAAGTCCTGTGAGGAGAGGCTGAGGGAACTGGGCAGGTTGAGTTTGGAGAAGAAGAGGCTGAGGGGAGACCTCCTTTCCCTCTACAGCTCCCTGAAGGGAGGTTGGAGAGAGGTGGGTGTTGGCCTCTTCTCCCAAGGGAATCATGCCAGGACCAGAGGGAATGGTCTGCAGTGGGGGCAGGGGAGGTTGAGATGGGATATTGGGAAGAATGGCTTTACTGGAAGAGCGGTCAGGCGCTGGAAGAGCCTGCCCAGGGAGGTGGTGGAGTCACCATCCCTGGAGGTGTTTAAGGAAGGTGCAGATGCGGCACTTCATGGTGTGCTCTGGGGGCTGAGACTGTAGGGGTTTGTGTGTGTGTGTGTGTGGTTGGACTCGATGATCTCAGAGGTCCTTTCCAACCACGAAGATTGATGCTGTGATTACCTACAAGAGAGGCAAAGAGCCGCCAGAGCCTTCCCTGTAAATCAGGGCCGTGGGGAGGCTTGCAGGGCTCCCCGTGGGCCGTAAATCACAGCACACTGCACACCGGAGGCAAAGTGGCCCCGTCCAGGAACGGGGAAGAAGGAGGAGGAGGAGGAGGAGACGTGTGTGTGCATCAGCCCCACACAGGAACAGGCCGGGACTTGCCGTGCGCAGCCGTTTAATGGAGGAAGATCCAGCGCGCCTGCGCCATTTCTCCCGGGAATCAAGAGGGAGACTGTGTAGGTCGCCAGGCTGAGCATGCCGTGGAGGACAGAGAACGCCCAGGGCAGGACCAAAAGATGAGGACACCACGTTGAGGGCAGGAGGTGAGGAGGGTCAAGCAGGAGGTGTGGTGTTGAGACCGGGGAGGAAAGGCGTAAGGTCACCCCGCAGCCAAGGAAGGACCAGATTTAGGGCAGCCTGGGTACGGCTCAAACAGCAAGCAAATGCAGTAAATGCACCTCCCACATCCGGAAAAAAAGGGGTTAAGATCAGATCTAGGCTTTCACACCCTCCCAAAGTTTGTTGGTTTTTCTTTTTCTTGAAGAAGGCAGGCAAACGGAAACAGGATTTATCCCAAATACATTGTCTTAGTGTAACTTCATGATTTTGGGTTGATAATTAACTCAGACGAGGTGATGCTGCACATTCAGGCTGGTTAGATTTAAGGAAGGGCTTTCATTTGCCACCCAGTAGCAACCAGTTTCCGATGCTGGAAGCCATGGATGATACAGACAGAGCAGAGGAGGAACCAGCTAATCAAGTACATGTTGGGTTGTATTAAAAGGGGCGTTTCTGAGCAAAGAGATGCTTCCAGCACCGTTCCTCCACCCCAGTCTCGGGCTGACCTCACCAGCGTTGAGAGCAAGCAGCGCAAGGGCTGGGAGTGTGGAGTCATTGAGCCTGGGATGGGTTTTTGGGAGGGTCACAGCCACTTGACTAGCGAGGAAACTGGGAAGATCTCACCCAGAAGATCTGCCCCAGCATGCTGTTTTGGAGAGGTGCCTCCACAAATTGTGCAAGGAAAAAAAAGCAGGAGGACTGCTCACAAGCCCAGACTGAAGATTAGGTGGCAGCAGCCGAGCACGGACGTTGTGAGGAACAATTTTGAAACCGGGTACCCCAGGAACAAGCAGCATGTTTGAGAGGCTGCTGGAGAAGCGTGCTGAAGGGGCTGAGCACGGGTGGTCTTCCACAGCTGGGAGCTGAAACTTGCCTCTTGTGTCAAGGATGTTGGTGGGGCCATGTGTGTGCCACATGCCCGTGTGCTACGCTGCACGTTTCGCTGGATGGCCCGCAGGGATCCGCAACAAACTCCTCTCCTTTGCTATAGACTTTGGCAGCCGAACTGCTGGGTTTATTCTGATGCCTCTGCAGGCTGCTTGTGGTTGGAGACGGAACACAGGGCGCTCTTTTCAGTGACGTTCCAGCAATTTAGGCATCACTGCTAGGGCTGGGGTTTTCAATAATCACTAGGCTTGGGCTTAAGGGAACTTCTCCGGGCCAGAGGAGCAGGGAGGGGACATGGATGATGGCCCACACCCAGCACACATCTAAGGGTTTCCCCCAGTCTCACAAGAACCAGTTCCTGGCGCTGCTCTCCTGCCTATGAGGTGCTTGGAAGCCTTGATGGCTTGTGCTGGGGCAAGGGGTGAGGCCGATGCTGGCCTTGAGGCTAACCCAAGCACTCCCCCCTCCCATCAAGGTGGGGAGGCATTCGGGGCCCTCGATAGAATTTCAGCCAACACACCCCAGCTTCCAAGGCAGGGGTGGAGGGGACACGGATAGTCAAAGTCCTACCCCAAACCAAGCCTTTCACCCCTCTTGGTTGTGTCCCTCCTGCGAGACTCCGTTTTTGGCCAGTAAAGTCCTACGTGGCGGTGAGCTGGCCCGGGAGCAGGCAGAGCGGTCCAGGGCTCGTGGCCACGCCAGCTCAGCCCTGACCACCGTGCAAGAGCGTGTCCCCAAGCAGCGCTAATCCAATTACCCAACAAACTCGCCTCCTTCATTATCGGCATGCTAAAGCAGCTTGGCCATTATGGAGGGCTTAGCGAGGGACCAGGGATCAGGCTGGATGAATGACAGAGCTGCTGTTTGTTTGCAAGGAGGAGGGATGGAGGACAGAGGCAGCTGGGAGGACACGGGGAAGGGAGGGGGGGCAGCTGGGAGGACACGGGGAAGGGGCTGGGGGGGGCAATGGCTGGGACAAGAGGATTGGGAATGGCTGCAGGCGAAGGTCAGCCTTCACGGTGCCAACAGGGTTAACCTCAAAGCCACATCAGGTTGCTCAGGCCCTTCTCTGTCCTTCTGGTGAATGGGGATCCCTGTCACCTCTGCTTCATGTACCTGTCCCAGCCTGTGTCACATGGCTGCCTCCACACACACACCCCCCTGCCCAAACACCACCCATTTCAGTCAGGGGAGAGCACAAGGCAGCACTAATATACCCTCAGCAAGAGAAATTCAATCCAAATGTCCCTGGGGAGCTGATGATCAGCTCCCATCACACAGGATGCATTCCACCAGCCAGACCCCGCTTTCTGCGGGGATCCCAAGATGACACCTCCCCAGGTCCAACCAGGACACTGGACCTGCTTGGATCTGCCCCACTTGAGATCAGGTCCCACCCCTGACCCGATGCCAGGCTGTGGGCCGGGGCTTCGCTATGGCTCTGCATCCTGCACCTCGCTCTTGCATCTTTCTTGTCGGGCTTTCTCCACCACCTGAGGGCCCATGTGGAGCTGGAGGCTCTGCTGGGCTGGAGGCCTTGCTTGCAGGTTGTGGTGAACTTGCAGCCCTAATCATCCTCGTGGCCAGTCCCTCCTGGCAGTGCTATATGAGGGGGGAAAATAAACCCAAGCAGGCTTAGGGTAGTTCTGCTTCACTCCAAAAAAAACCCAAAGGCCCTTCTTCACTCTGGTCAATGCTTGGGGCAGGAGAGTGGACTACAGACATCCTGAGGTCCCTTCCAACCCAAGTTACCATATGAGTGTAGCCAGCAGGTCAAAGGAAGTGGTTATTCCCCTTTATTTGGCATTGGTGAGGCCACATCTGGATACTCATGCCCTGTTTTGGACCCCCAAGTAGAAGGAGAGAGTCCTGCAGAGGGTCACTGGGATGGTCAGGGCCAGAGAACACGTTGTACAAGGTGGTTGAGGAGTTTGGGCTTCTTTAGCCTGGAGAGGAAAAGGCTTGAGGAGGGATATAAATGCCACAGGGAAGATTGAGAGCTGCTTAGCTGAAGCACTTGGGCACAAAGCCCAGCTCCAGAGCAGTTCTGCTGGTCCGGTGACTGTGTCTGGTGGGAGGGGTGGTGGTGGTGCCATGCACAGAGGTCTCACACCCCTCAGCGTTCAGCAGGGATGGCCCTGAGATGGAGCCAGCCTGCTCGGGCAGGATCACACCGCACGGCTGCGAGCTCACCGGTAGCGCCAGCGCTGGCTGCCAGGCACTTCACTCCCTGCCACAGTTTCTCAAAAAAAACCCCAAAGAAAACCAAACCAAAGCACATTGGTGGGTGAGGAGACACTCCTGTGCCTTTGTTCCCCGGCTGCACCGACCCGGGAAGCCTCTGCTTTGCCACCCGCAGCCAGGAAGAACGCGGAGTATCCCCCCGGGATGAGCTCTGCAACTGGAGCCGTCGAGGGAGAGCGGTGCTGCTGAAGGGCCCTCGAAACCTTTGGGAGGCAGCAAGGGCAACCCAAGAAGATCTCAGCAGATTCCTGCATCTCCAACCCTTTTCTGCAGGCTCCGGTGTGGCACCTCCAGGAGAAAAAGGCTCCGGCCGCAATCGTCTCAGTCCCCGCCACCGGACGAGATGCCTCCCCGAGCTGGAGAAGCAGCCGTGGAGCTGGCAGCAGCCAAGCTGGGCTGTAAGGAGACACCAGGCGCCCCATGAGCTCAAACTGCTGCCTTTTAAGGAGCGGCAGCGGCCCAGGCATCCAGGAACAAACCCACAGGGCTTCTGCAGGCTCCCAACCCCGGCCTGCACTCGGGGACCACGCTGGCCGAGCCCGACGGTCCCCACAGGAGCTCAAAGCCACGAGGGGCAGCCAAGACAGCAATCCCCCAGCTACAGATGGAGTGTGGGAAACCCCAGAGACACCCCCCCCCGAAAGGTAGAGCGGCGGCTGCAGCGTTCACCCACCCACGGTGCCCCCAGCCCCGTCCATCACCTCTCTCCCATCCCCTCCCCAAAACCTGCAGGAACCAGCTCCATCCCAGGAGCAGGCAGCGGGGAGGAGGCTGCTTTTTTCACAAAGGCTTCCTCAAGCTGCTGCCATCCCCTCTGCTGACCAGAGCAGGACCCCCTGCTTCCCAGGGAGCGGAGGGGAAGAGGGGACACGCCGCGGGGCAGCAACAGCGAGGCTGAGCTTAGGCCGAAGCACGGATGGAGGAGACGTACGTGCGTGGGTTATGCAGGAGTAAGCGACATCAGGAACAAGGTTAAACGGCAAGATATGCATTAAATCATTAAATGCTACAGAGCACCAGGATGTATCTTCAGCCAAAGGAAGAGAAGGAGCAAGCTGGCCCGAAGACAAGGTGTCAGGAAGACGAAGAACAGGACTGGAGCCACTAAATACCCAGAGGAAGAGAACAGATCTGTGAAATTTAGGGATTTTGCCTACGAGTTAGGAGGGGGCGAAGGAAAGCAGGGAGGCAAAAAGATCCCAAAAGAGCACCCCTTCTACAGGGAGTAACCAGGCAAGTCCAAAATCAGCTCATCGCTGCCTGCAAAGGGTCCCAAAGACACAGCGAGGACACGGCCATCCCCTGTCCCTCCTGTCCCCGACGAGTGAGCTGGCTGGACCATACGGGTCTCGGTGTGTGCAAGAGCAAAGGAAAAATCAAGATGCTTAGAGCTTTCTGTGTAATAAAATCCCCTTCCCCGCCGCTTTGCCACACCGAACCCCCCACCAGAGGGGTCCCCATGGAGCGGGAGGCGACCATGCACCCCTCAATTAGGCAGTGCTGCTGCAGGCACGGCCAAGACCGGTCACTATTTACATTTGGCAAAGGACGGCAGCGAGTACCAAGCAGCCACGAGGGTGGGGGCCACCGCTGGCCTGGCCCCCCCCGCTGCCCTGTGCCTTGCCAGCCCCAGGCAGGTCCCCCCGTTTGCCCCCACCCACCGGCCTCCTGGCCTTGCGGGCAGAGCCCCCTCGGAGGCACCTCAGGCCCATTCACGGGTGGTTTCTCCCCCCTTTTCCCCATCTGTCGCCTCCCCCCAGGCCTCTCCGAGGCCCCAGCTCCAGTCCTTGCGTCCCGAGCTCTGCCCGGGGGCAGGCGAGGGCAGGGGGCAGCCGGCCGGCCCCGCTCAGCTCCTCAGGCGGGGGGTCCCCCCAGGATCCCCCCCAAGAGAGCGGGACGAGGGGTCCAGCCGCAGCAAACCCCAGCAGCGCTGGCAGTGCCCAGCCAGCCCCTTGCCGATCCGGAGCCCGTCCTTGGCCCCGCGGAGGGGCCAGTTTGGGGTGTACCCGGCCTTGAGCCTGGCTCGTGGTCTGGGTGAGGACTATAGGGTACGGATGGCCACCGGGTAAAGCAAGGACATGTGCTCAGCCCCCTTGATGGGCAGCTTGCGGCTGGCGTAGTGATGGATGATCTCCGGCACGCTGTCGAAGGGCGGGCTGTGCTGACCCAGCACGTACTTGTTCTCCTGTGTCCGGGACAGTTTCATGTGCATGAAGCCCTGGCTGCTCCTGCAAGGAGAGATGGAGGCAGGGTTAAGGGGTGCAGCTGGTCCCCCTGCACACACACACACGCACACCCCTCCACTGAGACCCACACAAGATCCCCACAGACGGAGGGGATGCGGCAGCCTCCTGTCCCCAGCCATGGCCCTGCACACACCACCCGGCTCTCAGCCAACTCCAGACAAGATCCAAAGCCCCCTGGAGCTCTGTTCCTCAGGGCTCAGTATTGGGGCCATTTCTGAAGGATATCATTATTTGATGACCTCAAGAAGGATACAGAGAGCACCTTCAGTGAGCACCAAGTGAGGTGGGAGTGTTGATCTGCATGAGGGCAGGGAAGCTCTGCAGAGGGACTTGGATGTATTGGATCCATGAACCAATGTCAATGGCATGGGCTTCAACAAGGCCAAGTGCCAGGTCCTGCCCTTGGGCCACACCAACCCCATGGACGGCTACAGGCTTGGGGCAGTGNAGAGAGGTTGGTGCTGGTCTCTTCTCACGGGCAATGAGCGCTGGAAGGAGAGGGACTGGCTTCAAGCTGCAGCAGGGTAGGGTTAGGCTGGGCATGAGGCAAGAACTCTTCCCAGCAAGAGTGGTCAGAGCCTGGACTGGGCTGCCCAGGGAGGGGGTGGAGTCCCCATCCCTGACTGTGTTTCAGAGTGGATGAGATGTGGTGTTGGGGGATCTGGTGTAGGGGAGACCTTTGTAGAGTGGGGCTGATGGTTGGACTGGATGATCCCAAGGGTCTCTGCCAACCAAAATGGTTCTGTGATTCTACAGAGGGATGTATGCTGTGGTGTGCTCTCTCCCTTCTGCCCCTTCCGCCCCAGCTCTTGCTCAAGCCATAACCATCCATGGGAGCTGCCATGGGTTGCACCTGGACTTTGGGGGATGCCTGGCAAGACGACCCAAACACTGCCTGGAACAGGGAGACAGATATTTCCTTCCCATGCAAACATGGTCAATTATCTCACTCTATAAAGAGTGGGCAGCCCAAGAGCCCTTCGAGCTCTTCTGTGTGGCTGCAGCTGCACACCAGGATCTCCCCCGAGCGCGGACGCTCGCTTGGGGTTCTGCTCTTCAAGGCTGAGACATTCCTCACCACAAGACGTCCTTGGTGAGTGACTAACGGCCTGCTGTACTTTGAAACCTTGGCTAAGTGATGTAAAGGATTGATTGCGGATGTAAAATCCTTTAGATGCAGACCATTGACCACGTCTGGGACTAGGACTGGATGCAGGGGGTCCTCTCTGAGCCTCC
Source organism: Jacana jacana (assembly GCA_013400555.1). Lineage (NCBI taxonomy): Eukaryota > Metazoa > Chordata > Aves > Charadriiformes > Jacanidae > Jacana > Jacana jacana. The sequence continues at coordinate 25,937 of VZTM01022847.1, forward strand.
CAACGGGAGGGTCCCCCTGATCCAATGCTGTCCTCTGTGCAGTAGATGACCCAGCGTGCTGTGCCTTGCCTTCTCGAACCTTGTTACCCCTCACATTCAGTACTAACCCCCTTCTACCACCCTTTTGGATTAATAAATACGTCAACATTTCTCTCTTGTGGGTGAAGCTAATCACTCCACCCACAACATGGTGGCCATGCTGCGCCCTGTGTCCCCCCCAGCCAGGAGCACAGACCTGTCCAAGGGACAAGGACCTTACCTGGTGGCCACACTGCGCCCTGTGTCCTCGCCAGCCAGAAGCACAGACCTGTCCAAGGGACATGGCCTTATCTGGTGGCCANTGGCCTTATCTGGTGGCCACACTGTGCTGTGTGTCTCCACCAGCCAGGAGCACAGACCTGTCCAAGGGACATGGCCTTATCTGGTGGCCACACTGCGCCCTGTGTCCTCACCAGCCAGAAGCACAGACCTGTCCCAGGGACAAGGACCTTACCTGGTGGCCACACTGCGCCCTGTGTCCTCACCAGCCAGAAGCACAGACCTGTCCCAGGGACAAGGACCTTACCTGGTGGCCACACTGCGCCCTGTGTCCTCACCAGCCAGAAGCACAGACCTGTCCCAGGGACAAGGACCTTGCCTGGTGGCCATGGGGGTGCATGCAGAGCCAGAGGTGAGGGGGCAGAGGCAGAAGGGGCTCTCAGGGTGACATGGAAGAGGCCGCTTTCACCCCTTAGAGGTGGCCAAACCCCTTTTGCCACAGCCCGGCTCGCCCAGGGTTGTGGGTCTTCAACACCGTACATCTCCCCAGCCTCACCACCGCAAAGCAGGGTTTCCTCCTCCGGCTCTCAGCCTCCTTCTCCCCCCGCTCTCCTCCCCCAGCACCGCTGCGGGCTGCCATAAAACCCGCTCAGCGTAGCGAGGCCATTTCCCGGCACAGCGCGGGCACCGAGCCACGCGGGGCTGCGCAGGCAGCTCCTGCCACCAGCGCTGATTCCAAGTGACGGGCTAATGGCCCTGTTGCTATTAATTTGCGTCTCCGAGGAGAGCCACAGCCTGTCTGCAGCGTCTGGAATGCACATTAACGGCAAGATATTGATGACTTCAAAAGCAGACAGGACCTCATCAGCCATGCTGAGCCGCTTCCAGTGCTCTGCAAGCTCGTCCCATCCCCCCGGCTGGAGACGGTGCCCATAATGGAGAGCCCGGTCGCATTAGGAAAATGGCTCTGAAATCCATTTAGCATCCAGAGGCAAGGAAGGAGGCGGGTGCCCCGAGGGACATCTGTGGCTCTTGGTCCCATAGCCAAGGGGACGAGGTTAAAAACAGCCAGCCAGCTCCAGCTCATGCCCCGGGGCACAGGGAGGAGAACCCTGCACAGCACCTCGTGGAGGTGTGTGGGGGTTTGTCCTGCACACACATGGGGGTTTGTCCTAACACACACCAAGGACCCACGGGTGGTGGCTTGCAGAGACCCAGCCCTCGGCTAGTTGGTGGCAAGGAGAGATGCACAGGAACCCACTGCAGCATCAGAGCTGGCCCAGAGCTGCCATGCAGGTCCACGGAGACCCGGGAGGAGGGAGAGAGACGACGCTGATGAGCACGGAGAGGTGATGGTGGTTGCGTGGATGATGGGTGGTTCTGCCCCAGTCGCTCCATGGGTCTTTGTCACAAGCTCAGGGACGTGACAGAGACCGGAGCCCTGGAGAGATGCCTGAGGGAGCACACTGCAACCCAAACAGTGGGGACAGGAGGAGGACACTGGGGCAGGTGCTACACCTCATAGCTGTGAGGAAGGACCCAAAACTTTGCAGGCCACTCTCGTGGAGGCACAAGCCAGGAGGGAGTCATTCACTGAGCGTTTGAGGCAACGACGTGCCGCAAACCCAGGCTGGATGGGGCTCTGAGCAACCTGGTCTAGTTGAAGATGTCCCTACCCATAGCAGGGGGAGTGGACTAGATAACCTTTGAAGGTCCCTTTCTAAACTCCAAAACAATTCTAGGGTTCTACCACTCTACAGCTTTGCCCAAAACAGGCAACGTGAGGCTGCCTCGCCTGGACCAGACTGTCACAGGTTAAATCCTTCTGGCTACCTGACAGCTCGGGCTACAGCCTCTCCTGCTGCTCTTCTTGTGCATGTTTTCCTTCAAAGCAGCACAAAAGGACTTTAGGTCAGCATGGGAGCTCTTTCAGACTGTGCCCTCCTTCTTCAAGGAAAATAAATAAGAGAGATGCAGACAGCCAGCTTGCAGCTATATGAAAAGCATCCCAAGGGATTTTCCTTGAGAAGGCTCTAGAGGGACAGGCAATGGAGTAAAAATCCTGTTCCCGAGGATGTGGGCTCTCTCCAAGCGAGGCACAGTGGACAGGCAATGCCCGAGCAGCTCCTGGATGGGCTCATCCTGCAAGGCCACATCCCAGCTGCACATGATGTTTGAGAGGAAGATTTGGCCATTTTTGCCGGGAGGCTACGGATGGACAGCAAGAAACAAGGGGAAAAAGAAAAGGCAGAGAAATCAGCTGCCCAGGGAGGGGGGGGAGTCCCCATCCCTGACTGACACCTCATCAGAGCGGATGAGATGTGGTGTTGAGGGATCTGGTGTAGGGAGAACTTTGTAGAGTGAGGCTGATGGTTGGACTGGATGATTCAAGGATCTCTTCCAACTAAAATGATTCTATGAATGTTCCGTGTCAGAAGGGACCTCTAGGGACATCTAGTCCAACCTCCCCACCGTCAGCAAGGACACCCTCAACTAGACCAGGTTGNGACTGCACACAGGGGAGGTCTCACCAGAGCAGAAAGTGGCAGAACCACCTCTCTGGATCTGCTGACAATGCACCTTTTGATGCAGCCCAGGATGGGATTGGCCATCTGGGCTGCAAGTGCCCACTGCCTGCTCATGACCACCTCCTCAGCCATAAGGTGCAGAGAACCCTGGGGAAACCTAAGAGTATATTGAGAAAAGGGTAGGGGTACGTGGCACATTGTTAGACAGAGATGACTAAAGTGCTCAATAAATACTTTTTTTTCCCCTTTTTTCACATCCACCAGCATCAAAGCTATTGTATCCACCCAGCAGGGAGGTGAGAAGGTATTTGCTCATCCATCATCATCTTCAGGACACTTAACAGCTTGGATGGTGTGGGTCCAGGCTGCCCCAAGAGTCCCAAAAGAGCTGGATGAGGAGCTAACGGGCAGCCTCTCCCTGGCAGGACACCCTGCAGTTTTGTCACTAAGGGAATCTGGAAAACTTGGGGAGGGTGCAAAGATGCACACACACAAACCCAAGCAAGCAGAAACCAAGCTGTGCTGCGGGGATGAGGGTTTTTTCCTGCTGGGAAAGCAAAGGAGCCCTCTCTGCAGCACAAGGCTTCTACAGTTAGGTGGGCTGGGGAGGCAGGGATGGGTACCCAGCAACAACAGGATCTGGGATGACACAAACTTCATCTTCCCATGAAGCTAAGCTAATAAATAAATAAATAAATCCTCCCAAAACCCCCCAAAAAGGGTAACAAGAAGCCAGAGCTGGAAGCTGTAACCAGACATGTTCGAGTGAGCAGCGAGGCACATCATTTGACCCGTCTGAGGGATGCCAAGGGAAGAGCAGCAAGACTCCCCACCTACGAGCCTTCCCCTGCGAAGCTCTTGCCAGGCAGCAAAGCAGAAGGCTGAGCCACACCACGGGGAGGCACGGACTTCCTACTCCAGCCACTTCTGACCACCCCATGGTCACCTCAGCGTTACGCCATGGACAGGGGCACACGTCCACCTGGGCCACTTGCTGGCCGAGGGGTCACCCAGGGCACCACAGTGGGTGCAGCCACCCTGCCCTCCCTGCCACCAGCCCCGTCCAGGGGGTCACTCACTCACTTCAAGGAGAGGGAGAAGTCGTTCTTGCTGGTCTCGCTGTTGCGCACCAAGTAGCTGGCCTCCTTGCAGAGCCTCAGCAGCGTCTCGGCATCCGTCCGGCTGATGGCCCCGTGGTACCAGCTGGAGATGGGAGAGGGATCGGCTGTACCAGGTAGAAGGTGGACACCCCCGGGCAGGTCTTGCCCCTGGGCAGCAGTAATGCCAGCACCCCCCACATACACCTCCCCAGGGACAAGAGCCACCTCCGGGGAGAGGGAGGTGGGTGGCACTGACAGGGTTGGGGGACAAGGGGCAGGATTCCCACCAGGCAGCACAGGGTGGGGGGGGTGGAAGGGTACATGGGAACACGAGGTGTGTAGGACAGGCAGTGGGGACAAGCAGGCAGAAACCATGGGGCCAGGGAAGAAGCGAGGAAGCGGGTTGGTTCCAGAGCTCCTCATGGTGTCCCCCGTGGGGACCCTGGCACAGGCTCATGGCAGGCAGGACTCACCACTGGCTCTCCAGAGGCAGGGCAGGATCAATCCTCTCCCCGAGGAAGGGGCCAGGCTCGGCAATCAGCGTCTTCGTGCTCTTGAGGCTGCTGGAGCCGTGCCTGAGGGCAGCCCTGGCCTTCTCCTCCCTGCAGGGCGAGGTGCGGCTGTACCCCAGCCCCTCCGATGGACCTGCAGGATGGACACAGGTTGCAGCCAGCAGCGGGGACAGGCGAGGAGCCCAGCTTCCCCACCTCCCCTCCTGAGGAGGGAGCCCACAGAAAGAACCAGAGCCACCTCATGCATCATGTTGGGTCCCCTCCTGCTACCCTGTCCCCTGCCCTAAGCACGGGCAGCTCTCAGGCTGCTGCTCACTGTGCTGCCCCAGGATGGGCAAGGTCGGGTGCCCACCACGGCAGGGCCAGGGTCCTCTCCGCCCCCCCAAGCCCCTGGAAATGTTTTCCAGGGAGTTTTCAAGAGCTCAGAGAGGTTTTGCTGACGCAAGCAGAGATTCGGCGGTCGCGGCGCAGAGTTAAGCGAGAAGCAGTTATCGGTTTGGGAGACGACGGACACGTTTCTGGGGTGAAATAAATACAAATTAAATACCCCCCCCCCGAGGTGGGAAGGGGACACTTCAAACTGCGAGGTGCCTCCTCCATCCCATGCAGCTGCCTGCCCAGCACCAGCCCGGCCACAGATCCCCCCCAGGCCAACAAAAGCCTGGGGTGGACCCGCTGTAGGTGCATTAACCGAGACGTGCCCTCGGGGACCTGGCCTCCCCACCGCCCGTTATCTCCGTGCAGGATGATTTCAGCATTAACAATATTGTTTCTCCCTCCCTCCAGAGGGTTCCTGATTGCTCCCCTCCAACACAAGCCCCCCCCTCCCACGCACAAATTGCTTATTGATCAGGCAGAGCTGCCTTGACGAGAAGCTGCCAGTGGCCAATGCTGAGGAGGTGGCGGTGGCCCCCCCGAGGTGGCCCTGCCTGGGCCAGGCAGCTTCTCCCCCCACCATTGTGCTGGCTGCTGGAGGGGGAGGCAAGAGTGGGGAGACACCGATGCCAGGCTGCTGCATGGCAGAGGCGAGAAATCCCCACAGAGGGATGTTTTCCTCCCCAGCAGGGCATCCTTTAAGGCAGCGATTTGAGGGACACCTTGTCTGGACCCTTTGCAGGTCTCCAGCCCCCTCCAAGCCCCAAGGGGAGAAGGTGGCAGCCAGGGGAGAAACCCAGGCAAAATCCTCTGCGGCTTAGCGTGGCTTAACCACCCCCTGACACACACACAACCTGAAGAAGGAGCCCAGGCAGGAGATGCCAACATGCAAGGCTTGACAAGCTCTGCCTCGGCAGCTTTTCAGCAGCCAGGCTCGCCCTTGGAGGGAACAGGCTTCGGTTTCAGCCCATCACCTCAAAAAAACCTAAATATCAGGGCAATCATTTAAAAAGTCAGTCAATCAAAGCAGCGAGGTGTTTGCTGGCGGCACAAAGTCATCCTGTTAGAGGCTGAGGAGAAATGCATTGTAGCTGTCAGAGAGAGGCAGAGGCATGTGCATGATTAAACAGGATATTAAAAACAAGCCCTTAGGAGCAAAGGAGACATCCTTCAAGGAGTTCCAGTCACACACACACACACCCACACCCAACCCTCTGCCCAAGACAGGGGAATGGTGAAATAAGACAAAACTCTGGCAAGATAAACTTGATACAACAAAGCACATCGGGGAGGGGGGGTGAAAAAAAAGAGACTCTGTGTTGCTAAAAGCAGGAAAAATGACCAAGTGATACGTTCATGGAGAGCAGGAATGGATGTCAGAGCGACCACGGGGGTAAGAAGTGATCGGGCAGCGTGAGCACCGCACGGGCAGGCACGGTGTGCAGGGCACCTCTGGCAGCTCTCCCCAAAGAGAGGCAAACCCAGCCCTGGTGGGCTTCCAACATAACAAGGGAGAGCAGCGTAGGGGAAAGGGACCTGGGGGTCCTGGTGGGCAGCAGGATGCCTATGAGCCAGCACTGTGCCCTCATGGCCAAGAAGGCCAATGGCATCCTGGGGTGGATTAGAAGGGGGGTGGTCAGTAGGTGGAGAGAGGTTCTCCTCCCCATCAACTCTGCCCTGGTGAGACCCCATCTGGAATAGTGTGTCCAGTTCTGGGCCCCTCAGTTCCAGAGGGACAGGGAACTGCTGGAGAGAGTCCAGGGCAGGGCTACCAAGATGATGGAGGGAGTGGAGCATCTCCCCTAGGAGGAAAGGCTGAGGGAGCTGGGTCTCTTGAGCTTGGAGAAGAGGAGACTGAGGGGTGACCTCCTGAATGTTGATAAATCTGGAAAGGGTGAGTGTCAGGAGGATGGAGCCAGGCTCTTCTCAGTGACACCCAGTGACAGGACAAGGGGCAATGGGTGCAAGCTGGAACAGAGGAGGTTCCACTTCAATATGAGGAAGAACTTCTTCAGGGTGAGGGAACCCTGGCAGGGGCTGCCCAGGGAGGTGGTGGAGTCTCCTTCTCTGGAGACATTCCCAACCCGCCTGGAGGCGTTCCTGTGTGACCTGCTCTGGGTGTTCCTGCTCCGGCAGGGGATTGGACTGGAGGAGCTTTCGAGGTCCCTTCCCATCCCTCATACTCTGTGATTCTGTGATAACCCCAAACCCACCACAGCACAGCACTGGAGGAAGGTCCTTCAATTATTAATCAAGAACGGGTTAAGAGAGGAGCAGCGATACTTGGCTCTCACAAACCAGGCTGCCAGCAGAGTCCAAGGGGGGCTCTGCCATGAGGAGAGCTTTTCACAACAAGGCAAACCCGAGATGACAAAGCGTGGCCCGGGAGATCACGCTGTTTGGGACAGCAAACACGAGACTGAAGATTCCAGAGGGACCTCCTGCCACTGAGCAGAGAGGTAATAAACGGTGGAGGAAAGGGGAGCCGAGCTAAGTGACAAAGCAAGGTGCACTGGGGGAATAAGAAACCAAAACCCCAATCTCAGTGGCGGGGTCTGAACTAGCTGCTGCCGTGCCTGTAAGGGACCTGGGTATTAAGCTGCAAGAAAACAGCAGCAAAACAGCTCAGCTGTCAAGGAGACCCGTAAAAAGCCACAAAGCAGGCATTAAACCTGGGGAATTTTGAGGCAAAGAGGAGAGAACAAAAGGGGAGGAGGCCGAATAACCTCCTGGTGCAGCCTGGCTGCTGGATGCGAAGAGGCGCCGCGGAGCTGGGGCAGACAGACACACAAGAGGCGAGGACAAACGTCAGTGTCTGGCACAGGCCAAGCCAAGGGGGCAGGAGGAGCCANAGGAGGGAAGGGAGGGGGGAAAAAGAGAGAGAGAGAGAAAGAGAAAGAAAGAAAGGGCTTAGAAAAACCGTCAGCAAAACCAGGCCCACCGAGAAGGAGAGCGGTTGTGGGTGTAAAGAGCTGAGGGCTATGTTCCCAGGAGCCCCACGCCAGCTTGGTCATCTCACCCCCTTCCCCAGCATCGAGCAGGAACAGGCCTGATTGTGGGGCATGTTCCCGATGGAAAGACACTGCTCCTGACCCATCCTGACCACCCTCTCTGCAGGGAGGGGGGGCAGCCCGCCATCACCCCCATCCTGTGTGCACATCCAGCCGGGGGACCGTGTCCAAGCGCCCCGTTGCCATCTGTCCTGCCTGCACATCTGTCTTTCCCCAGCTGCTTCCTGACCATCCCATGAGGTCCACGTTCCTCTGCCAGGAGCCAGCGAGTTGCTGCCTCGTGCCGGTCCCCACTGCCCATCAAGCAGGGGTCTCGCAGGCTTCCCGAAGGGGCGAAGGGCCCACAGATTGATTCCAGCACCGCAGGAGAGGAGAAACACCCTGCAAGCCACAGCTGGACCTGCTCCGGTAGAGAGCAGGCAGCAGGTCCTCACGTGGCCCAGGCCATGGCAACCTCACCCCCCTTGGGACTTGGAGGAAGCCTGGAGCATCCACACACGAGCCAGACCTGCGACCACGCCGCCTCCACCCCAGGACATCGAGGGAGGCAGCTCATCCACCCCGACCCGGGGCACAAGGCACCGCAGCAACAAACCCTGGGTGCGTGACGGAGCCCAACAAGCCAAACCCTCAGCACCAGCCTTGTGCCCGGCCGAGTCCCAGCGGTACGAGTGCCACCCCCGGGGCAAGAGTAGAGGCCGAGACCTCGAGCCCCCAGCGCACACAGAGCCCGAAACCCAGAAGGTGGAACCGCTCCGAAGCCTGAACCCCCCCAACGCCTCTCTCCACCAGCATCCCGGCTGCAGTGCAGGCCCAGGCTGCTGCAATTAAAATGCATCCTAGATGAGAGCGTGGCAATTAGCCAGCGCCGACGGAGGAGCCAGCACTAATGCACAGCATGGATTTCCTCATTAACAAACACAAACACAATCGATCCCGCAGCACGGATAAATAGGTGGTGGTGGTGGTGGGGTGCTGGAGGACCACCTGGCCGAAGGTTCCAGGTGGAGCACCTGGGTTTTCTCCTGCCCTGAGGAAGGAGGGATGTGCTGGAGCCCAGGGTAGAGCCGCCCCAGAGGCTGTGATCAGTTGGGGGGGGGGTGACGGGGGATGGAAAGGAGTCAAGAAGAGGTGAGCGCCGGACAGGCTGCCAAGGCAGCTCCATCCACCACTCCCACTGAAGAGAAACAGTCTCTGCGAGTGCACAAGCGCTCCCCGAGCCAGGGAAATGCAGAGGCCAACGCTACTGCCCCCCCCTCAAAGATGAAGGAACCCCAAGGAGCCAGCTTCCCCCCGCACACACATCCTCCCATACCCCCCCCCAGCAAAAGGCACCACAGCATCGGTTGCTGTAGAGCTGCTCTTCCTCCTTAATGGCTGCGCCCCTCACTCACCAGCAAAGGCTTTGGAGATCCGCTCCTTCTTCCACTCCCAGGGCTGGTCGTATTCCTCCGGTGGCCGCTCATCGTCCTCCGGCAGCCGGGACTCCCTGGGCCTGGAGCAAGCTGGGCGGTCACCATCCACGTCCAGCCCTCCAAGCACGGGCTCGTAGGGAGTGTCGTAGAGGTGCAGCGGCCGGGCAGGAGCCTCCCGTAAGCCCTTCTGGCGGATCTCTAGCAAGGAGAAAAGGGGAAAAGACCATGAGCTTTTAGCCCAACACAGCCCAGACGTGGTCCCCAGCACCCCGCTAGATGAAAGGGCTCAGTTTCACCGGAGGGTGACGCAGGTTTGGAGAAGCAGCAACGAAGGAGACCCCTCAAACCTTCAGCAAGCACCTGCCAGAAGAGGGGGGAGCTGCTGGGTAGCCAGATCCTGGGCAGTCCACAGCACCAGGACGCCTCCTCTTCCCACAGTACGACATTCCCTGTCTCAGGTAGCCCTGCAAAGGGGAGCCCGTGGGGACAGAGCACCCCAGAGCCCAAATCCCCACCAGCACCCAAGACTGAGTTTCTTCCCTGGGCACCCAGCATGGCTAGTTTAATAAAACCAGCCCCACTGCCCTTCCCTCCAGCGAAACAGAAGTCTCTCCCGCAGACACCAGCAGCCTCTTCGCCGCTTGCCGATACTTCCAAGAAACGCAACGGCCTCCTCCAACAAGCTGTGCAAGCTTTCTGAAAACCCACTTGCTCCAGGAAAAACCAGGGGACTGCAAAAGCAGAGCCAGATCTCGGAGTGCACAAGCCAGCCCAGCACGGTGACCCCGGCGCAGGCCGCAGCGGCAGGAGCAACGCCGGCGTTCTCACCTCCCCCTGCTTTCCAGCCAGGAACGAGCCCGCCTGGGATGCCTGCTGCCGTGGCAGACAACAGCAGACCCCGGCCCAGACCTAATCAAATTAAATAGCTCCCACATCCATCTTTGTTTTGCGCCAGACACATTGAATGGCAGGTCTCTCCTGGCTCAGCCTGGTGGGCAGGCACCGTAGTCCCCAGGGTCAGGACCACAGGCAGAAGTACCAAGGTGCCTTTGCTGCTCTGGTAGCCTTGGAGAGGGCTAAAGAGAGCTAAAGCTGTGGAAATTTGCCTGCAAAGCAGATGTGCACCACCCAGCAACTGCCCAGCATTGCCTGGTTGGGGAGGACCGGCGCTGTCACAGACAGGCTGCGAGGAGCAGCGGCCACCGAATTCACAGGAGAGGAGCCAGAGGTGCCAAGAGTGGCCTTGGCAAAGAGCCTTCCACCTTACCAGCCATCATCTTCTGGGCTTCATATGGCTCCATGTATCCATCGTTCTCCGTCACCTTCTCCAGCCCGGCCTGGCTACCAGCCACCTGCGCCGCATCGAAGGGGTCTGCGTAGTCCTCCAGGACAGCCAGCTGGAAGAGAGGAAGGGGAGGAAGAAGGGTTAGGGTATTCCCTGCCTTGATTTTGGATTTTGGGGGGGGGTAGTAGGGGAGCGCTAGGGACCAGCTGAAGCCCCTCGAAACCTTCACCACGATCTGGCAGCTGGGATGCTGAGAACACACCAGGACACCCCGGCAGAGCAGGGTGCAGGCAGCTGGTGGCTTTCCAGGCACCGGCGCCTGGCTGTGAAAACGCTCCAGCCTTTGTCCCCAAAAGCTGGGAGGGAGCCAAGCAGAGCAGAAGGCGGCCCAGCCCTCTCCCTTCCCCATGTGTGTGTGTGTGTGTCAGTGCTGCCAGTGCCTCTGCAGATGCCCCAGCAAGGTCCCCATCGCGGCGTGGGGCTGCTGGCAGTGCCATGCCCCCCCATCCCACCCCGCAGCCACATTTCCTTGACCAAAGCAGAGAAGGGGCAGAGATCCCAGTACAGTGGTGTCAGCTCGCAGTAGCACAGCTGGGAACTGGCTGGCTGTTTTCCAGGGCTCCTGCAGGCCTTGTTTGAAGACATTTCTTAGCAAAAGGACGAAGAACAGACTGTGGCTTCCTCTCCGCTCCTCCCAGCACCCTGCAGCATCCCAGGTAACACAAGACAGGGCTCCTCCACGCAATCAGGAGACACTGGGAAGCAGGACCAGGAGCCTCTCGAGTGCCATGTCTCAGGGGTGGTACAAAAAGCCCCCCGAGTCTGCCCCTGCAGACGACCCTGCAGGAGGATACAAACCCCACCCCCATCTGAGCTTGGTCCCCTCCAGCCCTGGAATCACACGATGCTCCAGCACCTCAGTAGCTTCCCGGGTGGAGCACTCCATGGCACAGTGCCACAGTCCCTGGCAAGCCTGGAGCTGTGTATCTCGCCTCCAGACCAAAAACCTGGTGCCAAAGGAGGGCCAGGTGGTATTTCCAGCACCCAAGCACCTCTGGCGGGGTCTGCTCGCCCACCAGGCTGTGAACACCAGTTAGACCCTCTGGTGAGGTGGGGTTTTGCCAGCACAACGCCGGCTACGCAGAGCTCCTACAGCAAGGACCAAACTGGCCGGGAATGGCACGGTGGCAGCCACCTAAATCCACCGGGTGCCAGGCTCTGCCCTCGCTGCCACGCTGTCCCTGCTCCTGGCCAGCAGCCTTGGGGACCTGGGTGGCTCAAACATTCCTCCCCAGCTCCCATAATCGGCTTCAAACAAATCACTTCTTCCTCCTTCCTGTGCCAAAGGGCCTGACAATAGCCCTGAGCAGCAGAACCCAGCAGGAAAAGGGAACAGGAACTGGTGCTGTAAACACCTCCGTGCAGCCCTCATCCCTCTCTGAGCTGTGGGAGCCATGGGGTTCCCCCATGCCCCAGCTCCCCCATAAACATCCCGGCTCTGGGCTCCCAGTGCAGTGGGGAGCTGGGGCAGGCCTCCAGTCCTGACACCTCCCTACCCATTACTGGGGTGCAAGCAAACGGCAGAGCAGGCAGAGCATCACCTCTAGAGCAAACCCCACCAGCTGGGGGGCTTGCAGCCACCCTGGACAGGCAGAGCATCACCTCTGGAGCAAACCCCACCAGCTGGGAGGCTTGCAGCCACCCTGGACAGAGAGCATCACCTCTGGAGCAAACCCCACCAGCTGGGGGGCTCGCAGCCACCCTGGACAGGCAGAGCATCACCTCTGGAGCAAACCCCACCAGCTGGGGGGCTCACAGCCACCCTGGACAGGCAGAGCACCACCTCTGAAGCAAACCCCACCAGCTGGGGGGCTCACAGCCACCCTGGACAGGCAGAGCACCACCTCTGAAGCAAACCCCACCAGCTGGGGGGCTCACAGCCACCCTGGACAGGCAGAGCACCACCTCTGAAGCAAACCCCACCAGCTGGGGGGCTCGCAGCCACCCTGGACAGGCAGAGCATCACCTCCAGAGCAAACCCCACCCGCTGGGGGGCTCACAGCCACCCCAGGCAAGCACAAGGGGAGTTCAAATGCGGGGGCAAGTGGATGCTCTCACCTCTTGGCGAGGCAGCGGCAGGACAGAGGGCTGCTCAGGGTACTGGCCCCTGCCAGATGAGAGGGAAAGAGCAAAAACCCCCCACTGGCTCAGCAGGCAGGGCCCAGCACCCCAGAGCTGGGACAGGGCTGCAGGAACAGACAGTTTTTGCAGCAGGAGACAGGAAATCTGCTCTCACATCCATCATCTGAGGGAGACGCAGCATCGCTCAGCCCCGGCATTGCAAGGGCACCCAGGGGCAATGCCCCCCAGACCACCCAGGGCAGGTCGGTGCCCCCCCCACGAGCCAGCCGGGAGACCACGATGGCTGCAACCCTCACTTCAGAAAACCCCAAAGAGGTTTTTTTCCCCCCAAAACGATGTCTGCAGAGCAGGGCCCCCATGCCAAGGCGCAGGGGGGGAAGCAGGCAAGGGCTGTGCTACGATGCTCACCCTTTGCAAAGAGGACTGATGGCCCCAGGCCTGCTGTGGGGCAGCAAAACGGGGTCTGCTGCCCACCCTGGGCTCAGGAAAGGGGTTTGCCTGCTGTTTTCTCACCCCCCCTGGGCTCAAGAAAGGGGTTTGCCTGCTGGTTTCTCCCAAGCCCAGCCTGCCTGCATCCAGATCCTGCCACAACCCCCCATTTCCAAGATGCATCTCGCTGGACACACACAGACCCCGTTTGCTGCTGGCACCAGTCCTGGACCCTCCAAGACTCCCTTGCCCTGCAAACATGGAGCAGCTTCCCAGAAGAAAGGGCACCAGCACAGCAGCAGAGAGCCTCCTTTGCACACCATGGTTGTGTGGAAGACAGCCCACCCCGTATTTCCTCAGTGCTTGGGTCTGGCTTCCCAGGGAGGGACACACAAGCTCCAGCAAGCTCACGGAGCAGCCCAGGCTCTGGGTCTAGAAAGTAGAGGATGGTGGAGAACCCAAATGTGACTCCGCTGGATGAGGCCCCTACAACCAGGTATTTTGCTTGGGGTGGGGGTGCAGAGGCACTTGGCAGCAATTAGAGGGGCTCTACCACGGGCAGGATGCGATTTGCTGGGCTTAACTTGAAGCCAGAGCAAACGGCTCGGATGAGGGGCTGGAGTCCCCAAGCTCCCTTACGTTCAGGGAGGGTTTTGCCACGCTGGCTTTACTCCTCTGCTACTTCGAGGATGCCTTTTCACGGGAGCGAGGTCTGCCCGCCCGTCGCGTGCTGAGAACCTAAATACCTGACCATTTGAATGGAGAGGAGAGCCAGGGGAAAGCTGGGAAGGCAACCCCTCTCTCTCTCCAGGAGGGCTGCAACCTCGGGATGAGCAAACAAAGGAGTGAGAAGGGTACCCCGAGCCCCCGAGGGGCCGGAGGCTCCGGCGTGCCGGGCAGGGCTCTTGGAAGGCAAACGGCAGGGATGGCGCCGGTGACCGACTGCATCCCAACGCCCTTGTACGTGGGGCCGAATCCAGGTTGCCCAGGAAACTGCATCTCTGACATTTCCTCCTCCGAGCCCCGGGCTTTACGAGCAGCGCAGGGCTCTACAGCAGCCAGGGTGAAGGCAGCCGCTTCCCCCAGTGCCGGGGGGGGGAGCTACGGCCACGGGCAGGGAAGATCCCAGAGGTGTTCCAGGATGTCCCCCTGTCCCCTAGTTTGCTGAAAGGCCAGGCATTTCCATGCTTCACCCACCCCCTGCGCCCTGGAGGGAGCTGCTCACAGCACAGGCTTTACCAGATTGGAAATAATCGGGGTGCAAAAGACACCCCCGAGGTGCAAAGCCACCATCCTGGGACAGCTGGTGGCAGGGAGCCACCATCCTTTCAGAGAGCAACCCGCCACCAGGACACACATCCCCGTGGGGTGCACGGGTGTTTTTGACGTGTTTGTCTGCTGTGGCAAGCTCACAGAGTGGGCCAGGCTCTGGGCCTAGGAAGTAGAGGATGGTGGAGATGGTGAGAATCACCCCGCACACCCCGGTCCCCGCTGCAGTACCAAGGCTGCTCTCGCTCTGTTGTTTATGCCAACTGTAAGGAAGAAAAGGAGAAGTACTTAGGGCAAAGGGCCAGATCATCACCGGGTCACAGAATCACAGAATAACAGGGATGGGAAGGGACCTTGGAAGCTCCTCCAGTCCAATCCCCTGCTGGAGCAGGAACACCCAGAGCAGGTCACACAGGAACACCTCCAGGTGGGTTGGGAATGTCTCCAGAGAAGGAGACTCCACAACCTCCCTGGGCAGCCCCTGCCAGTGCTCTGTTACCCTCACCCTGAAGAAGTTTTTCCTCATATTTAAGTGGAACCTCCTCTGTTCCAGCTTGCACCCATAGCCCCTTGTCCTGTCATTGGATGTTACTGAGAAGAGCCTGGCTCCATCCTCCTGACACTCACCCTTTACATATTTATCAACATTAATAAGGTCGCCCCTCAGTCTCCTCTTCTCCAAGCTAAAGAGACCCAGCTCCCTCAGCCTTTCCTCCTAGGGGAGATGCTCCACTCCCTCCATCATCTTGGTAGCCCTGCCCTGGACTCTCTCCAGCAGTTCCCTGTCCTTCTGGAACTGAGGGGCCCAGAACTGGACACACTATTCCAGATGGGGTCTCACCAGGGCAGAGGAGAGGGGGAGGAGAACCTCTCTCCACCTACTGACCACCCCCCTTCTAATCCACCCCAGGATGCCATTGGCCTTCTTGGCCATGAGGGCACAGTGCTGGCTCATGGGCATCCTGCTGCCCACCAGGACCCCCAGGTCCCTTTCCCCTACGCTGCTCTCCAACAGGTCATTTCCCAACCTATACTGGTACCTGGGGTTGTTCTTGCCCAGATGCCAGACTCTACACTTGTCCTTGTTCCAGTTCATTCCATTTCTCCCCATCCAACTCTCCAGCCTGTCCAGGTCCCACTGAATGGCAGCACGGCCTTCTGGCGGGTCAGCCACTCCTCCCAGTTTGGTGTCATCAGCAAACTGGCTGATAGTGCACTCTATTCCCTCATCCAAGTCGTTGATGAATATATTGAACAGCACTGGTCCCAGTACTGATCCCTGAGGGACTCCACTAGATACAGGTCTCCAAGTAGACTCTGTCCCATTGACCACCACTCTCTGGCTTCTATCCTTCAGCCAGTTCACAGTCCACCTCACTACCCTGCTGTCCAGGCCACACTTCCTTGCAATAAAGCGGGTTTTTATGCTGCCCACCAGGGAAGGCAACAGAGGGCAGCTCTTCAAGAGCTCAGGGTTCTGATGCTGGGATGCCAGGGCAGAGCTGGGGCTCTTTGCCCCATCTTGTCCTACAAACATCCTACCTGCCACCACCTTTTGCTGCAAACAAGACACTCTTCTCTATAAGAGAGGTCCCCAGAGGACAGCTGGGGAGATGCTTCACTTCATATCCGAGTTTCTTGCCCTGGAGACAATGCGTTTGAGGTGCCCCCAGGAGAGACTGCCGAGTTTCACACTGAAGCCACCCCGAGTTCTAGCCAAGCACCAGCCTTCCAAAAAGGCTCCCAGTTGGCAGTGTGGGGTGGGGGATGTCTGGGCCGGGTTTGGGGGGTGCCCAGGGCTGCGGCCGTGTCCGGGGAGGGGAGGAGGGAGCGTGGGGTGGACACCTTGCGTGGCCGCAGGGTGACTCACTGCGGGGAGGCTCTGGCAGGAAAGACACACGCCCAGGAGCTTCCTGGCCAGCCGTTCCCACACCCGCAGCACGGACCCCGGGGCTCCCAGCAAAGCCACCAGGCGACCCATCCCAGCAGGCATCAGACGAAGAAGATGTCCCCAGACACATCTCCCACTCCGTCCCCGAGCACGCCATGCCCCGGGTGCAAGTGTGCCGTCTGTCCGTCCGTCCCCCTGCCCCACCCAGGGAGGTCCCACACCCCTTCTCTCCCCACCGCATCCCCGGTGGCATCACTCTTCGTGCCTAATCCAAACACAGCAGCAGAGAAGACATCTCCAAGGTACCCACCTTACTCAGGTGAGCCCATACAAGGCCAGTCTGTTGTCCACTTGCCCGGACCAAGCAAGAGGGAGCAGGACCTATGCTGGTCCTCCCCATGTCCAGCAAGCATTTGTAACGGAGCAGAAGCTGTCCCAGAGCTGCCCATAAGACGCTGTGGATCCAACACAAGGGGCAAAGATGTCACGACTCACTCGACGATGGCAAAGCATCACCGATGGCCACGTGTGGCCCAGGCAGAAGGGGTGCCATTGCTGAGATCTTCCTGCCCCATCTTGGATTCTCCAGGATGGGCAGGACAGCTAGAGCAGGCACAGGGCTCCCAGGGAAGGTGGCCGGTCCCCCAGCCTCAACGCAGCCCCCGGTACCGCAAAGCACACGGCCTCGGCTGAAACACGCACCCAGGAACCGGTGGCTCCTCCTCATCCCTGCTCAGAGGGGCCACACATCAATCATGAGCAAAAAACCCCTCTCTGCTCCAGCAGCCTGGCCTGTACCCAGAACTTCTCCCTTCAATCTTTAGCATCACCACAACTCAAGGCCCCCACCCGTGGGCTTTCTGGAGTCTCGGTCCCTGCAGCCAGTAGGGAACAGCACCCGCTGCCTTCTCTTCAGCCAGGGAGCACTGAACCCCCTGCCACAACCACCAACTCGGCTTGAAGAGCCCAGCAGAGGCTCCAGTCTGGCCCTGGCCTGCATTCCGTGGTACAGGACACCTTGACCTTGTCCTCGAGAGCAGGAGTCATAAGCAGAAGCAACACCCCCGCAGATGCCTCCATCCTCCTGCACCATCCATCCAGAAAGAACCACCGTGACCTTGCAGCACCCGGGGGGACCCTGCCACCGCTCAGCCCACCATGGGGGCCAGCAGATGGGAGCTGCAAAGAGCGCTGAAGCCCAAGGGAGGTGCTCCCCACGGTGGATGCCCCCCAGCTCCTCCACAGAAAACGTTCTGACAGACAGTTGTGTGCATCATCAAATATTCCCACCGTATCTCCAGCTTCCCCCAGCTTCTGGAGCCCTGCCTGTGTCCATCACACACCGGAGCACTGAAGAATGAGAGACACACACACACACACCCCCCTTCATGCAGGCATGCAGGAGGCAATCTAATCACCATCTATCCTGGGTACGGTGAAGGGTCTTCTCAGGCTCTTAGCAGGGTTTCACAGAATCACAGAATCTCAGGGATGGGAAGGGACCTGGAAAGCTCCTCCAGTCCAATCCCCTGCCAGAGCAGGAACACCCAGAGCAGGTCACACAGGAACACCTCCAGGCGGGTTGGGAATGTCTCCAGAGAAGGAGACTCCACCACCTCCCTGGGCAGCCCCTGCCAGGGTTCCCTCACCCTCACC
>VZTM01022849.1:3811-14559 GCA_013400555.1 Jacana jacana
CTCCGCTCTCCCCGGGCTCTCGCTCTCCTCTCCGCTCTCGCCCGGGGAGAGCGGAGAGGAGAGGAGGGTGTTTGCCCCCAGGCGACCTCCCCTGCACTTGCTGAGCTCAAACAGACCGAGCGGTGGCGTAGCGTTAGGTCACCAGAGTGGGAAGTCACCTACTCACCTGCAGGGTTCCTGTCAGACGCCTACACCTGAATTTGGTTCCCTTCTGTTCCTAAAGGAATCTGGTAAAATACTTTTTACCACTCTGTTGGTGTTCTAAAAAAATACACCAGACGAAGCAGTAAATTATAGTATCATAGAGTGGTTAGAGTTGGAAGGGACTTTAAAGATCATGTTGTTCCAATGCCCTTGCCATGAGCAGTGACACCTCCCACTAGACCAGGTTGCTCTAATCCCCATCCAGCCTGGCCTTGAACACCTCCAGGGATGGGGCATCCACAGCTACTCTGGACAACCTGTTCCATAGACTCAACACCCTCAGAGTAAAGAATTTCTTCCTAATACCTAATCTGAGTCTAACTTCTTTCAGTTTAAAGCCATTACCCCTCACCCTGGAGTACTGTGTGCAGGTCTGGAGCCCTCAATATAGGAAGGACATGAACCTGATGGAGTGGGTCCAGAGGAGGACCACGAAAATGATCACGGGGTTGGAGCACCTTTGCTATGAGGACAAGCTGAGGGAGCTGGGGTTGTTCAGCCTGGAGAAGAGGGGGCTCCAGGACACCTAATAGCAGCATTCCACTACCTGAAGGGAGCCTGCAGGAAGGCTGGGGAGAGTCTGTTTACAAAGGCCCACAGTGACAGGACAAGGGGCAATGGCTTCAAGCTGGAGAAGAGCAGATTTAGACTGGATTTTAGGAATAGGTTCTTTACTATCAGGGTGGTGGACCACTGGAACAAGTTGCCCAGGGAGGTGGTTGAGGCCCCTTCCCTGGAGATATTTGAGGTGAGGTTCAACGAGGCCCTGGGCAACCTGGTCTAGTTGGGGGTGTCCTTGCTGACTANGGTTCAACGAGGCCCTGGGCAACCTGGTCTAGTTGGGGGTGTCCTTGCTGACTATGGGGAGGTCAGGCTAGATGACCCTAGAGGTCCCATCCACCCTGTAGGCCCTCTTTAGGTACTGAAAAGATGTTATAAGGTCTCTCTTAGGCCTTCTCTTTTCCAGGCTGAATAACCCCAACTCTCTCAGCCCGTCTTCAAAGGAGAGGTGCTCCAGCTCTCTAATCATCTTTGTGGCCCTTCTCTGGGCTCACCCCAACAGGTCCATTGGGGTGGACTTATGTTGGGGGCCCCAGAGCTGGATGCCGTATTCTAGGTGGGGGTCTCATGAAAGCAGAGTAGAAGGGCAGATTCACTTCCCTCATCTTGCTGGCCACGCTTCTTTTGATGCAGCCCTGGATGTGGTTAGCTTTCTGGGCTGCAAGCACACATTGCTGGCTCATGTTGATCTTCTCATCAGTCAACACTCCCAAGTCCTTCTCCTTAGGGCTATTCTCAATCTATTCTCTGTCCAACCTGTATTTTCACTTGGGATTGCTCCAACCCAGATGCATGACCTTGCACTTGGCCTTGTTGAGTGAATAGACACATTATTAGAACTCAACATAAAGAAAAAAAATCCTGTCCCTAGGAAACTATAGTACTATGTGAGCAAATTGCAAGTGTTGGAAAAGAAAAATCATCTTTGCTAACATGCTCCCCAGATGAAACACTCAACCCCAGGCATCAGTCCTTGCAAGGAGATGACAGTTGTGCAGTTAAATAGTACTGTATCAGTGGTGTTACGTTTAGCTAGCATGCAAATTCTGTTCCTTAGCAGAACTATTTTGTGCCAGCAAGCAATGAGTACTGGTCTGAAAGGGAGAAGTTATGGAACTGTCCAGAGAGCCTGCACGCACACAAGTTAGGAGCCCAAGTGAAGATCTGATTAGGCATGAAGGGTTGCCTCCAACAGGGAACAAAGTAGAGGTTAAAATATGCAGTAACTGATCTGGCAAGCAATCACCAATTGCTCCACATTTTGTAATAGTTTATTGAATATAGTAATTCTTTGCTATGCTTTTAATTAGTAGCTTGAGTAAAATAATCCAGACTCTCTCAGTTGGCTTGCAGCATGCTTACTTTAATGTCATGCAAAGTTACTGCATGCAATGTAGATGGGAGTGGGTGAAGAGAACAGCTCTTTGGCAAAATGAGGCAAAAAAGTTGGACTTCTTGGAGAAAAACTGTATTTACCAATTTGGGGCTAAGTTTATTCATTTAAGCTGTCTTGCTATACTAGCTCCAATACAATTGCTCTAATTAACATTACCTTTCCAGCAGAAGTAATAGCATCAGAATATCAGAATATAAACTAAGGGAAGGCTATTTCTGTAAAATGAGAGGGTAGCATAGGTTGTCTGGCAAGAGATAAAATAAACAAGAAACATCATTGATTGGGAAGTTGAAGATGAGTATGACACACCCCATATCAGGTACATGTACTTAAACCGCTATGGGTTCTGGTGAACCTCTGTAGCTGTATCTAGACTTGGCAGTCTGTCTGCCTGCATGGCTATGGTCCGTTCAGACCAGGGCTTTGGCTGGCTTGCTCTGAAGATCTCTCCCCACATTGGTGCCCAAGTTTCTCTCCTTCTTCTACTCGGGGTAAAAGTGAATTGTCATATACACATGTAAAGAGGTGGCTGGGGTATAATATGGATGCAGATGCCTACTTCCTCAGGCTTAGATGTAGTCGTCTTGTCTTCATTCCTTACCTGTCAGATCATGACTATACATCCCTTACAGGAAGTTATGTTACTTGACTACCCAGCACATTCTGCTGTTACATGGCTAAGAGTGGAATACTTGCTTGTTCTAATTGCAGGCTTCTCATAACATTTGATAAATTGTTTTTCTTCTCATAGACAGGGTGGAAAATTTAGGCATTTCCTATAATTTGTTAGGCCTGCCTACTACCCTCTTTGTCTTATATGCCATAGAAATTCATTACTCCCATTTCTTCATTCCTCCTCCACATTTTCTTGGGGAACATAGATCATATCAGACAACTAAGTGATCAACTATACTATTCTTAGTAAACTGAATATGAGTACTTCAATATACTTGAAATTTGGTAGCAATAGTACAAAAGAAGCCTGTAGGTTATTTTTTTCTTCATGTACTGATTTTGAGCAATTAGAACTATCACCAAAAACAAAGAAGTCTATAAAAGTCACGATCTGTTCACAGAAAAGTCACTAGCAGAAACAAGGGCAAAATGTGACTGATAATTTTCCATGATGAATAGTTTGATCAGTTCTAATTACATTACAGCATGCCAAACATATAGCTGTGGATCTTGCTTGAACTAATAATTTGCCTTAATTTCATTATTATTCATTTCATTCAAGTTGGCTGGTATCTGTGTGGAACAGCTTGGTAAAATCCAGTCATTTGCAGTCCTGTTATTACTGTTCTGCCTCTCTGTGGTGCAGTATAATCAACCATGCACAACGTTATAGAATAAAGTGTAATCTCCATCCGCCTAGTACAGAGTACATAATCTTTATACTGCAAGATAAATTTTGGTGTCATTTAGTCTTTTGCATGTAATTCTACTTTCTACTGACTCCCTTTTACCAGTTGAATGTCAGCAAAAATCCTCAATTGAACAAGGGTTCTTGGCACCATGGTACAGTAATTGGGATTACATTATTGTATTCTACCTGCAGTTGCCTACACTGGGAGACCAGGAAAGGGTTATTATTGTGCCATTTTAACTGCCTTTAAATAAAATACTTGCTTCATATCTTCATATTTCAAACAGCAATTGTAAGAGCTATTTTTTTTTTTTCCCTGCACTGGAGACATTGGTAATGAGGAAGAGAAAATATAAATCTTACAAAACAGACTTTTGGTATTTTTTCAAGCTTAAGGCTAGAGGCTGATCTTAAGAAAAGCTAGCTATATTTTTTACAGTTGCTCTTTGCTGCTACTAGCCTGCCCATCCACTGGGATCCTTTGCTAAATTGTCAGTTTATCCACACAGCAGAACGTTAGCTTCCGACAGCAGCTGGGTTTGGTGAACTGGCTGCTCACTGGAAAAGTTTCAGAACTTTTAATGGCCTAATGATCTTGACATGATGAATACCAAAGGACTGGCAAAATAGCTTTGCTTGTACGATGACATTGTAACTCACGTTTTTCCTGATCCTTAACATCTTTTTGTATTTCTCCTCTTCAAGCCTGCCTCTTCTAATCTTTCCCATGTTAGTCTATCCTCTGCTTCCTCTAAAACATCATTTTGTCTTATCTCGCTTCTATTTTCATCATATCAAATATTACTCTTTAGTATCCTACTTCTTTCGGTTTTTATTTTCATTTACTTTTCCCTTGAACATTCTGCTTCACCTCACTTCAGTTTAGGCCTGTCATTTTTTAATATTGTTTTTTCATTATTTCTTCCTTTCATGATCACCTTTCTGTTCTTCTGAATTTATTCTCTGCAACAAATGGGGGATTCCTCATGTTTCTTCTTGTCAGACTATGGTGAGGAAAAGACAGAATTAGGTTCAGCCAGTTAGTCCAGGAAAGCTGCAGGAGGCAGCTAAAGTCGAGGGTTGAGTTTTGTTTACTCTTCCTGTTGTCACATTAGAAATGAAATTCATAGTTGGAAGGGTGGTCTGAGGGCTGGTCCAGCAGAGGGCCAAGAAGATGATCAGAGGGCTGGAACACCTCTCCTACGAATACAGGCTGAGAGAGCTGGGGCTGTTAATTTGTCTTCATTATCACCACTCTGATAGTTCAATATTCAGTATTGAACTGGTGCAAGGCTGCCCAGAAGTGCTGTTGACCCGCAGATTTGTGGCAAAATAAGACCATCTTTGGAGGTCTGAAATACTGAGAGCCATGAGGGAGGAAAGCCGTTGAGTTGGGTTCAGGGAAGCAATACAGAACAGTTTGTGAAATAGTGAGGGAAGGATTATCATAAACTCTTTCTTCCCTTACTAGCTCTTCACTCTAGTTTGTTAGGGGCCCTTATTTCCCCACATTCCTCCATTATCTTTTCCAACATTCAATAGTTATCTTCCCATTTTCTAAAGAACTCCAAGTGCTAGGAAGGTAACTGCCGTTCTTCCATGCAAGCCCTTTACTTTCCTTCTACAGTTTCTCTACCTGATCTCTTCCACAAATTCAGGGTCGTTTTCATATCTCATTAACACAGAAGAGAAGGCAATGGCCTACTTGATGGTGATTAACTAAAGGAACCTGCAGCCAAGCACAAAAGCTGTAAGTGGCTAAATGTAGGGCTGAGGTGAGAGGATTTACTCTAGAAGCAAGTGGTAGCATCTCCACATGGCTCCAGTAGGCACCAACCAGTCATGAGCTGCCCTAGGCAAACACTTGCCATGTCTGAAACCAAAATACTGGAAAGCCCCAGAAGCTCCCAATTATGTTTATGTTGACGAGTCAACATCATGTTTTGTGTCATTCTTATCTAAAATCCTTATCGCTCTTAGCTTATCTTGGTTAACAAGTACACTTTTCCTGTACCATGCTGAACAGTATCAGCAGCTACTGAAGCATGACTAAAGCAAGATGTGACTTGGAAACATCGATACCAAATTGTACAGATACGTAGAGTGATAAGAGTGAAAACTGCACACTACTACAAATCCATGTTGATTGACATATTTCATTTTAATTAGTCAAAATTTATTTCATTTGTAACAACCCTTTAAATCAGCAGCATTTGTCATATCTTACATATGGAACAAAGCAGAAAAATTGAAACCAAAAGCATTCTGTGACTGTCTTTATACTGTGCAATACTAAGTCCCCATTCTGATTACACATCTAAGCAAGTGAGGAACTTCAGACACTGTGAGTCGTCCCATCCATCTCACTTTCTAGAGGTTATTCACATGCATGACCTTGTCACATGCAGCCAGCTTCTTAGTTCTTATGGCATGACACAGAATGAAAATGATCGATATTACAACAGAGATGAAAACACACCTAAGGTGCAGGTAAACTTAAGTATACATCGTACCTATTCACTCATCCCAGGTTCGGCTGAAAATGTAGATGCTTTCCACTGCAGTCTTTGCTTCAGTTTCACAGCTATGACAGGGGAAATGAATATGTCCTTTCTTTTCTCTATTCACATTCAAAATGACAAGCTTCTCTGACAAAGATTTTGAATGAAACTAAACATGCTTACAGTATTTTGTGTTGCCCTCAGTACTATTCTGTGCCTTAAAAAACCCATGAGTTTATGCATTGAGGCAGGTCATACTATGACCAGATTAAATGACAGTTTCAGTCTAATTTATGTGGAGATTATAATGGAATTTCAGTTGTAGCTACATGTCTTTCTTACAGCTTATTTTAATTGCCAGTTGCTAAAATTAATGTTTGAACTGAGGTGTCAAAGAGGCCCTTGACCAATTTTATGAGGTTTTTTATGGATATGTAAAATTTGATTTGTGCTACCCCTGTGCTATGCCTGCGCCAAGCACAGGATTTCAGACCTTTCCAGTCAAAAGAAAGGCTTTTTTCCCTGACTTGTGACAGTCATTTTTTCCCTTCTAAGTTATTATGGAGAAATAGCTGAACAGATCTTGCTGACAAGTTGTAGAGGTTTTCAGCCTGAGGCAGACCCCTGCCATGGATAAGGTTTGCTAAGGTTTCAAGCAGGCTAAAGAGTAATAATGGCAATTCCCAGCCTTCATTAGTGGGAAAGATAGTAGCTCCTGCTGCAATGCTGTATCATCTTATCCCCACTGCTCATCAGTTCTGGAGGTATTTGGATTTTTTTAGGTTTTATAGGTGTGGCATGCTCTCAACCATAAAAAAAAAAAAAGAAAATAGTTCCTATCTGTTACCATATTGGGGTAATCTCTCCATCTAAATGTTCTATCTAGTATTCCTTCTGCTTTAAAGGCCTTCAGGCTTGATGTGTCTACATAAGCAAAATGTATATATTAGTGTTTCTTTTAAATCAGCATCCTTTAGAGGGAAGAAGGGAAGTGTGGAAATAACATATTTCAGCTCTGCAAGCACAGTGTGTGACTACTGCGACTAAGTGAGAATGACACTAGGTTTACTTCCCCAGTTGCTTTATTTGTCTTTGTGGACAAAACAGGCCTCAGGTTCATCATTCACTGAGAAAAGAACTTCTTTTCCTCTTTTTGAGTTGATTTGATTTTGGGTTTTGGGGAGTTTTGGGGGGGGGTTGCTTGTTTTTTGTTTGTTTGTTGTTGGGCTTTTTTGGTGTGCAGGATTAGAGTGACTTTGAAGCTATTTTCTTTCTTGAGTGTTTACTCCATCATGGTGCTCCAGTTCTTGACCTGCCCTCTGGCCATATGTGCCTTGTTTGCCAGACCCTTCCTGAGGAGCAGCACCACTTGGTCCACAGAGAGCTGGCAGCTGGGGAACTGGGGGCTAAGCACTTTTGCCAGCTGGCTGATCAGCTGAGGGACAAAGACAAAGGCTTATCTATCCTTGCTCTGGTCAGCTCCCAAGACATTCTTGTCCTTCAGACTGGCATGACTCTTGGGTCAGTGCCAATTTTCATCACTGTACTGCTGATCTATGTACAGTTTGCTCCTTTCCCGAGTAGATATTTAGCACTTTTCTGTAATTTTATTTGTATTTGTGGGGTTATCTAAAACACCACTGTCTATTTTTTGCATTGTTAGCAACAGTTAAACATAAGCTACTGCCAGTTTTGTCTATCTAAGCTGTAGCATTATCCTCTCAACCTCTATTTATTCTATAGAGACTTCATTGCCTACACGTGTCCAGACTGTCTGAACATATAAGCAAACATAGACCTCACTATAGGCAGAAGCCCTGAAAACTAAATATCTGTATTTAATGCTTATGATATACTCTTCTAAGAAGTAGCTGAAGAATTATTATTTTTTTTCAGAAAATAATTGCACACTTGTCCATACCTCTGTTTCAAAAGCCCAGGTTCATTGTTTATTTCTTGCTTGGCTTTTGTTTTGGTGTGGGTTTTTTCAATTTTTTAAGCTCCATAGCTAGTGTAGATACGATTGAAAAAAACTAGTGAATCTTAACCTATATCAGATCAGGATCTTAGGACATTTTTTTGCAAGCTGAATAACAATCAGTCTGAACATCAGGATGTAAAAGTTGCTAATTCCATGAGCAGCAATGAGCAAGGAAAAGGACATCTGGCTTATTGTCTGCTGTCAAGTTATACTTGAGATTCCAAGAGTCTGATTATTATTTGCTAGTTTTCAAACTATTGCCAAGAGAGCAAATAAAACCACCATTGGGTAATATATTTAGGTCTTAGGATTGTTATTCCAACTGGACAACCTGGAGTGCAATTCTAATCTTTCTCTTTCTTTCCATCTCACCACAGAAACATGTGTCACATAGCAAATTCTCTACTTCCAAACACTTTGTTTTGTGAGCACAGTCTGTTTATGTCAGAGATAATATTCTCAGGCCTTACACTTTACATAATTCACAAGCAATTAGTTCAGCACAGACACCTCACAGTCCAGTCATGATGGTTCCCTAGCAGGCTATGAACAAGCTTTTGATTTGCTCTAAGATTTCCAACAGACATTTGTCTCTAAGCTTACTAGAGGTGACTAATCATTCTTGATTAGGGGACAGCAATTGTCTTCTAGTCTAGGAATCTGGAAGATTCCTAGGGCTTGGGATGAGACTCTTTGGATGAGGGAGGAATCTTTCATCACAGAGTATGCTCAGCATAATTGATTTTCCTAGGGCAGCTTAGAGATAGCAGTGAAATTTAAAAAGATAGCAAGTATGAAGAATACTTAAAATGGGACCAAGCAATGCTGTAAAGAAGTATGGAAGCAGTGGGATGTATTATATTATTGCCAATTTTCAAGAAATTAAAAAGAAGAGACAGGCAAATGAGGGAGAAAGAAAGAGAAAACAATGTAAACATTTGTTTGCCTTGTTTCAGAACCTTCAGTTTCAGAAAGTCATCATATGTCAACCAAAACACACAAATGAGACCAGGCAAAACTGCAGAAGAGACACAGGCAATTGTAGCAGGTTGATGAAAGTAGAAAGGCAACAACAATTTTCTGTCACTCAGTGGACTTCATCACAGATTCCTAAAAAAAATTCTTCCTACAATGTTTGCCCGGTCCTCAGCCCAAAGTCATCTCACCTTTCTAGGAAGTCACCACTGTGTGAGATGTCAAACTGGCATACCAGGATCTTAGTTGGTATTTTATTTGGAACTGCCACTAAGATGCTGCAGAATGCTAGGAAAGTCATTCATTCATCCCAGTCACGGTTCCCCATTTACAAAATACCAATAAATGCATTAACTTTTGAAAACCTACCAATTTAAAATACTTCTGTAATTATTAGTCTGATACATGCCTGATGACCTGGGGTCCCTGGGTTTATATCTAATTTTGATAAAAGACAAGAAAAATATTGTAGCTTAAAATGAAGTATCTCTACTGATTTTTCTATCAGTACCTATTTATCTTTCTTCAATTCATCTTTTTATTCTTTTCTCCTGGTAAAATTTTACTAAAGAAATTTAACTTCTCTACATATCTTTTTAAAATACTCTCTTAAGATTAAAAATTAGGCACTATTAGTTATTCTGTCATTTAATTTATAGAAACAAAAAGGTTCTGACTACTTCACAAATGACTGTACTCTGAGTTTGTTCCTTTTTAATCTAATTTTCTAACTACTGATATTGATCTCAACAATTTCAAAGGTGTTTAACTTTTTGTCAGAGGGCTGGTCTCAGACATCCATCCAGCAAATTCAGTGGGATAAAGTACTGTGGACCACAAAGTGCAAACCCACTCCTTTCCATGCTGGCACAGCTTTGTGTCTGTGATTTGCCTCTGTGACGGAGGTACTAAATTCTTCACACATAGCTTCCAGATGATGGACATTTTCTTCACAACATCAAGCTGCTGATTGTAGAGCTCATCAGCTCTTCTGAGCTACTTTTGCAGTAGAATTCTGTTCTTGGCAGAAGGAAACTTATAGAAGAGAGAGTTACAGACTGCATGTAGAGAAGTTCCACTTAGAACTGAAGGTTTATTTAAAATGTCCCAAAGCTACAGTCGACACTACTTTGTTTTACTGGACCTGGCAAACACTTTCTTACACATTCTTGTACATGTGCTGCAGATCAGAGAATTTTTCTCCCAAAGTTGGTTCTCAGATGTTTATGAAGTTTGAGCAACCATAATCAATCTTTTCAAATAGCAGTTTGTCATCTGACATGTCATAGATACCAAATAATGTGGTTTTTTTCTTCTTTTTCTCCTGAATGAAAACATTTCTCTTGGCAGCCTCTTATTAGCTACTTCAAAGAAGTCTTCTTAAGTCCTTCTTTTTCTTTTCAGTTGACCTACTATTCTGCTTCCTTCCTCCAGAAAATTACCCAAGCTGTTTGAAAGTTGAAGCGTTTGACCTAATAGCGATTTTGATTTTTGAAAATAATAACACTGCATTTCAAGATTCCTCATTCTACTTTCAATGTTTCTTTAGTTTGTATCTCTCAACTACATGAAGATCTATTTATAAAGGCATGAGGGCTGGAGCAAATTTCGTAGTTTTTTAAAGCTACAAGGCTAACAGAAAATTGTCTCAATCTAACACAGTATTTAGAATACACTTAGTTTCAGACATGTACATTGGTGCTACTTATGAGCTGAGGTAATACTTGGGGCTTATCACTCAAAGTTAGCATGCTTAAGTGTTTT
>VZTM01022850.1:14972-35357 GCA_013400555.1 Jacana jacana
GAATATTTTACTAACTTGAATTTCTAGTTGATCCATTTTATAATTAATTTTGTAATATATTGCTGCCATTTCCCAATAATCAGGTTTTGCTGTTTTGCTGTTTTGAACTGTCTTGGAGCTTGCAGTTCAAGGAAGTGAGGTTTTAAATGCATCTTGCTCTAATATTTTCCCCTGTTGGATTTCATCTGAGTAATATCTGATACCCATGTCCAAATATTAGTAATTCCTCATAGTTGTTATTCAGTGGGATTATGCTCTTTTAGACAAGTTCACATTTAAAACAAGTAATAACTCACTGTTGCTGCTGGTGAATTTACATCTCTCTTCATGTTGCTGTTTTACTTTGTTAAGATTGAAAGAGCCCCAAAGTGGGTGGCGTGAAACAGAAATGTGAGAGAAGTTCTGAAATCAATGTATATCTAAGTATATCATGACCTAAAGGTGCTGTGCTGGATTCAACCAGCATAAATAACAGCTTCACACACAGGACAGATTAGGAAGAATTGCCCCTTGCTGCAACTAAAATGCATGTAACGAAAAAGGCTAGGTGTTCCTGAGCCTTAAGTGACGCAACTCCCTAAAATGCAGATGCAATGACTGCCCAGCATCTAAATTACCAGGTGGAGTTTACAGAGCAGAGATGAGAAGCACTATGGCCAAGTAAAAAAAAATCCCACTCATCTAAAACATGGCCCACAGCCAACTTTTCCCAATAATGGTAGGTGACAGGCCAGAGCTGATCCAATGTGCATTTTAATTGGTGGCAAACTCAAGTAACAAGCCATTGCTGTTCATCTGTCAAAGAAGGATAAAAACAACATGTAGCACTGTGTTTATTTTGTTATTAGAATATGCATTACATATATCTGTATGCAAATTAGTTAAAGGTCTCTGGTATCTAAAGGAATAGAACATATGTTTTTCCCCACTGATTTTCCTAATACATACATCTTTAGAAGATAAATAAATGAGAAAAGATAACAGTTCTGTGGTCTGATAGAGTGAAAAGACCCTGAGTTGTACTTAAAGTGGCTTGATAAATTGATCAGTGACAGCCCACACAGGCAAAAGTTCTCAGAGGAAAAATGGCAACTATGTGTAATGGTGCTTTTGCTTCACTTAAATACTGTGAAAAAGTGAAATAGTCTAATGCGGGCTTTTCAGAGCAAAAGCATGCCAGTGACTTGAGAAAGCTTCCTTCTCATTTTAAACAGCTTCCCAAAACTTTAGTTGCTTTCATACAGATTTTGCTTCAAACTTTGAAAAAAGAGACTAAAACTATCAGACCCTGAGTTAGCAAACACCCTTCATTAGCCCACACAGCACCTTCTCCCTCTTTGGTGTTGATTTTTTTGTTTTTTAATAACCTCTATATTAACTAAACACATCTGATCACTCTGAAGGGGCTGAAAGGAAGATTGCATTGTCTAAGGGCAGGGTCTTAAAACCAAAAGGACTCTAACCAATTTCTTACGACTGAGAGGTGGGTAACAATTTCATGTGTTGCAGAGTATTCATGTGCTGCTCAGGAGAGCACAGATTGCATTCCATCAAAGGCAATTTTTCAGAGGTTGTCCCTCCTTTTGCTTTCCACGAAAATGAATCTATACCATTTACATGGAGCGCTTAACCTTCAGGCTGTCCTTACTACAGCAACACTACTCCTATTGCAGATACATGTTTACTTAGACAAATCTAATTTACCCTTTGTTAATGCGTGCTGTCTTTACTTGCTATATTACATTAAAGTAGAAATAGAGTTACAAAAAAATTATCTTGCTTAAAATCATTCATAAGCTTTCATCAAGGGAATAAATTTACCAATTTCCCTCTTAGTTTATAACCATCCACTGTACTAACTTGACCTTTACCTAAACAGGGCTATAATTGCAGTTAAGATTATATAATTTACAATAACAACAAAAAATTACTTTTGAGGAACTGCTACTGGGCATGAATGTCTCACAGCCATTAAATGCATCATTCATCTTGAGAAGAAAATTATTCTTATCCACGTCGACATTTTTAACATAAACTGTAGTACTCTCTGTTGGCACTTTTTTACGTACCCATTAATCTCAATAGTAAAGCATAAGTCTCATCCACCTATTCTCTGAAGTTTGGATGTCACTACTGTGTACAATAAAAATTGTATATTCATGAACTCCATTTGTTTTATGTCCTTCTCTCTGTCAAAGTCTCCCAAGCAGCATATGCTTTGCTCTGTGGAGAATAAAATCAAATTTGTCTGTCTTGTCATATTGTCATCAAAGTGATACTATCACAATTAGATTAACATTTTGTGAAGGAGCTGAAGGGAGGGAAAGGAAATGGGAACACATTATAGAGAATCCCAGTTAACCCTTTCTCTAGCTTAAACCCCCCTCTCAGTGGTACACAGAGGTAAAGAAAGCAATCAGCATCCAAAATAAGCAACGTTATCGAGCTGTCGTGGTCCTCCTTGGAGTCAGAGAGGTTAGTTACCCATCCTGCAGGTATGTTTTCATCTGGAAGGCTGTTAGCACTAGTGAGAGCTGTTGGGAGCAGAGTGCTTCACAGCAATAGAGTGACTGTGCAGCCACCCAGGGGGAGACCCGGTCAGGCTGGCTGCTGGAAGCACTCCAGTTTACCCGCTCCAGCACACCAAGTTGTAATAGGACGTTGCAGGGCCAACAGAAGCACCATGGGCATGTTTGCCAATGAGAATAGAAGAGTTTGCAAGCAGAGCAAAAGAAGCAACTGGTGCTTTTTTTCCAGGTATTGCTTCAGTCCAACTTTCATATTTATTCATGTGACAAATGAAAAAAACACAAATTGCTGATTTGGTCAGATAGAGGGACAAAACCCAACCTGTTTTACAGGTGAAAAATAAGTGTCTCTAAATTAACTCACACCATGCAGCATTGCATTTCCCCACCTGCTCCCAGTGTACAGACAATGTCCATGCAACAATCATAGAATCATAGAATGGTTTGAGTTGGAATGTACCTTAAAGATCACTGAGTTCCAACCCCCCTGCCATGGGCAGGGACACCTCCCACTAGACCAGGTTACTCAAAGCCCCATCCAGCCTGGTCTTGAGCACTTCCAGGGATGGGGCATCCACAACTTCTGTGGGCAATAAATTATGCTTGTGCAGGACAAAGATACATATCTGTACAATTTATCTTCTTATTACAATTGCATCATCTGCACATATCCTTCTCTGGGGATTAATTCTAACATGAATGGTCTCTAATACTTATTCTTCAAAAACGGCCTGCCAAGGACATGCTTTCTCTTCATTCTACTGTATGTGAAGTTATGCACCAAATTGATAAATTTGACTGTCTGGCATGTGTCACAGCACACTCACTTTACCTTAGAATGTCTGTGAAATGTATCGGATTTTCAGATTCAGACTATTTCTTTAATACAATTTTTGTAAAGTCAGGTCATATAGTTACTATAATTTCCATTGCACAATACTTAAAAAATGAAAAAATAAGTAAATAAATTTCTAAAAAAGGACCAAAAGTAACTCTTATGCCTCCATGCATAACATTACAGTATTTCCCATGGATAGAAATCAGTGTCAAATATTGAAAATCACCTAGAACTGAACCTTAGGTACTATGAGGCTTGCTCACATAAGCCAAATTATATGGGAGCAAATTGTACATGCAAAGAGTGACAGAGCAAATATTTTTTGTCCTACAATTTTTAAGATGTGGATTGTTTGAAGAGGTCATCGTAGGACAGAGCACTGTGGACAGAGGGTTGGGAAAGGGAGGGGGAATGCACACCAAAGGGATAATAAAGTAATGAATAGCAGTGCAAACAGAAGCAGCAGTGGGGAAGGCATCGGTAGAACATTATACTCATCAGAACAGTTTTATATTTACCAAAAAAAAATAATAAAAAATTGTGAATTCAGGGAGGAGGAGAAGAAGCCTTGACTTTGAGATTTTGCCAAGAGACAGCTTTTGGTAAACAAGGCTGCTCTAGCAGAGTGTAGAAATGAAAGCCAACTGCAAGAGACTCAGAAGAGTCGGAGTAACTCAAGGTAATGGTGACAGACTGCCTGTCCTTTTAATTTGGAAGTAAGGGAAAAATGGAAAGTCAAGCAGGATGTGTGTGTGTGTGTGAAAGAGAGTTTGAGAGATGCCTCTTCCTTCATACTGACAAAGGAAGAAGATAGAGGACAGTGACAGGTACGGAAAGAAAATAAGAGGAAAGCAAGATCTGGCAGAATTGTGGTGTCTGTCCTCTGTAGAAGCTGCCCCTTCTCTTGAGAGCTAGACATTTCAATGATAGAAAGGAAAACATGACTTTAAAATCCCACCTACAAGAACCTGGTTAATTCTCTGGCTGTTTTTTGCTCATTGCTCACCCCTGCCTGAATGCAGAGAGAAGCTTTTGGTACCATTTCAAACACAAGACCTACGGGCTGATCTCATGAGTGCCCTCAACTTTCACTGAAGTCAATAGGAGTTAAGGGCGTTCAGCACTTTCCAGGGTCAGGCCATGTATCACTTAAAAATAACTCACCAACATTAAACATCATTAAAGAAACTAATGCTCATTAACTAGCAATAGACCACTGGGAAGGGATCAATAGTTCTCTCTGAAATCATCTTACCTATTACAGTATATGCATATTCTACTTAATGACAGTGAGGGATAGTGACACTGAATGATAGGTCACTGATGACAGTGAATGTGAAAGACTGCTTCTTAATTAATCAGGACAGTATTAGCAAAGAATTCCACTTAACAGGGATACATTTGAGGGCCTAACCAGGTGATTAGGAGGAATGATGTTCTGACCCTTGGTGAAACAAAGTGGTGGCTTAAGAAGAAATACAAAGAACAACCTTTTGATTCTTCTGTTTTACCTTAGATCAGAGTCTTCTCACATCTTTCATGGTATTACCTTTCTTTAATTGTCTCTTAAGAACTGGAGTAAATTTGTAATCAGGCAGGTGGATTCTGAGCCTGCCCAGTGGAAAGAATCCTGCCATGAGGCATTAATACTCTGTTCTGTGTGAACTAAATGGCTCTTGTTATGCAGCCTTTGTTTAGGAAATGATTGTACCACATTTAACTAGAGTTGTGTTTTGCCCTGATCTGTCTTCAAGGCCATTTGGCAGAGCGTGAACAGTGAAAGCTTGCACACCTGTATGGTGTATAACAGGGCTCGAATTATTACTATAGTTTCCTTCTTCTAATCCAAGTGCAGAGCTTTCAAGAGATGATCTCATGGAAACTTAAAGAAAAAAATAAAAGCAGCACAAGCCTATGTGCATTCTACCAGTACATAATGACCCTCCCCATCTGATTGAATTTACTGTAATCTCTATAAACCTAAATCTCAAAGAATTCCAATGCTTTATGCATCTCTCTCATTCAAATTTATGAGAAGTTGGTAGTGTACTATCTGGAAGTTTCACTGCCATTGAGAAGCACGTGCAGCCCACAGTGGAAGCGAGGTCAAAAGGAGCAAGAAAAGGAAATGCAGGCGAAGAAGATTTAGCTCCAAGGAAGACATGTCACGAACTCACAAAGATAAAAGCTATGTTTCAAAAAAATCAGTTTTAACTTGCATGATCGGCACATGCACAGCTGATAACCCAAGGTCTCAACCTAAGGACATTAGCTGCATTACAGGGCAATCCTCACACAAGGACAGAAGGTTCTTGAACAATTTCTGCTATGTATTAGACACAAACAGGTTTTTCCTCAAAACTGAAGTCATGTCAGGCGTTTTGCTTCACCTCTTTTAATTTTCCCTGAACAAACATATTTATTGTGGTGGTTTCAAGTAAATTTCCAGTTCACATACTTTTCCTGTGAGACAACAAAAGGCTTATGAGTGGGAGCTTTTAGGCTGATTGGTTGATTACACCCAGGTCATCAGAGGTCTGAGTCCCATTTTACTTATTGAAAAAACATGCCTAGCTCTGATTTTATTCTTTTTATTAAGCTACTTAAACAAAAATAACATTGAAAAATGAATGTCACGAAAGTCATAATTACTAATCTATTGAAGAGAGCAATTCAGCCGTCAGGGTAGATCAAATCAACAAGTTAGATACTGAGAAGTATATTATTATTAATACTAAAATAATCAATCCTAACACAATCTTAAACAGATTCCCAAATACATCCTAAAGAGGATATTAAGGTGACCGCTGTTTGTTCATTACACGTACCAATTACAGAATATCTCAATACTGAAACAAAATCATCATCTAACATCTGAACCGTGTCCTCAGCATCAGTTATAAAGTTCCCCCTTCAAACACTTGCTCTACCTCTTCATGGGTGAATGAACCTGTGTCTCCCAGGCTCTCTCTACAACAGGGTTACTGAGGCAGAGATGTTAACAGCGCTGTCTAGCAGAAGAGTCTTCTATTGACCAGAAGGCAGAGAAGAAAATTTCAGATTTCTCACCAAAGGCAGGACCCTTTTTCCAGGGTACTATTAATTTGACTGAGGAACTGCCTCTCTAAGGTTTTCTTCATGAATGCTTTGCTGGTTCTCACACCCACCTCTATGCAAACAGCTGTAGCACAAAAATTCACAGTTCACAAGGAGATTAAGGCTTCTCCGGTGGGTTAAGCTGAGGCTATTTTGCAGCAGCAGCTGAGTGAGTCTCCCAGGCACTTTCTCCTCCCTGGTGTCTCTGGGCCCTGAAACTGTGCACCTTCTTAGTTCTGATATTTATGCAATTGATATTGCTGTATGCTGTATGCAGTCATAAGACTTAGTGCTTGCACAGCAGGACAGACTGCCAGTCTCTGCCTCTCCATCCAGGCTGAGCACAATCCTAGTGTGGCACAGCTGGCTGAAGGAAGAGTTGGGGACTGCAAGAACCTGCTTTGCCTCCTTTCTTTCCCTTTCCTGCTCCTCTTTCCCCTTCCTGTCTGGGTCAACAAAGGCAGGAACACCTTGTCCCACACCCATGACCAGCTCAGGGGACCCAGGCAAGGTGAGCAGGGGACTCCTGCAACTCCTTGCTTACTGAGAGGCTAAGGAGCAAACCAGCCTGAGGAGCTGCTCTGCCAGTGCCAGGTAAGCTGGGCTTTTGCTACAGGATTCTTTAGTACTGCATGTAGTCATGATTTCTTGTCCCATCAGTCTGCTACCCTGCATAGCTGCCTTTGTGATCTGTGCTTGAAAGCTGGATCTGTCTTAAAGAGAAAGTCCAAAGGGGCTCCCAGTAAATGAAAGATAATTTATAAATAAATAAATAAATTATTACATCAATATTTAATCAAAAGATGTGTTCACAAACTTTACAACTCTTCATCTTTTCTGGCTGTAGCAAGTGAAGAACCATCAGGTCCCGTATACTTTTATTTTGGGTTCAGGAAGAGGCTGAAGACTGATTATTTTACTTCACCTTACCCATCTGCATTGGAGACCCTGTATGAGCAGCCTTACCTGTGATGTCTTCTGAGCCTCTCCAAGAATTTCACCCAGAGGAGACACAAAGTGCACTATGTCTAATCAGGTTCAGAATAGAACATATTAATTTTCAACCAATTTGTGAAAGCATCTTTTTAATGAATTGGTATGGAGTTGGTATTTTGAAAACTGTGGAATCTGCAAGTCTGACCTTCCCTCTGCCAAACACTACAAAAAAAGAAAAATCTGAATATATGATCATGGTTGATCTTTTATTTATTTTAATAGATTTTGGGCAACATTACATCACCAATCCAAAAAAGCATATACAAATAGATGAAAAAGTGACTTCAACTCTAGGGAGAATTCTCTAAGCACAAGTCTGTTGGAGATCCCTCCCCACTATTCTTGAAGTGGAGAAACTATACAGAGAAGACTAGAAGCTTCACCAGGACAGAGAAAAAGTGATAAACATGCAGTATAATTCAGTAGTCCATTAGCAAGGTGCTCAGCTAAGGCAGCCCTCATTTCCTGCCCTTACCATTGGATATATCACAGAAGCAGCTGGAGCAGGACGGGGGCATTGTTAGTGGAAGTGAAGAATATCCATGGGACCTGTGCAGTGGGAGCTGGAAAGTCAACATTTGTCGTGTCAACTTTTATCAGTGATACTTTCTCAATTGCACAAGTAAGCCAAAAGAGCATGCCAAAACAAAGTAGTGTACCTGCAAAAGAGGAAAAATCATACTTCAAAACTTCCCTGCTCCCACATCAAATTTTACATGCCTAGGATCTGATAATACCCGCTTGTCCAGTAACTCAGCCATTGCATCTGCCCTGGTGACTCTAAATCACAGCATTCGGGAATGGTCTGCCACAATCCTCCATGCTCCAACAAGGTTTAAAAAAAATAATATCACTTTCATTTATTTCTGTGGCTTCTTGATCTCGGAAAAAGCAGTTCAACACCTACAGAATACCTTCCCTAAGGAGATAACTGTACAAGCAAAGTTCAAGTATCCCATCATTGATTGCATGTGTTTCATGCTAAGCTCCTTCCACTATAATGCACTTTCTACAAGAGCTGATAGATTTTTCCAGTCTTCCTCTGGGAGTCCTAAATGCCTTTGCTAGAGAATTGTAAAAGCTATTTTTCTTTCCTTCTGTGGCAAAACTCAATCTGTGAACGAAATGTTTGAAAATCTTTAGAAATTCTTTATAATACATGTTGAGTCTCTTAAAAAACTAAGGAAATTGCGCAAACAGTAGAACACAGCAAGTGGTAGGAGAATATGCTAAATGACTCTAGCAATTTGATTTTCTAACCTCATGATAGTACAGTTCGTGTAAACCCAAATCAAAATTCTCTGTGTACACTCTTATCAACAACTGTGTTTACTCTGATGCAGAGGCCTTCATTCTAGCAAGCACCTCTGTTCAGAAAAGTATTGACTTTTGTGCTTAAATTTAAACATAAGTCCCATTCAGTAGGATGTAAAGGACATTTAAGAACCCGTATGCCTACAAAGAGACTGACAGAGGGCATATCTGAGTCAGAATTTTATTAATATCCCTGAAGGTTATATAAGATCAAATGGATAGATTGACTTGGCATTGTATTGCAGTGACTTTGTACAATGTTTGGGAAAATGAAGCCATTAATGAGATATCACCTGAATATTTTTTCATTGACACTCTGGGTAATAAAATGTGAAAAGTTTTATTTCCCCAAATGAGGTCAGCACACATGTGGATTATTGCCTGAAACCATATAATTTTTGTTTAACTTGTTTAATTGTCTAGGTAACTTGTTTGTTCAAAATCAATCTGCAGTAAAAGAAAAAAAAAATTCCTAGGTTTTACTTCTGAGAAGCCCTGGCTTTTGTGATTAATACTGCAGTCCCTGGTGGCAATCCACTGGTAGCTGGACTTAACATATACATAACAAAAGGTGGTTGTTCCTGCACAGAATTTTTAGTTTAAATAATCTGGAATTATGGAAGAGTCATCTTCTTTAACTACTTTCTCTCCAGGGATGCAGAGCAGATTCATATTAATTTCTTATGTTTGTATTTACCTGTGCATTCATCCTTTGTTCTGCCATCTGTCAAAGAACCAGCTGAAAAGTTGAACATCTGAATCATATTTTGATAACTATTTGGCATTATTATTTATGTGAAAAAAGCAAATAAGTAGACAAAGCATAGGGGACTAGAAAGACTCCTGAAAATATCGAGATGAACATCTTTATGAGTATACTAATAAAACTGGCATGTATCCACACTTTTTCCATCTTTGGTACTAGATCCAGATCTCTGGATTTCTGCTAAAAATAGCACAGAGTTTGCATCTTAACAATTTAGTAGCTGATTGCCAAGCTCTCCACTTGGAACTGACCACTTGAATTTCCAGTTGGAAGTGCATGTAACATCTGTGTGTGGACTTGGCAGGAAGAACCTGACACACTGGGCAGTACATGAGTCCTCTTCACCATCTTGAAGGATCAGATCTGTATACCAAGATTTGACACAACTCAGAGCATAAAGGTTGCCAGATCCATATTTATGCTCAAACAAGTATCTGGCTTTTCAGGAATTGCCAAAAAAAGATCACTGGCTTCTCTTTTCAGCCAAATCCAAACTATGCTAGGAGGAAAATCCATTAGCATAAAGGGGAGAGATCTCTGACTAACATCAGTACATTTGAAGAGATTTAGTGATGTCAAAGTAGCTTCATCTATTTTCTTCAGTTGAGGCTCCAGCCAGTAACACTTCAGAGTGCTGAAATCTCAAATTCACCACTTTGCATTGCCTTATGAGGGTTTTCAAACCCTCATTTTAGTAAAATAATTTAGTGCCACTGAAAGATTGGATCACATTCCAATTATTCTCACAATAGTGGACGTGGTAAGGAAACAGTGAACACTACTATGTAGAACAAGTACATTGTGTGCAACCAAACAAGAAAGAAAAGGGGGGGAAAAGCACCTAAATCAACACACTGTGCATCCATTCATTTTACCGTGTCATTTAGCATATGGTCACTCATGTGATCAAGACAGTAACTGGCATTTTTCCCAGTTAATTCACCCTTTTTTCTTTCTCTTTGTCCTCTGTTGTAGCACTAGTCTTTCAGCAAGATTTCAGGTTGTGATCCCCTGGGAGAATGAGTGGTCCTTATTAAGTGTCTGGAAAAAAACTACCAACTTATTAGTGCATTAAGACAAACCATGTTGCTATCTTAATCAAACAAAGGTTCACAATAAAATAAAAGCCCACACTTAAAATCAACTTAAATAAGTTTTATTTCTCTCTTTTCTATCTCTCTTTTACCCAAACTACCAAAGGAATTAAGTACTCTATCTGTAACAGCTGTCTTAATAAAGTAACTAGCTCCTTAAAGAGTGATGTGTTGGCTTGTTTTTTTTCCTGAGGTTTGGTGGTTACAGTGATGTGAACTGACTAATGCTGTACAGAGATTATCTGTGAATCACTCACTGCAAATAAAAGGCACACGAATGTTCCTATGCATGCTCTTCTCAATTATATTTCTGAAGACATCCACTAGATTTTGATATCTATTCAGCATTACATATTTGAAGTCTAGACAAGTGAAGTCTAGACATCCGTAATGCCTTGTCATTTTTTTACACTATTTGCAAATTTAGATGCACTTTCAAAATGCAGAAGACTATTATGCTCAGTAAAGGCTGGATTCTATGTCAATGCAAATGTATTTAGCTTTAACTGATACCCATTGCGTAAGCAGATTTTTCTGTAAAATATGGATGGGTATCATGATAGACCCAAACTGCAGAGCATGTTGGCAAACCCTGTGTCTGTGAAAAAGATCAAGAAAAATTAGTATTTCCCAATCTGTGTACATCCAGGTGGCTTAAGGTCTTTGAAGAGTGTGAAGAATAGTGCTGTTAAAACACCTTTCCTTTTCCTTTTTTTTTTTTTTTCCTTTATGTTTCATTATAATTAGTAAAGGTAGGAGACTTTGTTTACACACCTGAAGTCCAGGAGGATTGCAATTCTTAGAGTTACATTCTACCTGAAGTGTTCAAGGACATGCAGCTGACACAGTGGGCCTCTGACTGCAAGACAGACAGCTCCAGGCCACAAAGCTGCTGTATAAAACTGTCTACATCTACCTAAATTGGAACTGACAACCATCACTGGTTTTATAATGCTGAGTTCTCAACTTTTGGACACCAAAACCTATCCAGAAAGGGAAACAGAGTACATTAGAATTTTTTTGTTGTTTTGCTTTTGGGCATTATTTTTTCTGTTGCTTTTCTTCCCATTTATTTTACCCCCCATTTTAAAATGCAACATTTGATACTTCACATT
The DNA here is from genome assembly GCA_013400555.1 of Jacana jacana. Lineage (NCBI taxonomy): Eukaryota > Metazoa > Chordata > Aves > Charadriiformes > Jacanidae > Jacana > Jacana jacana. The sequence continues at coordinate 26,720 of VZTM01022850.1, forward strand.
TATTGCTTCACTTTTTTTTTTTGGTAGAAACCCCCTATAAGCTAATCATATAATTCTAAAAAAAGGTGTAACTGGGAATTTATGTCGATAGCACTTGAATATGGTACAGTGCTTCTGCTAAAAATAGAGCTCATTAAGGAGAGGAGCTAAATTCAATAATAAAACAGTGCATTAAATGCAAACAGAAATTTAATAATAAACTTCTGCATTAAATGGAAGCAGTAGGTAGAACAGAGGACGTGAAGAAGGATTCCTGGAGCTGTTTTGCAAACTTTGTTGAAGTATCACTTCTAGTGAGCTGATTAAGACTAATGTTTCAAAAATAGCCACTAATTTAAGGCGACAGATTTCAACCTTCTTCAAACAGTGAATAATTTAGAGGTTCTGACTGGTCATAAATTGGGTGTCTACGGCTCTGAACTGAAAGCAAACTGATTCTATCTTTTACACTCATGCCATAAGCAGGCTTTTGTTTTTGGTTTTTATTTTCATTTTGAGGGGAGACACATTTCTGCTTATGCAAATGTGTTCTTCATTTGTTTATAATAAATAATAAACCGAAGAAACTAGCAAGCGCTGACTATAGTTCCTTTTGGGTTTTGGTGGTAACAGCTCTGTCACAGCTGTTTGGTTTTCAGGTCTGCCTGTTTACATCTTTGTTTTAAAAATGAGCAAAATATTCTGGGTGAAGTCTTGCATTACTCTTTGTTCTGCAACATATTTTGTTAGTGAGCCCACAGTAGTATCTAAAATAGTGTAAATCATCAGATTTTAATCTGGCAGGAAGTAGATAGTGGCCCATTAAACTTTCGTAATTAAATTTCCCTGCACTCCCCCATAGAACCATTATCTGAGTTTTCTAATTAACACAAGCGGAGGGAGTCAGTTCAGAGTGATGGGATCTATAGCCATCCCCTTTCATTTTAATGACCTTTAATAAACTTTTATTACTATTGATATTGATAATTATAATACACCCTTTTCTCTGCAATGTGATTCTAAGGGCCTTGTCAAAAATTGAAAAATTTTCCCTCAAAGTTGGAGCACAGCAAATGACTGTGTCCTCAAACACCCAGAATTTGGAATCAACAACATCAGCGGGAAAAAGACAAAGTGTAGGAAGGTACGGTAGGAATGTCCTCTCTCACACTGTCGCTAATGGGTTATGCCTTGGTCTTGGTCCGTCACAGCCCTCTGCTCTTGCAGCAGGGCCTCCCCCAAATGGGCTGACATGAGTGCTGAATTGTGCAGTGGTTTCATGACACATAACCATGAGGAATTATGCAGAGTTCATTTAACTTATTTACTTCCAGCCTTACAAAGGTCAGATACTAGGGAGGAGGATTAACCATCGTGACATCTAGTCCTTCCTTAGACTTTCCATCAATGGCTTTTATATCAACTAAACATTTTTACATGGAGCTTTTATTGGTATGTCAACACTTCTAACCTCACTGCAGCCTCAGTACAGCATGTCTCACATCTTGATGATCCCCTTTCGTGTAGTCAATTATATTCCCAGCAGCAGTACAGTGGCATGTGTTTCATTGCTTGAATGAGACACAAGGCTTAGCACCTCAGGCTGTCCTTTCTACTGGGCAGGTAAAGTGAAAGGCATTTGGCCCTCCAAAACAGGAGGTTTCTATACCAATGAACAAAGCCCACATCTGTTTACACCTTCCTTGGTGCAACCAATTGAGGGTCCTCAGGACAGGAGGGCAGGAGTTTGCTCCTTCTTGCCAGTTGCACTAAGAACATCACAAAACAGTTCTAGCTAAGGGCTTTGGACAGAAAGGTTGCCTTCTCATGCCCAGAGCTATTGCTGATGGTCTTTTCTTAACTCCACAGGCAGGCTTTGAGCCTAAACCTATTTGTCTGTTAAGAATTTTTTACAGGAACTCATTTCTTACCCCACACTGCTCTCAAGTGTGCACATAGCTTTAAACATCTGATCAGCCCACACATTCACTACAACTGCTCATTCAGTACAAACTACGCGGTATCCCCTCACTTCCTACTGGAGAGTCTCAAGACATCTATAAGCGTTTTGTTCTGTGGATGTTTGACAGTCTCAGCATTGGGTCTGGCTCTCCTGCCCAGCCTTTTCTGCAGTCCCATGAAGCACACCAAGAAGCCTTTCCTTCTAACAGAGCATGGATTTCTGCTCTGGAGAAATGTCTGTTACCCAGCTACCTTGAACATGCAACCGAACTACAGCTTTTTACAGCCTGGTCTCTATTCATAGATTGTCAACACAACTCCTTTACCAAGTGTTCTGGATCTCAGAGTTGAACTTTATGACTCCTCAGAGCTGAATGTCTCAATGTTTTGGAGAAAGTTTTTGACTTGATCCAGAAGTTCTAATTTGGAACAGCCCGTTTTTCACTAATTCCTTATTGTAGGTTATGAGCATTAAGATAATTAATGTCAAATAATAAGTTAAAACTATTAGTGAAAAACAAGTCATGTACCATCCTTGGAAGTGTTCAAGGTCACACTGGACAGGTCTTTGAGCAACCTGATCTAGTGAGGAATGCCCCTGCCTATGGCAGGAAGGTTGAACTAGGTGAACTTTAAAGGTCTCTTCCAATGCAAGCCATTCTGTGATTTGTGAAAAGAAGTTTCTTATATAGCTATAGATATCAAATGCAGAAAAAAATGCAAAGAGAATGACTGAAAAAAATATTCTAAAATAAAGCTAATAGAAAAATTACATATATTTTTTTTTCAAATATAAAGGGTGAAATCTTGGTTTTGAAAGTCTGTGATTCAGACATGAAATCACAGGTGAATCATATTGCCTTAAAAAAGAACCACTTTATAAATAGACAAGACAACACTGCATGTTAATTGCCAAAGACTTAGCAGTTAATACAATTGTAAAACATGAAGTATGCATTTCCTGTAAGAGTATGAAAAAGGAAACCTCAATTAATAGCAACACTCAATCATAAGTGGTGGAATCCTAAATTTAGCTTTGGTAAAAAGCTGCCATTAAATTGAATTAGGGAGCTTATTAAAGAGCTGATCTCTACTTCTGTTGTTTGAACTACTGATGATCTAATGATCAGTGTTTAAACTCAAGTTCTCCAAATGCAATCAAAAATACATCCATATGCTTGCCTCTTTTCAGTAAGTTCAAGACATCTATTTGATGTTTTCAAGTGAACTTTGCATTTTCCCCCACCAGGACTAGCTGAGCTGGTTTCTGAAGTTCAGTGGTAAACACTGGATGAAACAGGAGAGAAATAGCTTCATGAAAAAGGTATGTAATAAAATTTGGCATTTGTTGTTGAAGTGATCATGAGCTCTGTGTCAGAGCAGTAGTAGGTAAATTTTGTCTGGCACAGCATTCAGGTACACAAGAGGAAAAATGCAGCCAACAATGTGATCACAGGACAGGAACCAGCTGCCTGGATTTTGCTTCCTGAAAACCTAGAAGGAAAAGCATGGTGAGAGCTACCCAGTGGCTTACAGTGTTAAGGGTATAACAAAGCACAGTTGAATGGTCAGCAAGCATGATTTGTAGCTGTAAGTTAAAATCCTTATAAAACTCCTCTAAACATGTTCTGAGACATCTTTACCACCACCCATTGCAATTATTTCTGCCCTTAGCACAGTGTGTCAGTGAGTGGGGAAATGGGTCTGAATAGAGGCTTTTCTGACAGCACATCAAGGAGAAGAGAGATATGATGACACCAAATGACAGCAGATGCCACCAAGCTGTATGGTGGAGGTGTTACACCAGAGGGACGGCTGTCATCCAGAGGGACCTGAACAGGCTGGAGAGGTGGAACCTCATGAGGTTCAACAAGAGCAAGTGCAGGGTTCTGCAGCTGGGCTGGAACAATCCTCACTATCAATAGAGACTAGGGGATGAGGTATTAGAAAGCAGCCCTGAGGAGCGGGACCTGGGGGTGCTGATGGATGAAAAGCTGTACATGAGCAGGCAGTGTGCACTTGCAGCCCAGAAGACCAATCACATCCTGGGCTGCATCAAAAGGTGCTTTGCCAGCAGATCCAGAGAGGTTATTCTGCCACTTTGCTCTGGTGAGACCTCACCTGGAGTACTGTGTGATAGTATGGAGACCTCAGTATAGGTCTGACATGGACATGATGGAGCAGGTCCCGAGTACGGCCACAAAAATGATCAGGGGGTTGGAGAACATTGGCTACAAGGACAGGCTGAGGGAGCTGTGCTTGTTCAGACTGGAGAAGAGGAGGCTCCGGGGACATCTAATAGCAGCCTTCCAGTATCTAAAGGGGGCCAACAGGAAGGCTGGGGAGAGTCTGTTTACAAAGGCCTGGGCAATGGCTTCAAGCTGGAGAAGAGCAGATCTAGATTGGATATTAGGAATAGGTTCTTTACTCTGAGGGTGGTGGACCACTGGAACAGGTTGCTCAGGGAGGTGGTTGAAGCCCCTCCTCAGAAGATATTCAAGGTAAGGTTTGATGAGGCCCTGGGCAACCTAGTCTGGTTGGAGGCATCCGTGCTGACTGCAGGGAGATTGGACTAGATGACCCTAGAGGTCCCTTCCAGCCTGGACCATTCTATGATTCTATGATAACCTTGGGAATGTCTGGGGTTTGGAGGGATGTTATGCTGGGTTCAGACAGTGTCACATTTTCTTCAGTGTTTGTTTCTATTTTATCATTCAAAGAGTTTTAGATAATGTAGATCTTTTCAAGAAATATATACAAAATCCAACACTTCTATCATAAAAGTTTATATACTGAAACAGACTAATGACATTCTCTTTCTTGAAAATATCTTCTAAAAATTGCCAGAAATTAATGTTTCAGAAATAGGATACCTGCCAAATTGTCAGATATTCACAAATGGACTTAGATTTGCTTTTCTGACCTTGTCTGCTATCAGTTTATGTCTTAAATATGAAGGTGCAAAGTCCTCATAAATTCTGTCCACATCAACTTCTAATTTTAACATTCTTCAAAAGTGATTAAACTCATCCTTCAGCATTAGTCAGCTGTTTTTTTTTCTACATATCCTGCCTCTTTGAGTTTCATAGATGAATTAGAAAAATGAGAAAAGGGTAACTAGGTTACCAAATTCCCTGAATATTATGAATATTAGACGTATTTTTCATCTAGTGTAGATGATGAATATGTCTCATGACCCGCCAATGTATTAATTTGCATCCTTGTCTTCATTGCTCTGTTTCAGGCAGTGATTCTAGAAAATACAAAATCCCACATTGCATTGTGTTAGGTAAGATTAATTAGAAATGTTTCACTTGTTCATTCATATACGATATGATATAACACATGATATATTAATTTGGGTACATTTAATGATATATATGCTCAGTATACACACACATATATATTTATTTTATCTTCACACACGACTCATGTATTTCATATTTTTATTTCATATAGATTCACTGATAATTTTTCATAAAGTATAATGTATATATATATAGAGAGGTATATAAGGGGAAATATTCAGACAGCAAAATATGAAGACAAAACAAAAGAAAAAGTGAAAAAGTGAAAATGAGAGAAGAAAAAGAAGAGAAAAACACATATCTTTCTAGCATCCTGGTACATAGGAATGATGAAAGAAGTATTTTTTGCAGTAAGGACAGCACTTTGATAGTCCGTTTTTGTATATAGAAAACCATCCTTAAGCAGCACCTAGGAAAACGTCTCCAGATCACTTGAAATGACCTCTCTATTTTCTTTCCAGACTTTTCAAAACACTGCTTAAGTTTATCATGAATAGCTGGACATTTTTCATACCTCCAACAGATTACCTCTCTTCCCTGCTTCTCTGCTACTTCCCTGTTTGCATTCTTCCCTCCATTGTATTGGGAAGAAGTCCTGTGTGATGAAATTCCAGTAAAAAATATCAAACTTGTTTATATATTTCTCAATTTTTAAAATTATATTTTTTCTAAAAGTATTTTAAAAGATAGATGGTAATCAGGTTCCCATTAATAGGTTGCTTGACTTTAATCCCTATGTACAATAACACAATAATTTGCTGATAAGAATTTAGGGCAAGTCAGGAGGAGCACGCCAAGCGAAGAAACATCTGTGGTAAAAACATCAAGCAGTCTTTCTAACCATGTACCAAGTTCAAGGTTTCTGATAAGCCACCTGGCTATGCCTACACACTCTGATAACCCCAAGCTGGTATTACATTGTTTAGCCAGGGAAGGTCTTGTTGCTGGGCACTGGCTCTCTCTGTTATGAGACACAAGAATATTTTAATATCATGTAGGCAAAACATGCACAGAAAACCATGAGGATGGGAATCTTAATAAGGAAGGTTGGTAGTAACCAATAACTTTGTAAGTCAAAACCTCTGCAGTTTTGCTTGGTTGTCCTTAAATTCTGAGAAGCTTCTGTGGCAAAAGTAAAAAAAAATACCTTCCTCAAAACTCCTGTTTGCTGCCTCAAGTCAATAAATACTGTCTAAATCCCAGATGTCAACCTATATTATTTCTGTTCTTCCTTACTGGACTCTTGAACTTACTTGTTATGTGTAAGATGTATCTGTTCATTTACGTTTTAACATCCTTTTCCATAACTTTATCTTGCTAAGAGTTTCCCTGCACAGAAACATTGTTTTTCCTCACAGCAAACTATTGTGCTCTTGGAATATAACACAGCATATCTACATGGTCAAGCATGTTTTCATGCTCAGTGGGGTATTTCTTTTGCAAATGCAGATCAACAGGATATAACTAATTAGTGACCTTACCAAATTTTTCTGGATTTATCTATGAAATTTTCTGGGTTTACCTATTTCTCATGGCCCCTAGCCCTTCTCTGCTCAATGTGAAGATCAACTTATTTCCATCTCCCTTTCTCACAAGCAGTCCAGGACTCCTCTCATTCTGACTTCAGTCTGCCAGGAGCCACTTCATGTCATGGCAGCTGGCATCTGTGAGAATAATCCCTCATCTACCTTGGACATCGACATTGTATGCTATTTTAATATACTGAACTGACTTTAGCAAAATATTGAAGAAGGAATAACCAGTTATTTATGTGAAAATGTGTGCCCTGATATCACTGGGAGAACTAGTATTTCTTTCAGTCATGAGGTTCTAAGTTTCATTTTGATTGCAAAGCCAGAAAGGTAATGCCCACTTACATGAATGACATCCAAAGCAAGAAGCATGATGTGCTATGATGTGATGGCAGCATGGCAGAAAGTAAAGAACAGGTTTGGAAAGTTGCTTCAGAAATATATTCCTCATTAGTAGGTTGCAGTCTATTTTTGGGTTATTAATGAATCTGCAAATGCTACCCATCTGCATTTACAGACCTTTTAAACTTCACTTAAAACATGTTAAACTCTTAAAATACTGTTCTCCTAACACTATGGATTACTAGAAATGAAAGAACTGAATGATAAATGTAGCATTCTCTTTCTATTCAGGTTATTTGCTCCTACAGACAGGTCTGTGTACAGTCAGTTTCACTGTTTCCTCTTGATCTGTCCATATTCCATGTAAATTTGAGTTGTGGTTGAAATGGGAATTTAGTGGTACTGGCACAGAATTTTGAATACCACTATTGCATTGAAAATGCTCTCCATGGGAAATTCTGGTATATCTGCTTGAAGTGTTATTATGGCATACCAGCACATTTTGTTCACGCTGGACTATTTCTTTTCCACAAATAGGACAAGGGAATAGAAAAGCATTTTATAAAACTGGAATACAACTCTAAAACATTAGTAGGTTTATCCAGGGACAGGTATAGATTTGCATTTGTTTTGTTAGCAGAATACATTTCAGCTGTTGAAATTATTCTCCTATTTTCATCTTCTTATGTTCTAAAGTTTTTGTTTCAATATTTTTTCATTATTTTTCTTCTTCAGTCTCATTGGTATGGACTTGAAACCAGCCATGGTTAATAGTTTTCCCCAAAATAACTAACACTAAAGAGACACTATGATTTTCAAATTTCAGGTCATTTTCTGTAATGACTAAAGGACATTGGGGCACTTCACAGGTTTCATGTAAGTTAAGATACTTTGGAAAATTAACTAAACCTGGGAAAAGAATCAAGGGAGAGGTTATATGTCTCAGAGCAAAAGTGTTGCAGAGATCTTAGCAAATTTAAGGCATTCTGGAAGTCAGGGGAATAGGGTAAAGAAAAAGAAAATAACCATTCAAAATTACTACCACACAATGTCTCTATTTAGAAAAAAAAGCAAAATTTATCTCAACAAGGGCTGATTGACAGTATGCAGCTGACTGACTAATGCTCTTATGCATGCAATTAATCCATTTGGAGTGGATTTGGGTCATGTAGGTACAATTCTCAATGCCATTGATGTACAATATCTGTAGATTTTACTTCTTTTAAAAACCTGAGGCCGTAGCTTGCTTTGGTGAGAAACAATTTCCAAACAGGATGCAGTCGCCTACAAAGTCTGGCATGGAGCCACATACCACCTTTGGGAAGGACATCTTTCACAACCCTGTTTCTTCATAACCTTATTGCCATTGAAAGGTAAGGACAAGGTCTGTGAAATAGCAAGTATAAATGGCAATATCCCTCCTCAGCCAGTCCATTCCACTGACTATTTTGCTCCATTAAGTTCTCACCACAACTCTCCACTGACTCCAATGAGGATTTAGCTTAAAAAAAATTT
>VZTM01022852.1:0-51940 GCA_013400555.1 Jacana jacana
GTAAACTTAATTCCATGCAGTTCTTACCCTTTCCAGTATTAAGGATTCCTTTAGTGGCTTGCAAGTTCAATTCCAGCAGCTAACTTACATTAAACCCAAATTTCTTCACATTTCCTTCTACTCCTTCCAATTACATAGAGTCTGTTATCCCAAATATTACACCTACGATGACGAGCTAGATCTTTCAGTTACACAAGTGTAAAGTGAAGCTGTTTTGAAATGGAAGGACTAGAGCAGTTGTAACTTCTACCAGCAAACACAGCTTAAAGCCTCGACACCTTAAGACACTTGAAACAAAATTTGGAATAGGTCAGATAAACACTCCAGGTGAAATGATTAGTCTCAAATAACTCAGTGCAGAGAATCCTGCTCACCCTCAAGCAGCAAATATTTCTCCTACCTTTTCTAGCTTTCCTGGCAGGATCACAGACGCATCCAACACAAAAGCAGACTCCATGTGTATTTCCCAGAACCAGCATGTAACAAAGCACACCGCAGAGTCCATCAAGCCAGATAAACATCCTTTAACTGAAATCCCAAATGACACCCAGCCCTGTTGCTCCAGGAACATATTTGAGCCCTGAGCTCTACCCACTCATTAACCAGTTGAGGTGATAACAAGGTCCAGCTGAGACTCATCTAGACAGAAGCAGTGAAAACAGTTGGTGGCCTTTTCTGTTGATAAACCTAACTGGGGTTTCAGGCTCAGGTGTCTCTATAACATGTTTCAGTAGTTGGATCGTCTCTGAAATAAGAATCTTTTAGGTTGATCTATTGCAAGCCCATTGTATAAATTTAGTTAAGGTAGAAGTGAGACAAATCTTCAAATTTGATGAATTCAGCTGAAAATGTACTGTCTGAACAGTGTCCTAGGCCTCCATCCTGTGTTTCAGAATGGAAATGGAATAGTGGCTGTTCCCCTCTGGTACAAAAGCAATATGAAACATGATAAAATGTTTGGGAAGGGTGCAAATTATTTCTTTCAGTATTATTTCAAAACTGTTTTTCAGTGAATTCTGTGTTTTCAGATCCATGGCACATTCTTCTTTTCCTTCCTGCAATCCTTCCATGTTTTCACATCCCAACAGTCCCGAGATCAAACCAGCATTCAGGCCTTTTTTGTCTCTAAGGTTGTAATAGGTGCACAATAGGTTCCTCTGGGGGGGGAAGAACACTTGCAGTCTACAGCCAGAGCGACCCACCATGATGGTGACCTGCACTAATGACAAGCCAGAGGGAATCCAACCAACAAGTCAATCTGTCCTGGGCAGGGGGGAGAGGAGGGGGGAGAGGGGCAGAAATCATCTCAGATTAAAAAAAAAAAATGTTTGTTTATTTGAAATTAATTATTTCATATACCGTGGCCTCAAGACCTTGTCATCTCAATCTCACTCCATCTCACTTGCATCCAATCTCACTCTCCCTCACTCTCCCTCACTCTCTCAATCTCACTCTCATCCAATCTCATTCAATCTCTCTCAGACTCAGTCTCATCCAGTCTCACTCTCTCTCAATCTCAGTCTCGTCCAATCTCACTCTCACTCAATCTCACTCTCGTCCAATCTCACTCTCATCCAGTCTCACTCAATCTCAGTCTTGTCCAATCTCGCTCTCGTCCAATCTCACTCTCATCCAATCTCACTCAATCTCAGTCTCGTCCAATCTCACTCAATCTCAGTCTCTTGTTCAACAAGCTCCTTGAGTGAGAACGAGTGAGAATTTGTAAAACCAGGAGAGGTCTTACCCTTGGCTACCCCTACTCCGAGCTGCTCTCTCCTACCACAGTGAAGCTTTTTCTCTGAGTGTTACTGACCGGTGTTTAAAAACCTGCACGATGAACTGCAATAGCAAAATAACAGACAATGAGAAATGACCTCTTCCAAACATTTTTAACCCAAATGTAGCGCACAGCAGAATGAATGCCTGTGTCAGCACGAAGGAGACCTTATCAGTGAGATTCATGGAGGGAACAGCACGACCCGCAAGAGAACCAATTTATGCCAATTTAGGCTACAGAACTATGATGTCATCAGTCACCAGCCCACTTGACGGGGTATGTAAGAGACTCATTCGATTGTCACTGAAGTCTACAAGACCTTCTGGTTATCTGACCTTGAGTAACCTATTTTTTTATTACCATATATTCTATAAATCTGATCAGGAATTAAGATTCTATCTAAGGATATGCCTACGACAAGGCTATTAAAAAAAGAGATTATTGACTGTAGGTCACTTAAATCCCTGTCACAGACTGCCCTTAATTATCTGCAGAACTTGATACACCAAGCAGCTTGCACTCTCAATGCAATTTCCTTACATTTAACTGTTTTTTTTCTATTCAGTTCCACAGATTTCCTGCATTTCAGGAATTGTGCCAAGGTCAGCCGAGTATAAGTGAATACAGTTGCATCAACTCACAGGTTTCACCACAAGTGATTGTGACCCTTGGTATTTCACTAAACAGAGAGCTTTGGGGTTTTTCCCAGCACAGAGAGGACATGGACCTGCTGGAATGGGTTCAGAGGAGGCCACAAAGATGCTCAGAGGGTTGGAGCACCTCTCCTAGGAAGACAGGCTGAGAGAGTTGGGGTTGTTTAGCCTGGAGACGAGAAGGCTTATAATGAGAGGGAGACCTTATAATGGCCTCCCAGAACCTAAAGGAGGCTACAGGAGAGGTGAGGAGAGACTCCTGATCAGGGAGTGGAGCCATAGGCTGACAGATGATGGTTTTAAACTGAAAGAGGGGAGATGGAGCTGAGATGTGGGGAAGAACTTCTTTGCTATGAGGGTGGTGAGACCCTGGCCCAGGTTGCCCAGAGAAGCTGTGACTGCCCCATCCCTGGAGGGATTCAAGACCAGGTTGGATGGGGCTTTGAGAAACCTGGTCTGGTGGGCGGTGTCCCTGGCCAGGGTAGGGGGTTGAAACTCCATGATCTTTAAGTTCCCTCCAATCCAAACTATCCTACAATTCTATGCTTTTTATTAAGGGGAAAAAAAAAAAGGGAGAAAGAAAATGAAAAAATATACAGCTTCTTTCAACATGTAAAGACCAGTTATGAGGTAGATAGGGAAATACTTCAATGTCTTCACAGGTGATATAGCAGGAAGAATTCTCTAGGGAAGGAGCATCCGTTTCAATACTTGTAATCCATTCAAAACAGCTGCCCAGACCAAAGGATTGTACAATAAAGCTACCGACAATGGAGCCCAATTTATGCACTTTCAGTGGTGCCACAATAAACTGCAGGTGTCCGGAAAAAATTAAAACTATATAACTGAAAGCATCACTATTGGCTTTCTGCTGCACAAAACCTACTTTTCACACTGTTCTTGATTACTTCTGTTGGACTACGTACACTTAACATATGGTCATTTTAAATGCAAATATTAAGGATATGAAAAGGCACGGTCACATGCTGAAGTTTGGAGGCCTTCCAAGAACTAAAGTGGCTCGATAATAAGGCAAAATCACATTAGTTGCCCAAGCATAAATTTGCTTTGGCCATCCAAATATCAATATGCATTTGGCAAAAAAAATATGAAACATGAAGGGAGACTTATGAGGAGAATTGTTGCCATTGTCCCTAGAGGAAGAAAGAAAATGAAGGAAAATGGAGAAGTTATAAATGATGAATGGATTGATACAACAAAAGTATTAATGGTATGTGCCACTGATTGCTTAGGAAAGCAAAAGGTAATAGAAATTTTCCAGAAAGTTTCTCGGGTCATGAATAATGCAAACTTACTTGGCTCAACAGACCACGTAACATTTCAACATAGCTGAAAGAAACAGGAAACGAAAGAATAAATGGCAAAGTTTTTCGGGAGAGATTTGATGAATCAGAAAAAAAACAAAGAAGTCTAACTGAGGGTGGCAGAGCCCTGGCAGAGACTGCCCTGGGAGGGTGTGGAGTCCCCTTCTCTGGAGACCTTCCAGCTCTGTCTGGATGCAGCCCTGAGTGATGTGCTCTGGGCAAACCTGTTTTGGCAGGGGAGTTGGACTGGGGGATCTCTAGAGGTTCCTTCCAACTCTGACAATTCCCTGATTCCATGATTCAGCTATGGAAAGGTGGGTGACAATAAACAGGGCCAAAACCAGTAACTGAACACAATTGCCTTCACGGAAATAAAATGAAAAAGACAGGTAAAGATTAAAAATGTTAAGACAGGGTAAGGAAAAACAAATGGGGGGGGGGGNGTGGGGGGTGTGTCTGGTTTTGGATTTTTCTCTGGGGCCAGAAGTGACACTGCCCTCCTCTGCACTCATTCCAGCATGAGGAGGTTTGGACTTAGGAGGCATTCATGTTTATAATAACACGGCTTCCATGCGCCTTCTTTAACACTGACAAAATTGCTCAAGGATCTCAAGAACCATCAAGTACTAACATATTTTCACAGAGAAACAGAAACAGACGAGGGCAAATTTGCACAAGAGAAGAAGATACATCTCATTCTATACATGACCCCATGGCACTCCCTTCCCCTGAATGATTTTCAGCCGATTCTTATACCTGTCAATATTACGAAGTTTCGTGTGACCAGCACACATGCACTGTTAGAGAATCACAGAATGGTTAGAGTTGGAAGGGTCCTTAAATAAAGGTTATAGAGTTCCAACCCCCCTGCCCTGCCCTGGGCAGGGACAACTCCCACCACACCAGGTTGCTCCAAGTCCCATCCAACCTGGCCCTGAACACCTCCAGGGATGGGGCAGCCACAGCTTCTTTGGGCAACCTGAGCCAGTGCCTCACCACCCTTGCAGTCAAGAATTTCTTCCTAATATCTAGTGTAAACCTCCCCCTTTTCAATTCAAAAACTCTTAAAAGCTGTTTAAAAACAGTTCTGCCTGTTTTGATAGTTCTGAATGTCTGTTTTGATCAGAACATACCTTTTATTACTACAAAATAGCAGTATATGCAGTTTAGTTGGATAACCTTATTTGCTAACAGAAGTAGAACTTAACATTTATTGAAGTGCTTTCCCTACCAGCCCAACATGAATGCTATTTTTTTTTCCAGAAAGAACAATTTGGAAGGGACAAAGCAGCCTACAGTGGATTTTAGGAGGAGCTCAGAAGAGCACAGGTAAAGAGCACACAGAACAGAGAAGAATAAGAATATAGAATTACTTCTCAAGTCCTCATGGGAGAAGTGTCTCCTCTTGCTTTCAGTTTTTAAAGGCAGAAGTACGTGAAGTATTAATCACTTTACCTTGAAACTGAATTAACTCATATATTTACATATTTCAGATAAGAATCCAGTCCAAAATATTCCATGCTGGGAGCTAATTAAGGCTTTAATTAGGAATAAAACAGGAAAGGAATAAGGGATTCACACATTATTGATATTTTCAAAGCTCAAAGTTACGTTTTCAGGGAGGTCTTTGTTCTACATTAGAGAAAAAGAACTGTACCGAAACATTTCTCTCACAGTAGGAGCCTTTCGTCAATTTGCTGCAGAAATTATGCTAAAAACTACACAAAGGCAAGTTTTCTTACTCTACCACTTGTCTGAAAACCAGAACTAGACAGAATTAGATAAAATGAAAGGAAACCTTCACCTGAGAAAATCACTGCCTTCCATTAAGGACCTCGTCAATGCACATTTTAGCAGACTAAAAAAAAAAAAAATCTGTTAGCCAGGGGGACAGAGAGACTACATACTAATTATTCCTTTTGATCTTCACTTGCAGGAAGACATCTGACAACTGTCAGAGATAAAGCTTACAATTAGGCAGCTTTTTTAAATAATTAAGTACAGGAATTGAAGCTTTCTCTAGACTTGCCTTTCTGTGGTTTTGGTTTGGGTTTTTTTTCCCCCCTACCTCCGGCTGTACTCCTGCCAAGCCAGCAGAGAAGTCACATCCAGTCATTCTCTCCCCTTGCCTACACACAATCAAATTGAACATCTGTGATTGAAACTGCAAACCCACCCGAGTGACTACGGTGACTAAGTTACCACCATGCCAGGCAGTCATTTAGGATAAATTAATAATCACTCACCCTTCTTATTGCACATGAACGTTATTTTGATTTTACTTCTCAATATTACACAGTCTGTCTATTCAACCAGTAAAATATTTCCTGATGATATTTAAAACTTAAACACGACCCAGATCTACAGAAAAAGGAAAAGCACAAAAGACTAAGACAACCTTGAGAATGTGTTTCATTGCTCAACTAATCCAAGCACGGCCTGCCTGCAGGTACCTTCTGTACTGAGGAAAGGGACTCAGAGTTTTGTGAAACAATATTAAAAATGTCCCATTAATTCCATTGTAGCAGACCCAATTCTCTGCTTCAAGAGGAACCTTGCTTTCCACTTGTAAAGATCACTCCTATTTGGAAACCTAGTCTTTACTGTAACAAAATAATTGTTTTATGACAAGGAGTCACATCTGATTCTGCTCTTGAAGCTCCATTTCTCACAAAACACCCCAAAGTAGTGCTGATGCTCTACATCTCCAGAAAGGAAAATGTTTTATGATGCTTTCTCTGTGTTACAAAACACTGATCTCCTTGTGCCTTGGCTTTCTTCTTCCCCAAATCGAGTGGCCTTACCCATGCCAACAATTAGGAACAATCCTTTGCTCACGATCTATCACCTGAGAAAATGTTGTCACTGGCTGAAACCTTCTTAGAAAACAGGTCAGCAGTCACTTTTCAAGCCTGTGCAACATCCTCTAGTAAGTTCATTAGTACAGACAAACAGGAGTTTCAAGAACTGGATTTTATCAATGAACTACATGAATTATACACAATGTTACGTTACCCCACTGAATGTTCCAGCCCTCTGATCCTTTCTTTTTTTTGGCTTGTCCTGCTGATTCAGAATTTTCAGGGATCTTGGGGCAAAAAGAAAAAAAAAAAAAAAGTCCCAGACATCTTTTAAAAGTTATTTTCTCCCTGGAAGAGCCCCTGAGGGAGATGAATCATGTGAACTATGGTGCCTTCCCCACTGTGCCCTGTGCACCCTCCCTTGAAGGTTGTATTTCAAAGTCAAAAAATTTCGCAGCGCTCCCGTGGTACCTATTGTTCCTTGATTTATGCAAAGAAAAAGAAAAAAAAGCCAATTATATTATCACCACCGCTCTTCTTCTTCATGTTCCTGGGAGGTGGGAGGGAAAGCAAAGAACTCAATCAGAGGCTTCTGTGCTTAAGCAACTCACAGGCTTTAGTTCAATAACTTGAATCACTTAATACTTTTGAAGAAGTTCCCAGGTGTTCTTTTTTTTTCTTTTTCTTTTTCTTTTTTTTTTTTTGTCAGGGACTTTCAAGAGAAGATGTGTAGTCTCCTTGCAGCTTGAACAAAAAATAAAGTTTTCTTTTACAAGCTTCACTTTGTGAGTTTCCTCGCCCTTTCTAGCAGCTGGATTCTGTGCCCCAGAAAAAAAGAAGATAATAATCATAAAAAATCATTCCACAGTACAGGTAAAAACTATTGGATATTGTGTAGCGTGCAGTGATTTTTCTCCCAAGCACCTCCTTAATTGCTTAAGAAGCATTATTAATTGCTATTACGAACTGTTCAGCAATTCTAATGGCTTATTGATGAAGTGCTATCTTCTCGAGGCTCCAGACCTTGTTTTCATTTACTGTGTTATCTCCATGGTTCATTCATTATAATATTACATCAATATCATGCCAACCTCATCAAATAATTTTTACCTCTGCCAATGATTCTCTTCCCCTACACAAACAAAACACAGCACGCCCATCACCTTACAGGTGATTAAAAACATTGCAGTATCAAGTTTGCACCTTTCTGCTCCTATCCCAAACTTCAAATTCATTAACCCCCCACGTTTTGTGCTGCTTTCAAGCTTTCTTTCTTTTCCTTTCTACCTTGTCTTAGGGAATGTTCAGATTGTCCAAACTAGACTCTGCTCAGCTGAACTGAAGGTAAACGCATGCCTAATTCATAGAATCATAGAATCGTTCAAGTTGGAAGAGACCCTTGGGACCACCGAGTCCAACCATCAGCCCCACTCTATAAAGTTCTCCCCTACATCAGATCCCTCAACACCTAAGCACAACCTAACACTGCTAAGCACAACCACAGTACAGAAAAGAGCACCCTAAACTCCTTTTTACTTCCCCTCCTGTTCTTTTCCTTGCTCTTCATTGAACCTTTCTTCATACACTTCACCTGCACAGATTAAAGCTTTGATTGAGGAGAAACACAAAGTACACAACAAACAGATTCCATCCAAATTCTACACAATTGTTAGAACCACTTCCACTACCTTCAGCACTCAGCCTTTAGAATATTTCAATTGCAGCCAGGGGCTGTGAAATTTGGCTTGAATTATGCAAAATAAGAGAATGTCACCAAAAGAAAATAGACACAGAAAATAACCAATCCCAGACTGATTTAAGCAAGGCGAAGCAGAAAGTTGGGATGCATACTGAGTGAAACACAAACCTGTGGCAGATCAGCATGTTCACATCATAGTGAAAAAGTATTAGATGCTTATAATTTGTAAAATCTACATAATTCAATAATAAAAATATGAAGAAGCGTATGAAGTCGCCCTGTCCTCAGCACTGGTGAGGCCACCCCTTGAGTCTGGTGTCCAGTTCTGGGCACCTCAACACAAGAGAGATCTGGAGGGGCTGGAGAGAGTGCAGAGGAGGGACACGGAGCTGGGGAAGGGCCTGGAGAATAAATCTCATGAGGAGCGATAGAGGGAGCAGGGACTGTTGAGTTGGAGGAAGAGGAGGCTGAGGGGAGACTTCATCACTCTCCACAACTGCTTGAAAGGACCTTGTAGGGAGGTTGGTGCTGGTCTCTTCTCACAGGGAATTGGTGATAGAATAAGAGGGAATGGCTTCAAGCTGCAGCAGGGTAGGGTTAGGCTGGCCATGAGGCAAGAATTCTTCCCATAAAGAGTGGTCAGAGCCTGGAATGGGCTGCCCAGGGAGGGCGTGGAGTCCCCATCCCTGACTGTGTTTAAGAGTCCATTACATGTGGTGTTGGGGGACCTGGTGTAGGAGAGAGCTTTGTAGAGTGGGGCTGATAGTTGGACTTGATGATGCCAAGGGTCTCTTCCAAACTAAATGATTCTATGATTTTATGCAGCTTCACAGTTAATAGAAAAAGTAAAAACCCTTTAGAGTTAAGACAAGAAGTATTGAACTTTGGAGGTTCTTTAGAAGTTGACAGTAGGCATAAAAAAGTAGGATTTGAGCCATAATGATGACTTCCCCCTATCTGACACCTTGCAGTGGCATCTTTGAACCTTCAAAATTGTTAAAAACTATAAGTGTTAATCCTAAAGTAATGTGACAAACTTTTTTCTATAACAAATTATATGTCGTTACCAGTTCCCCACTCACCACCTGTACAGTTCTTTTAGGGAGAAGTTAAAAATAAAGAAAATTAAAATGGTCAAATTACCTTTGAAGCTATTAAAAATAAATAACCATGTCTTGGTTATTTTCAGCTTTTTTTTTTTTTATTATCAGCTTTTTCAGTCAACAAAGAAAGTACTTGGCCAGAAACATCCAAGTCAAAATAAAAACTTGAACAATAAAGGAAGTAAATACCTTTGTGCTATAACATAATAGCTAGAAATTGTGGGGCCTTTTAATTGCCCATCCTGCCATCTTCACCTCTTTCACTGCTTATGCCATCACCAACAAAAGATAAAATGCAACAAAGGCTCCGGGTTTTATAGTGAAACTTGCCAAACTTCATGGATATTGGGAAGAAACAACACATGGCTACAAAGGATATCTACTTTTTTCTTCCTTTTTTTTTCTAAAGTGAATGTTTTTGCATTTGAGCTGTATTCATCCTTGGCGTATTAAAAAGATAAGCAGTTTATTATCTGGTTAATAAAAAGCAAAGCCACAACATCAGGGGCTTTAAAAATAATTGTACATGAATTTGATCGGCAGAATGTTATTAACACTGCAAGATGAAAAACAAACAGGATGGAAACTTGCAGCTTTTGGAGACATCATTATATTCTATTTTTGAAGTGCAGAAGCAAACAAATCTTTGTTTAAGATTCTGGTCATGTTCAGCTCACCAGTATTATGTTAGAAAATTTATAATTCTCTGCAAATACACAGGATAACGGATGTGTCCTAGAGGAATATGAGGTTATAAGCTTACCACACTTGAATCATCCAATTCATTTGGATTTGATAGAATTTCATATATGGGATGAAATCTCACCTAACACAGGGAGGTCTGTTAATTGACTGAGACCATAAGCAAAAAGATTTTGATATCTTTGCATCTGTGTGTTTCAGTTCTCTTTCCTTCCCTCACAACACACCTGCAGGAAAATCATGACTCCTTCAGACATTCCTTATTCAAAACCACTCAAAGATTTCTATGGTCTGAAAGCCTACGCTGGACATTTACAGTTGCTAGGTGATATCCAAGTGGTGGTCAGCAATCGTGATTGAAGCTTGATGGCTTCTGCGTCAATTTTCCATTTCCTGGTTGGTGATCAAGAAAAAAATGAGGGCAGATTTTGGCATAAGCCAAGTTTAGCCACTATCAACGTACGGAAAAGATCTAGGGAATGTTCCTGTTGCTACAATGCAGTTTTGACCAGGAACATGAAGCATAAAAAAGGAGTGTTGCTGCAATAGATGACTGAGTAAGATAACACATTTTAGCAAATATTTGCCATGCTTCCCATTTTTCATAAATTAATGCGTTCTTATTCACGTGACTTCATTGCTACAAGGACAATAACATTCTAAAGGTAATCTACAATCTATAAATTGGGCACACTTGTAAAGACCCATGTATTCTTTCACTCTTTAAGCTCACACATTAAGCACGTGTCCTTATTCATGGTTGCAATCAGGCAACACAGTTAATGTAGACAACCTGACAAAGGCAGGAGAAAGACTATGCAAATATGCTTTTGTTGAAATTTCCTGAAACAGATTTCATAGAATCCTAGAATCATTCAGGTGGGAAGAGAACCTTGGGATCATCCAGTCCAACCATCAGCCCCACTCTACAAAGGTCTCCCCTACACCAGATCCCCCAACACCACATCTCATCCACTCTGAAACACAGCCAGCGATGGGGACTCCACCCCTTCCCTGGACAGCCCAGTCCAGGCTCTGACCATTCCTGCTGGGAAGAATTTTTTCCCAATGTCCAGCCTAACCCTACCCTGCTGCAGCTTGAAGCCACTCCCTCTTGTTCTATCACTAATTCCCTGTGAGACCAGCACCAACCTCTCTCCAATGCCCTTTCAAGCAGTTGTAGAAAGGGATGAGGTCTCCCCTCAGCCTCCTCTTCCTCAAACTAAACAGTCCAGTTTCTTTGTGTGTGTCCAACAGAAAATGAAATATGCTTGATTTACTTCAAATTCCCTCTCATCCTGCCACCAACCCCAACCCTTTACAAGGTTGGACTGCATCCATGCCTTAAAGCTGTAGGTCAGACCTGGAGGTCTGACCCATCTACTTTGGAAACCTTCTGGAGTCCCACGGCAAACCGCATTACAGGAATAGAACAGCATCAAGGTGTTGAGACAACAAGAGATGCAAAAATAAAATAAAAAAGTGAATTCTTAGGTCCAGATTCTTCAATTGACTTGGGAAAGCTTCTTTGTGTATCAAAAGACCGATTATTAAATGGGCATTATACAATGATCAACTCACAACAATCCATTTCAGGAATGACACCCAATTACTCAAAGTGTTTGAAACAGAAAGTGGGGGAAAAAAAGTATAATCTTTCAGTGCTTTACTGGTCAGCTTTAAAAGGAAGAATAATAGACCATGATCTATAATAATAGGGGAGAAGGAGCAATGAGAGAAGAAGGAAGCCATAAACAAGAACTTGGGGACAACCACACCTGACTGACGAAGGGTAAAGGAGGGAGCAGGGAGAACCCAACCTGGTCGGTCACACTAATCGATGAAGGTACAGAGAATGCAGGAATGTTTGCTTCTGCATTCCCTGATCTAGGACACGGCCAAACAGGATACCACGGAGAAGGGAGAAGCCATGAACAAAATAGATGGTGACACAAACTTGTCAGAACAACATAAAGGAGACAATTTAGAATAGCAAGTAAAAAGTGCTACTAGTTAGGTTTGGGTCCTTTCAGTCATTTAAATATTAAATACATTTTTAAAAGCTGATGTCAAAATTGAATCAACAAATGTATAGGCAAAAAATGCCCAATACATCCAACTTCTGTCATCTAATGAGAAACTGTGGAGATGGGACAGTGAGGAATGACAGAAGCATCTTGAAAATTATGTGTAAGCATTATATATAGCTCTAGGAACATTTCTCCTGTGCTGCACAGCTACTGCTGACATCTCTTGACTTTTTCTTCCTGAAATTTAAGATTGGGAGGAAATCCAAGCGGTGCACAACACAAACACTGGAAGTTCATGAAATAATGAAGTATGATATGATCACAATGTTCCAAACAAGCATATAAAAAATATATGCCAAGATTAAATATTCAAGTGTTTCCATTCCAAAGATAGGTGTAAAAAAAAACCCCAATCCTACAAACACCCCACAAGCCAACCAGAAAACAAAGAGTGTAACACACAGCCCTGCTTTTAAATTAAGATACTGGGATATGATACTGCTTATACCAGCACCTCAGGTACTTGCTGAAAGGAAAACTGCAGCACACATGAAAAAAAAATTACACTGAAGTTAAAAAAATGGAACACGGAATTGTGCAGAAAAATATCTCGACTCAAATATGGGTGAATGTATATTTTATATCAAACCATACCACAGAATTTCTCTGAAATTAAATTTACACTGTCTGGAAAAACAGTATTTTTGCCACCACATGACAAGCAGGAGAACAACAACGGAGATATAATGGAAGGAAAACTGGAAAAGCTCATAATAATAAACATCCAATCTCATTTTTCTCAGTGTCAAAGCTGAGCTGACACATCAGACACAGGAAGTGAACGACAGACAATATTAATGGACATTAACACCGTCCCACTGACTCACTCCAAAGCGCACCCACCTTCACCGCTCTTCCATACACAGACATGCAAAAAGGCCTTCAAATTCATGAGATTCGGATAGCTCAAAACCAGAATAAGCACCCACCACAAGTGCTGCATCCCCCTCATTACAGGAAGGAAACAGGTGCTGGAGTGGGTCTAGAGAAGGGCTATGGAGCTGGTGATCGGACAAAATAATAGGGAATGCCCTTTTAAATCACTCTTCCGTTGTCTTTAAAATGCGACCTCGATGGTTGGACTCGATGATCCCAAGGTTCTCTTCCAACCAAAATGATTCTATGATGGTTTGTAAGTATTAGTGGATTTAAGAACACAGAAATTAAAAATACTGATCCTCTCGACAACTAACCAGTTGCATCATGGGAAGGGAAGGGAAGGGAAGGGAAGGGAAGGGAAGGGAATCCATCATATTTACATCATTACAGAGTACTTCCTGGAAGCCTTAAGAAGAAGAGTGATCCCAATGACGCTATTTCTGCACCTGAGTCGAATTCTTCATCTACTGTTCTGAAAAAGACTTTGCTGATGGACGTTTTAAAGATGAAAACACCGGTCAACATTTAAAATTTCCACCTTATGGGAAAGTTCATGGCCTCGGGCAGTAAAACAGGTTGGATGAAGTGCCATAATAACCTCGCAAATCAATAAATCTTTCAGGTAGGGTATTTTGCAACTTTGACCTATACCGTGTGATACGACAAACATATTTTTCTTTCCTGTTACGAATGAATCATCCTGGAATCCCACTAAGGTTATGTCACTGGACAGAAAGTAACTATGGCACTAAATTATTAGTCATCAGAGGCCAAACATATGTGATGAATTGCAAGGTAGAACTTGACTTCAGGTAAGATTTCACTTTATATAAAGTCCCTGAAAGCAAGATATACTTGTCCTTATTCACAGAATTTGTTTCTTCTGTTCTAAGAAAATAAGCTTGCTCTATCTTTACACTGAAAAGCAGTTGAAGAACAATGCAGTATTGGTCTCTTCTCACGGGGAATTAGCGGTAGGAGGAGAGAGAATTACTTCAAACTGCAGCAGGGTAGGGTTAGGCTGGACATTAGGAAAAAATTCTTCCCAGAAAGAGTGGTCAGAGCCTGGAATGGACTGCTCAGGGAAGTGATGGAGTCCCCGTCCCTGAATGTGTTTAAGAGTAGATTAGATGTGGTGTTGAGGCATCTGGTTTAGGGGAGAACTTGTAGAGTAGGGCTGATGGTTGGACTGGATGATCCCAAGGGTCTCTTCCAACCAAAAGGATTCTAGGATTCTATGAATGGGTTCTCAGAGTTTCTGAACAGAGCAAGTGGAAGTTTGCTGGGTTATGTTAATTCTGTTCCTGACATTTGTGAAAACAAAACCCAAATGTTTTACCAGAATGTTATTTCCCAATGTTTTACATGGAACCACAGTGCTCTGTCAAATGAATCATGATATACAAGTACTAAACATGGGATAGGATCCCAGGTGACCCAGGTAATTTCCAGTGAGGGGTATATCTCCATGGATGATTTCCTTGCACAGCTCCACACCTGAATTACACTTTTATACTTTAATTATTAAACACTGCTGCTTCTCTTTCTCCCATTGGTCTTTTAATGCTGGCAGAATCATACTATGCAGATTAATACACTGTGCTTGCATTTTCTCCTCATTCTTATCAAGGCAAATAGTACCATAGGTATTGGAATGCATTATCGTGGAGGTACAAATTAATTGCATCAACCTAAAACAACAATTTTTAGTTCACGTGAAAAAGAACGCCAGGGAGTAAAAACTGACAAGAAATAAACATTGCATCACTGACACACACAAAAAACCCCATGGTTTGAAGTTAATAAGAAAACACAGAGCATCTTTTAAACCATCGATATCTACTTGAACTGAAACGGAGTTTGCATTCACTTTATGAAAGTTAGGGATCAATTCTCCCTGTGGTGTAGAAGGGTATCAATCGTGTTAAGAGGAAATGAAGAAGGTTGTTCCCCTTACCAAATGGGGTAAGGAAACTGAAAAACGGGATGAAGAGCCGTTGTAAATCAGTAACGAGGCAAAATTGTCTAACCTAATTGACAGCCCAACAAACTTAGCCTCAATGGACCATCAGGAGACACAACAACTCAGCCTGAATGGACCAATGGACCATCTGGAGGACAAGATAACTTAGCCTGAATGGGTCATCTAGAGGACACAATGAGGAGGACCTCAGCCTTCATCCAAAAAACCACCAGAGGNTAAGTAGAGTTGCATAAGAAGCAAAGGGGGGGAGATAAGAGGCTCCCCCCGCGCCCAGCGCTGCTTGCTTACTCCCCATCTAAGCACCTCCTGAAATAAAGCTCTGCCGCTCAAAATCTGCAGCAGTGCCTTAATTTATAACATCCCTTTATATCAAACTCTGCTTTAAATGAGAGGTGGCCTGACAGATAATGCTTTCTTTTTTGGTGAATTAACTTAAGATGACGGAATGAGTACTGCTAGACGGACAGGATGCTGTAGCTTTTAGAAAGGCACGTTAATTGCAAACAAAAGCACGGTGCCCCGGTTTGGCCTCAGCCGGCACCGAAGACCCACGTGGAACCGCTCCTTCTCAAGCCCCGCCGCAGCCAGGAGGGCAAAATCGGAAGAAAAAGCCAAAATTCGTGGGTTGGGACAAAAGGCAATTTAACGGAGCAACAGAACAGTAAGGATAACACAAGTACGAAAACACGATCACGGCGCACACCGCTCACCCGCCGCGTCCGGAACCGTCCCCGACGGCGCGTCCCCGACGGCGCGTCCCCGACTTCCTGTCCCCCCCGCGTCTCCTTCCCCGGCCCAACTTTGGCGACCTCCGGGGCACGGCTCCTGTGGGATGGCATACCGGTAACCCAGCTAGGAGAATTAACCCTGTCCCTCCAGGAACCAGGACACGCGACCTTTTGGTTTTTTCTCTTAATCGAATGAAAATAACAAAGGGGGGGAAAAAAAAAAAAAGTCAAAGTTCAAATTCACCTGAATGCACCGTTTGATAATTAATCATGCAATCATAGAACGGTTCAGGTCGGAAGGGACCTCTAGTCCCACCTCCCCGCAGTCAGCAGGGACACCCCCAACTAGACCAGGTTGCCCAGGGCCTCCTCCAGCCTCCCCTTGAATATCTCCAGGGAAGGGGCCTCAACCACCTTCCTGGGCAACCTGTGCCAGTGCTCCACCACCCTCCGAGCAAAGAACCTATTCCTAATATCCCATCTAAAGCTGCTCTTCTCCAGCTTGAAGCCACTGCCCCTTGTTCTGTCCCTGCAGGCCTTTGGAAACAGACCCTTCATGGAGGCCCCCAAAGGTACTGGGAGGCTGCTCTGAGGTCTCCCCAGAGCCTCCTCTTCTCCAGGCTGAATAACCCCAGCTCCCTCAGGTTGTCCTCCTAGCGGAGGTGCTCCAACCCCCTGAGCATTTTCATGGCCCTCCTCTGGACCCGCTCCATCAGTGTTTGTCGTGACTCGTAAAAACTTTCATAACAATTAGTCAAAAGCCCGTCTTGCCTCAGATGTGTTTAAGTATTCAAGAGATGCTACAATTTGAAAGAATTAAATGGAAAGAGAAGTGCCTACGTGGGAGGAGCAAAGAGGGAGAAAGGAAAAGCATCAAAAAAACAAGAGGAAAAGGCTTGAATGAATGGCCTACACTAATGATCAAGAACAAGACAGCAGTGAAACATCAAAGAACATAATAGTTTGGATGAAGGCCAGAAATGGGCACAAATCAGAAGATCCTACACTTTATTTACAGAAAGATAATAATGGATTTATACCTTTTCCCCTTTAGTCCTAAGATACTTAAAAAGAGGAAAGACAAAAAAAAAACCAAAAGAGCACAGGCTTCTTAACATGAAACAGCTTGAAAATTTATATTCTTCAAATGATACAATGATGTAAAATAATGATACCAAAGTAAAAAAAAAATTATGCAAAAAGATAAAGACCCAAGAAGTGCTAAGTTTTTGTGAGCATTTTCCCCTTCTGTAAGATCTCACGCAGACCTTTATTACACTGGTTTTCTACAAATCCAAACTGATGTTTGACATCAGTTGACATCAGTGCTGGAGCGAGTACAGAGGAGGGCAACGAAGCTGGTGAGAGGCCTGGAGAATAAGGCTTATGAGGATCGATTGAGGGAGTTGGGATTGTTTAGTTTGAGGAANTAGGGGGCTGAGAGAAATGCTCACTTCTTATTTTCTGTTAATCTGCTTGGATGGGTGCAGAATAAAACTAAACCTGACTTTACAGCTGAGCAAGTTCTGTGGAAAAAGATGGGCGATGACATGGTTGTATGGGAAAAAACAATTAAAAAAAAAATGAAAAAGCTTTGGTTCCTTTCAGCTATGAACTGGTAGAGTAAGCAAATAATTACCGAAGAGATTTTACTCTTTATATAATTCTGTGCACATAAACTTTTACACAGAAAGGATTGTAAAGTTGTTATAAGGGAATAGAATTCTAATTACAGAATTGGAAAAAAAAAAAACCCAAACAACTGGATATATTCTCAAAAGGTAACAGTGTGATTAAAAACAGAATAAGGCCGCACTGTGAAACCAACACTGAGCTATTTCATCTTCCTGTGTGTATATTGGTTTCACAAATGTCTCCATTCCCACTTCCACTTCTTCTTAATAGGATTACTCTGACTACGGTGTGGCTGGGGGTGTGGTGAGATCCTTCTAACTCAAAGTCACTCAATGCAACCTCTTCTTCCTGGCATTACATCATCTATTGCATCTCCCAAAGAGGACAAAGCTCGTTTATTAATTTGGAATGCTGAAGGTTCCAAAGTTCATCTCTAATTTTAACGTGACAGAGGTTTCATGTTCTGCACATCAGGGACTGGGGGTTGTAGGGAGGACAGGAAAAGAATAATGGAAATACACTTCTTTTTTTGATGTCATGCTTTTTGCTTTATATTCTTTCCCTGCAATCTAAAAGACATCTCTTTAGCTAGAAAAAAAAAAGATTTAAAGTTTCTTTTAAATAAGACCTGCTCAGGAAGCAACGTACACTGCAAAGAACAAAAGAACAAGTTTCAGAATAAGGGGGAAAGAACACATACTTTTTTTCCTACAACCTCAAAATATTGAGCAAGAGATTCACAAAATCTAGATATTTTAAAGTTTGTTGATCCCTGGTTCAACACGGAATGAGTTCGCTCTCAGATGGTTACTCTGTTTAGGTTGTCCGTAAAGAACAAATTCTGAGCTGCACAGGAGAGCTACTGCACTGCCCCCCTCGTTGGGTGATGAACTGAAGTGTGGTTATTTCAGACCCAGTAATGGGGGATTAGGAGGAGATGAGGCAGAGAATTTTCTGCCGCAGCACATCTTGAGGCTTTTGTATGCACAGGGATAGCAAAGAATGGAACAGGGGACCCAGAAACACGAGCAAGCTCCCAACATAGCAAACCATTAACCCTGTCTGAGACACAGTCCTCTAAACTACTCAAATATTTGCTGAGATGGGCATATCAATCATTTAGAAAATAAATACCCGATACTTCTCCTTTTAGTGTAGCAGCTCATTGGGTTTTCCCTCTCCCTTTGACCGCCCCAGACCCGCTGAAGGCTTTTGTTGCTTCAGTGATGCTGAATTTCTTCAGGCCACCCTCCGAGTGGGTGGAATCCCCTACCACAGGAGGAGATTCCCAGTGGAGAGGAAGAAGCAACCCAGAGAAATTAAATTGTCAAATGTGTGGTAAAAACATATCTGATAATTTTCCCTGTAGCACCATGCTTAGACACTGTCACAGCGATAGCATGATAAAGAAGTTTAAAACAAAACAGCAGCAGGGAAGGAAATAGACTTGCTTGCCCCCCTTATTTTCAGAAATTTTAAGACCTATTCAAGCTTGAGAGAAAAAAATAAAAGATTGGAGTAAAAAGCAATAACAAGCATGGGAAGTTGTGTCCTGCTGCCCTTAAAATCTGTGCTGAAGGGATTTCCTGCACAGGCCTTCTTGTATTTTTCTATTCTTTGCTCAGGTGCTTTTTTCCAAATAGGACAAGAGGAAATGACCTCAAGTTGCACCAGGGGAGGTTTAGATTGGATATCAAGAATTTTTTTTTCTACTGAAAGGATTATTAAGTATTGGAAGAGGCTACCCCGGGAAGTGGTAGAGTCACCTTCCCTGGAGGTATTTAAAAGCTGGGCTGATGTGGTGCTGAGGGACGTGAGTTAGTGACGGGTTTTGTCAGCCTTGGGTTGTTGGTTGGGCTCCTTGATTTGAAAGGTCCCTTCTGACCTCAGCAATTCTATGATTCTAGGAAACTGTAAAACTTCTTTACCCATCACCTGCCATTTGTGATAGGCACAACGTCTTCAGCTGCTCAGTCAGCCTCATGATTATCTCCTAATTGCTTTCCCCCTTAGTACTCCACTGTCAAAATGTTCTAACAGCTCTTTAACTGCTGTTTAATAACTAACAGCAGCTTCATGTATTTTAAAGAACAGAGAAAGCTCATCTATTGTTTTGCTTCCTTAAAGATTTAGCACAGTGAATAAGCGTTACTAAAGGTAATATCATTGGAAGTAGTTGTCGGTGTTTCTCCAGTCTCTATCAACTCCTGAGATTCTCATAAAACAACCTTTAGTAGTACTGCAACAATAAGAGCAGCGATTGGCTGTATCTTTCATAGAATCATAGAATCATTTTGGTTGGAAGAGACCCTTGGGATCATCGAGTACAACTATCAGCCCTACTTTACAAAATCCTTTACCCCCTCATTCCTTTAAAAAATAAGTGATCTAGCAAAGCTTCTTCATTCCAGGGAATATTTTGGAATCTGATGGTAAATTTGATTATAACATTTACTGAGCTAGTAAAGGTGAGTTTCACTGAGCTAGTCCTGATAATTAGTATAGAGCGCCTAATGAGATGGACAGAATTTAAATTATAGTCTACTTGACAATTAATGGTCATGAAGATTGATGACAGCTAGTCTTCCCACCCACAACCGCATAGAAAACATATTCCTATTTCCGTAGGGATTACGGTGGGACACGTCTGAAGCAATACAAGACTCCCATGCTTTCAGGACTTACGTCTACCATGCTGGAGACACCAATTTAAGAATAATAGGAACTCTCTCTGGTAGCAGATCAGTTGGACGTGCATTAGAATGACAATTAGAATGACAATTATCTAGGGAACACTTAATAAAACATTGTCATTTGTGTAACGGGAGGGTTTGAGTAGTCCCCATGTGTAGCTGTCTGTTCAGGAAAAGGAATATTGAAATATAAATCAATAAATATAATTTTTTAACATGACTAGTATAGGGTCCAAGACTGCATTGATTTGATAATGGGTGAAATCAGGGTTCTTCTGGCTTTGATTTGGCCCGAGCTGATTTTATGTTGCTGAGCTGAGACAGAAGTTGCCAAGAAATCAGGTAAGTATTGCTTAATATTTGGTTTTTTCTTAGCTTCAGTTTATAGTGAGTACTTATTCAATGTATTTTGAATTGTCTACGACTCCAGAATAAAGCGATGCAGAAGGAAACGCAGATACGACAGCACCAGAGGCCCTGGACTGTGAACAAAAATCCCAAGGCTCAGTCACTATCGAAACGCAACCTTGTACAGTTCAATTAAAACCAATTTCATAAACAACAAAGAGAACAGAGACGCCAAACAATTGGACTAACAACAGATTATTGCCTGCATTGTAAGCAGTGTCCCATGTGCCTCTTTTTGCCCAGAAGGTTTCGAGTGCGATAGGGGTCCTGTCTAGTCAGCAGTCTCATCCCTAAGCCTTCTCCAGACCAACACTTTCACCTGTCTCACTGAAAACACAGGCTTTCAGAAGGCATAAAGCATATTCTTACTGGGGGGTTGGACACACACACAAACATAGTTCTTAATAAATTTCCCCATTTTCTTTCCCCTTCTAAGGCAGGGAATGAGGAATGCCTTTATCAACCTGAGGTTTTCCTCAATGGGTTGCCTCCTACACGAATACAAGACATGCTACCTATGACCCCGATGATATTTGGTTCTCAGAACCTTCTAAGTGCACTTGCATATCTGAAGGCTGTTTAATGCTTTTGTGATTCTTTAAGTTTTATTTGCTTGCTTGAAATAATAGGATTTTCCCTACCATTGAGTATATTGATCTCCAAGAAGCTAAGGAACCTTTCAGGAACCTCTCAGGAACCGGTATGCAGTTTAATACTCATTTTATTAGTTGACATTTTACTCACAACTATTCAGTTTCTGGGACATCATAAAAAGGGTGTGCTGGCAACTAATAATTGATTTAATTGTTATTCACCAAAATACATGGCTCAGACTGTGGAATAACCCAAATAATCTTACTAACTCACTTGAGTTTTATGAGCCCTTTCACTGGGGCTTGAAACATTCCTGCTACTGAAAACATTCTTGAACCAGTGTCTTGTTAAAAATAATGTGTACGAAGCAATAAAAATCCAAATTGTTTGGAAATTAACAATTTTCTTTTAAGTATATTCCTCCAAATACCATAGAAAACACACTGTTCAGCACCACTGAAAATGTCAGTAGAAAAGAGATTGATATTTAGAAGTCACTCAAGTTATAAAGAGACTAAATTCAAGAACAAAATATAAACTGTAATGGTTCTGCTGCACTAGGGAGCATCGTGAAGTAGCTTTATTCTATAACAAATACTTTAAACAGCTCTTTAACAAACTAAATTGAAGAACCACAGTGTGCAGACAGTAAAAGTTAAGTTTCTGTACTAAAATAAACACTACATATTGCTCCCACTGTGTCCTTGAATATATTGACTGAATTTGTAATCTCTGAGGTGATCTAAAATTTACCTAAATGTCTCATATTAATGTAGTACTATTTATGATGGCAAATCCCTGTGATTTCGTCCTCCAAGTAACAAAATAAACGTGGGGAGTCTGGGGTTTGTTTTAGAATTCTGAAAAGAACAAAAGATGGGGGAAAATGGAGCCATTGTGGATCTAGGATATTTATGTCTCCCATTGACTTGCAAAGGAATAGGAATGAATGGCCCAAGACATTGTATTCAAAGAGGAAATTTCTATTACTTTAGGTGAACAATTAAAAGACAGTTGTTTCACCTCTTCATTCCTGCTGTAGCAGTCATGGTCTAAGGATGCATTGAAAGACCAGAGCACACGTTTCACAGAATCATGGAATGGTTCGGGTTGGAAGGGACCTTAAAGATCATCAAGTTCTAACCCCCCTGCCCTGAGCAGGGACACCTCCCACCAGACCAGGTTGCTCAAAATCCCATCCAACCTGGCCTTCACAAGAATGGTGCTGATGAAGTCTGATAGCACATCTAACACGTCTAAACACCAGAAAAAGAAATACAGCTCTGTCAACAATGAGATTCCCCTACTTTATGAGCCATGTATTGCCTAAGACATTTTTTCTAATGTATTTTCCAATAAGTGAATGCAGGACTGGCTTGCTAACCCTGAGGTAGACCATTTGCTTCTTTGCTTCCTACTCACCACCAAAGTAATGCAGAAATGGGCCAGTTAGAGGAGTAAAGTCCCCAGTGGAAACATCTATAGAGCCTCAAGTGAAGACAAAAATTCACAGAATCATAGAATCACAGACTGGTAGGGGTTGGAAGGGACCTCTGGAATTCTAGTCCAACCCCCTGCCTGAGCAAGGTCACCCAGAGTAGGTCCCACAGGAACGTGTCCAGGCAGGCTTGAATGTCTCCAGAGGAGACTCCAGCACCTCTCTGGGACAGCCTCTGCCAGGGCTCTGCCACCCTCACAGGAAAGAAATTCCTCCTCCTCTTGAGATGAAACTTATTAAGTTCCAGTTTGGGCTCGTTCCCTCTTGTCCTACCCCTGGGCACCACTGAGAAAAGTCTGGCCCCAATCTCCTGACACCCACCCTTGAAATATTTATCAATTCTCTGTAACGGAAAGTTCAAAGCACTTGATGTCATTTGTTTCAGACCAAGCCAGCGCTGAATAAAGAGCTGCCTGAGTGAGCAGAAGACAAAATTATGTCAGTGAGGCTGAAAGCAAGATTTGGGTTGAAATATGCCATGGATCACACCTCATAGAACTTTTTATATGGACATAGTTGATCTTCCTACAACTCCTAAATTCATTCTCTGATGAAAACTGATAAAAATACATCATTATTTACATTTTTGGGTCCTTTTTTGCAGCAGTATAGAAAGGACAAAAATTGTCTCCTTTGAATGTTCTTTTTTTTTTTTTTTCTTCTTCCTTCACCCACATCCAGAGCAGAAATTTTGGAAATAAACCACTTCAGTGTGATACTGTGAAAAGATGAGGCGAGACAGTAAATAAACTGCCAGGAGAGGTTTTCTCCATGTGACAAATCTTTTTTCTTTTAGCCCGACATGCAGCACCTGCCCAAGAATGACACGTGCCTTTGAAAAATGGCGTGTAGGCTGAGCATGCAAAGGAAGATGGGTACCACAATCCATCACCCTGCTCTTCCACTTTATCTTCTTTGTGAAGCTTATGGGGCTGAGGGACCCGAGGATAGAGGGTGCAGGTTCAGAAATAAAAAAGATGAGTATTTTATTTTATTTTATTTTATTTTAACAGGGGGATGGGTCAGGCAAGATTTCCACCCAATACTCGTAATTGCACAGAGAATGGGGGAAAAAAGGAGAAGGAAAAGGAGAAATACATAATTTCCAAAGAAGAAAGCTGAGATGAATTTACAGAAATTATTTACTGATTTATTGATTTACTTCATAAGTTTCTCTGTCCCAAAATGTAAGACATCAGGATGAGAAAGCTTATTTTTAAAAAATCTTAAGCCTTTGAAGGTGTTAAAACATGACCCAAAATGCATACAGTTCTCATGTAAGGACAAAGTCTTTGTTACACAATACTTTCTGGCTAGTTTTTCTGTATTTCTGTATTTTTATATTTTTGTATTTTTCAATGTATTCCCAGTCTCCTCTTTCTGCTCTCTACCCTTCTTTTTTTTTTTTTCCTGCTTCCAGCAGCCCTCAATCCATTACATTTCCAATTCTAATTCCACCCTGTCGCATTCCCTCTCTTTTTTCATTTCCATGTTATCTCTACTCCCTTGATTATCTCCTGACTAAATCTACATCCTCATCCCCCTTTTGACCTTCATCAAAAGCCCAGTTGCAAAACCTGCATAAAATTTGCTTTTATTACTGCAGTGAAACCGTTGATGCTCCTTGAGAGCACGAAGAGCTACGGTTTTGGACCCATCTATTCAGAACACTGTTATGAGAAGGGTCAGAGGTCTATTGATTCCCCTAACACTAAAATAAGTTACCAGTTAGTTAGAAACAAACTGGGTTCAAAGTATGGTCTCCAGGTGAGTGTCCTGGGTGTGTATTTAAGACGAGGGAGTAAGGCCAGCGCATTTAGCCATACGACTTCCACCTAAACATAGAATTTAGTAAGGCTGGTAATTTCCATGCTGCTAAAACAGGCAAGCAGAAAAAGATGAACAAAATAGCATTGTGACTGAATGTTTACCAATTTATAAGGGGTAAATATGTCATTAAATTACTTGTTCATAGAGACCATCTCTGCTCAGGCCTGAGGATAAAACTACAACAGAATTAAAAAAAAAAAAAAAAACATTCTTCACTGTTCTCATGCTTCTGCCAGTATTTTTCTACAGCAGATGTACAAAATATTTTATCTTAATTATTTATCATTTTTAAGAGGCACCCTACATTTGGGAAAAAAGAGCAATTCTATATTATAATATTAGTAATACTATTAAATCTCAATAATGAAATCTATGTAACGCTTCCAGAGATTCAACTGGAAATGAAGAATCAAATATTGACACGTATAGCTTATATCTTCAGTTAATGCAGATTTCCATAACTGCTATTTTCTCATATTTGGTGTCAAACAGCCTTTTTTTAAAAAGTCTTGAACAAGTGATTATGTAAATATAATCTGTCTTTATCTGTTCACATGCCCTAACGGATGTGTTTGGATGAATTTGGGGTGTGCTATGACCGACGAGCCTGATGTGCTGGTGTAGAGGCCTACAATCTTTCTTTCTCATGTATCACTTAATATTCTTCTCGCAATATCCTCACCAACCACACTTCCTACAGCCACTATTCTGCAATAAATTGGACTGGGAATACAAGTCTCCTTGTACGAAACTCAGGTTGGATAATCAGGTTAGATACATGTGCCTTCATCCAAAGATGCATTCCAGAGTCAAAAGATCATAGAATCATTTAGGTTGGAAGAACTTGGGATCATTGAGTCCAACCATGAGCCCTACTCCACAAAGTTCTCTTCTACACCAGATCCCCCAACACCACATCTAATTGAGTAAATCACATTCAGGGATGGGGACTCCACCCCCTCCCTAGCCAGCCCACTCCAGGGTCTGACTACTCTTGCTGGGAAGAATTCTTTCCCAGTGTCCAGCCTAAACCTACCCTGCTGCAGTTTACAAACTCTGATTCTATTGTTAATTCCTTGTGAGAAGAGACTAGCACCAACCTCTCTCCAATGCCCTTTCAAGCAGTTATAGAGAGGGATGAGGTCTCCCCTCAGCCTCCTCTTCCTCAAACTCAACACTCCCAGCTCCCTCAATCACTCCTCATAAGATTTATGCTCCACTGAGCACCACTCTTTGGGACCATCCTTCCAGCCAATGCTCAATCCAGTAGATCGTACGCTCATCCAGGCCATGAGCAGCCAGCTTTTCCATGAGAATGTGGCGGGGGACAGTGTCAAATGCTTTTCGAAAGTCCAGGTATACAATATCCACTGCCTTCCCCTCATAGTCTTTTATGTCGTGTTCTTAACCCAATGGATTAGCAGCTGCTATTTAATTATTTTTTTTTCTTTTTCATATTTTTTTTGTCAGCCACATGGTAGAGCAAACTTCTGGAATTAGAGCTGTAATGCAATAATAAATTTCTCCATGCTTTTTAACTTTCAAGATCCACCAGGTAGACATTATGTCTCCAGCCACAGCTTCTAAAATCCAGTTTGGGAAATTACAACAATTACATTTCAAATGAAATTTCAGTATGATTTTCCAGAAATGGAGTTAGGGTCATGAATCCGGCTACCAAGAATGCATCAGCTGGGAAAAGCTCGCTGTTACTTTGCTCTGAAACGTGCAGACAATTACTTGGAAACATTAAACCAAATAATGCATAAAACTGAATTCAATGCAATATTTTACTATAAGCTTAATGTAATATTTTATTAATATATTAATAAGAATTGAGGGACAAAATGGAAAACGTATGACCTAATACAAAGAAGTAAGAACCTGGATGGCAATAACCTTGCAAGAGGTTAAGACTAAACATATATTTAGCTTTGAGAATTTGAGAGGGCCAAAATGCCTCCAGGCAGTCAGAAATAAACTTAGGATGCAAACAGGGACAATTTGGTGCAAACTGCACTTTTTAAGGTTTATCAGCGGTGTCTAAGTGTGCACACACAGATACATCTGTCATTTTTTTTCATCTAAGGCTATTGCCCAAGAAATCTGCAAAATCACATACCAAAATAACTAACTATTGGGCAAGGGGCATAATTTAACTTTAATCTCCTGTCAAGTGCCAACCCATCTATCACAGAGAGGTGGAATGCAAATTTAATTAAAAAGACTGCAGCTCTGGGGATTATTATAATTTCTTCTATCTCAGACTGGTGCTTCAGATCAGAATAACAACTCAGTGTGGACAGAATAAGCACGTAAAAATCGATTGTTTTAAAAAATCGCATAAAAGACCTGTCCTATATGGCATGTATTTGTATTTTTATTCTTCAATTTATTTCCAAGTTCTTTTTTTCTTCAGACAAAGAGCTCTGTAAACATGTAGCTCGAGTCAATAAATTTTGGGTCGAGCTAAATTTTAGCTTGACTAAATAAGTTTTAAGCTCAGAGGCATATTTTGATATAATTTTATCTGCAGAAACTTTCGCTATAATTATTATTTTAGTAAGTAGGACAATGTTTTCAGTGAAGTGCTCCTAAGGGGGGTATTTTTCATTTAGTCAGTGTGTAGGTTCTGTGCATTAATCACTTTTAAAGACAGGCAAATCAGTTTAAAGTAAATGACTGAAAATGTAAACGGGACACTAAAGTCTTCAGAATGTATTTAAGACTTTACTAGTGCTTTGAATAATGAAGTCATATCAAATATTTTTCATGAATAAAAACAATTTATTTAATCCAGAGCTTCTTAATTTTGTTTTCATAGAATCCTAGAATCATTCCGGTTGGAAGAGACCCTTGGGATCATCCAGTCCAACCATCAGCCCTGCTCTACAAAGTTCTCCCCTGCACCAGATCCCCCAACACCACATCTAAACACAACTCTGAAACACACTCAGGGATGGAGACTCCACCCTCTCCCTAGGTAGCCCATCCCAGGGTCTGACCACTCTTTCTGGGAAAAATTCTTTCCTTACATTCAGCCTAAGAAGATCCCCCGCCTCAACCTTCACTTTCTCAAATGAAACAGCCGCAGGTCCTTCCATCCCTCCTCCTAAGGTTTATTCTCCAGGTCCTTCACCATGCCTCGTGTTCATCCTCCGCACTTGCTCCAGCCCCTCCAGATCTTGGTTGTGTTGAGGTGCCCACAACTGGATACCAGACTCAAGGGGAGGCCTCACCAATGCTGAGTACAGGGGGACAATCACCTCCCTACTTCTGCTGGTCACACCATTTCTTATACAAGCCAGGATGCCCCTGGCCTTCTTGGCCACCTGGGCACACTGCTGGCTCATGTTCAGCCACTTGTCAACCAGCACCCCCAGGTCCTTTTCTGCCAGGCAGCTCCAGCCACACTTCCCCAAGCCTGTAGCGATGCATGGGGTTGGTGTGCCCTCATGCAGATCAACACTCCCACCTCACTTAGTGTCATCTACAGACTTACTGATGGTGCTCACAATATCCTTGTCTAGATCACCAATAAAGATATTAATCCTGACCTCCAAATTAAATTAGGTTGAGGACACAGTACTCTCTTCCAATCTGGCTGTCACTTTCCCTTAAACTTGGGTACCCATTAATTATTTTCAACACCCTGAATTTTTTGGCAAAGACCTAGAACTGTCAGGGGCTCTGCACGCTAAAATAATCTTGCACAACCCACGGCTAAGGGTAGATTTCTGTCTGCTGTTATTTATTATACACCATGTTCTATTTTCTGTTTTAAAAAGGACATGAACATGGCTACTTCTCACTATCCTCGAATTTGGAAAAATAGTTTTTACTGTTTGCTAGTTGCATAAACATGATAAAGTATGATAAAGATTAAATTCCTTTTATTTCTGCTAAAGATATTCTTGCTTTATTTCCACAGGAAGTTTAACTCTTCTTTAGCAATTTTTCAGCAACTCCAGTCTTTTTAAAAAAAGGCAAAAAGATTTCTTTGATCTTTGTTTAAAAAGCAGCAGATTTTTATAAATATTGCCGTTTTCAGCAATTTAACTAACACAAATTTGGATTACCGACTTAATAGACAGAAATAATGTGAAACTAACTAACCAAAACCAAATCTATGCAACTCCTGTTTCTACACTACTGACTCTTAGCCTCTTAGCCTTAGTGTAACCTTTATTTAGTTGTAGAATTGCCACTGAGCACAGAAACACAGAATCTCAGGGATTGGAAGGGATCTTGAAAGATCATCTAGTCCAATCCCTGCCAGAGCAGGAACACCTAGAGCGGGTCACACAGGAACGTGTTCAGGTGGGTTTGGAATATCTCCAGAGAAGGAGACTCCACAACTTCTCTGGGCAGCCCCTTCCAGTGTTCCCTCACCGGGAAGAAGTTTTTCCTCATATTGAAGTGGAACCTCCTCTGTTCCAGCTTGCATCCATTGCCCCTTGTCCTATCATTGGACCTCACTGAGAAGAGCCTGGCTCCATCCTCCTGACACTCACCCTTTCCATATTTATAAACATTAATGAGGTCACCCCTCAGTCTCCTCTTCTCCAAGCTCAAGAGACCCAGCTCCCTCAGCCTTTCCTCCTGTGGGAGATGCTCCACTCCCTTCATCATCTTGGTAGCCCTGCCATGGACTTTCTCCAGCAGTTCCCTGCCCTTCTTGAACTGAAGGGCCCAGAACTCAACACAATATTCCAGATGTGGTCCAGAATGCAGCAAGAACTTTTATAGTCATTTTTAAATGCCTGACAGCAACCCTTTAAGGTCCTGTCTCTGTCTTCACTGGGCTCTCCTTTCAGTTTATTCTCTTTTAATCTCTTTTCTATTTCTGTTGCAATTCTGACACAACAAAGAGAGACAATTCTTGTTTACACTGCTAAATTTTTATAACTTATAAACTAGAAAATAATATATAAACCTATTTCTTGGCTGGGGGGAGGACACCTGTACCTGCATATTAATGCTGGTGACTGTTCGATCCAGTGAGAGTTACTCAAAGCTCTATCTGATGTTGGGCACTGTTGGATATTAAGAACCCTAAAAGCAAAATTATCTTTGTTTAAACCACGTGTGTCTGGGAATATCTCCTTTTTGTTTCATACTCATCTAGTTGTTCTGAAGGGCATTTGTGGCTGCCCAAGTGTCTGTATACAATCGATGGATTTTTTTTGAAGTTAAAACTACTAATCAATTTGCAGAGCAAATCTTTTCATCTATATTCTTGGGTTTTTAGGTTTGACTTCAGAGAGACTTAAATACTGCCAAGCAAATCTTCTCTCACTTTTGCTGGGAATTGGTATGAGGAGGGCAGAAATTGTTATCAGATATGCTCAAATTTATTCCACCTGACAAGTATCTGGATTTGGGTCTCAAGTTCCTTACAAGAACTCACCTTCAGATGATTTTTAGGTTAAAGTGTTGTGGAATGGGGTTTTTATTTATGAGGGACAGAGGGAAAATAAT
Source organism: Jacana jacana (assembly GCA_013400555.1). Classification (NCBI taxonomy): domain Eukaryota; kingdom Metazoa; phylum Chordata; class Aves; order Charadriiformes; family Jacanidae; genus Jacana; species Jacana jacana. The sequence continues at coordinate 29,881 of VZTM01022852.1, forward strand.
ATGTATGTGTTGTAAGATTTTTTTTGTTTCTCCCATGAAAATAGTAAGGAAAGGTCCTTGATAGCACAAATCGGGACTATTTTTTGGAAGACTTTGTACTAAATGTGAGGATAATGTTTGAAAAGGAAGAAGAAGAGGTCGTTTTGCAATCCTTGAGACCAACAGACTCTACCTGAAAGACAGCACTAGGGGCTATTCTGAAGTCAGTCAAAAAATAATATATATATTGCCTAGGGAAGAATGAGCAAGAGTAGCAAAGGAGGTGATTCAGAAAAGAATTAAAAACTAACTGAAGTAAAATCAAAAATTACATTAAAGTTAAAAAAGTGGTAGAAATCTTTCTCTTAATTATCCACACTTATTCTTCATTGCCTTAGTTTAGTTCTTTCTCTGCTGGAGCATTTTTTTCTTCAAAATAAAAGCAGCTATATAAAAACATGAGAATATAGAGATTCATAGAAAGAGCGATGTCCTTCAGTATCTAATAGAAACCAGGAGACTTCTCTGCTGCTTTGCTGGTTTTAAGTCAGTGTTGCTTGAAAGCACCCCTGAATATATATCTGCTTTGTGTTGGTATGAGTTTGGGATCAGGACATTCAAAATAATAGAAGAGCAGCACAAGGAACATCAAGTCTGGCACCTCAAAGATGAAAGGCGATGGCATGTTAACGTTCCTACAGCAATTAAAATTTTGCTTGACACAGCATTGACTTTGATTATTAAACCTGAAATGTCACTTTTATTCTGTTGTTTAAGAACCAGACATACTTTGCCCCAGACACGTGATCTGAAAGGCCGCTGAGAATGTTCTCTCTGAAATTTCTGCCAGTGGTTGACAACCTTTCCAAACAGACTGGTGGTCCCAGGTCTTGTCGGATGGAACATTGAAAGCCAAAGAGAAAAGAAAACCTCAAACACTTCCAAGTTGGATCTAATTGGAATGTATTTTTTTCAGAAGGAACACACAGGCTCAAATGATCTCTGCCTTCAAAGACTGTTTTCTCTGGATGTCAAGAGTGAGGCAGGGGAAACACCGTCTCTTTTAGAGCAAGCATCTGAAGCTTTAGAGGTCAGGGCTCTTTACAAACTGGAAAAGCAGTGGATTTAAAGAAACATTGCTGCCATTCACAGCTGTGATTGTGGGTTTTTTTCCAAATGTTAAGATCCTGATTTTTTGCATGACCCTTACTGGTCAGAGGCTTCGCTTGAGTGTGTCAAATGGCAAATGTGTTGTTTTTCTGAACAAGTTTTTCAGAGAAAATGTGCAAGACCTATTTCATACCTTTGGTCAACATGCTTTCCTGAAGAGAAATAAAACTAAAATAAAATAAATTAGAAGTGTGACCTTCAAGGAATCATATTTGGAATTATGTCAAGTGTAAATACACTAATTATTTAGACAAATAAGAAAGTTTAGTTTGGACGTTTAGCTGTTAAACAGAATCAGAATTCTATGCTGCTATTTACAGTTATGAGTTTTGATCTTTCTTCATTTAAATTGAGAAAAGGCTTTTAATTCAAAGGCTCTCAATTTAAATTTAAAAATTTATATTTTGCCCAAATATTTGTAACAACATTCAAATGAGTATCAGCATGTCAACATCAAGCACGAAGTGGTTTCATACCCAGATAAGGTGTTCATTTAAATTAGCTCAAAAAGCACATGAAATGACTGTCAATTGTAATAGATCCTGGTTTGGCAAGATACTAAATTTAAGCGCTATTAGACTACACGAAATGATCCGAGACAGAGGAATTTCACGATTATTCAGCGGGAGCAATTCGGTAGTTGTTAATTGCCATCAGGGGACGTAGAGACCATTCCTCTCAAATGGGCGAGCTCTCCTGGGGAGGAATACTGCTAGCATAAGGCCTTTTCTGCACACGCGCTGATTAAATGAACCAATTAATTAAGCACTCACATGTGAATTACCATGTGCCCAGAGTTAGGGGGAGCGTTCAGCTGGAGGAGCAAAGTGAGGAGGCAATTGCAAGTCGGAAAAAGAGCCACGGCAGGTGTCAGAGCCTTCCACTACTGGGACAGCTAATTTCCTCTGTCGTATCCTTTTGCTCTGCTGACCAAAGGCAAAGCTAATGAGCTGCTGCTCCCTGTATTACATACAAATAAGTAGCAAATAAGTACTCCTCTTGGAGTGGATTCATGGCAGTAATCATCATGTCATTGATAATTACTCAGTTACCGAGTCAGAAATAAACTCCCGAAGCTGTCTTTGAACGTCTATGCATTTCTGAGAAACTATTCTTCCACCCTCACCTACCTTGACCGATATAATTAGCTCTGAAACAGCTTTTTTTCCATTTTGCCATCACTCATCAGAGCTTCTCAAAAAATTAATCCTTAATTTGTCCAAAGCCTATTTACATGCCAAAATTTCTCCTTCCTCCTGTACCCTTTTTGCATCCATCACAGACACATATTAATGGCTGATTACAAATATCAAAAAATTGAATATCCATATTCTTGGTCACAGAAGATCACACACAGAGATTAGGAACAAATCCTTGGTCAATGTAATATTCCACATATGAATTAGGAAATACAAAAAAAAAGCCACAGGCCTACCTAAAAAGGTTTTGTCCATTACAGCACTTGATATTGCAGACAGCCAGATCCCCAAACATCTAAAATTGATAAAGCTTCACTTCAGCTTGATTGGCTGCAATTTTCTTTTTGCTAATTTTAGAAGGCCGAAGCAGAATATCACAACTCTGATAGTTAGTGCCCTTCATGTTGCCACCCAATCTGATCTGCAGACATTTATTCATACCCCAGCATTTATTCATACCCCAGCAAAACACATTGACTTAATGTCTGGTACTGATATTTACCTCCCTGGAGTACTTATATGGAACAAATCATATCTTCTCTCCAATTTATTTGAAGGGTTAAAAGCCAAGATACTTTAGTAGTACATTTCTGCACCTATTAATCATTAAATCCATCTATTTTGAAAACAAATGATCAAAACAACAGTTAATATTACTAGTAAAGTCTCCATACTGGTTTCTGGATTTCCTTTTCTCTTCTAGAAATACATTATGTACCATACTCTTGGGTTGTATATCGGAAATGTAGGGCCATTCTGTGATTGACTACTGCACCTCAACTGATCAGCCCCCAGCTTATTGCAGGAGTGCGTGTTATCAGTCCCCTGGTGCCTGACCTTCCACGCTGTTCTATTGAATTTCATCCCATTTCTATTACTTGAGCCTTTGGGGTCATCCAGTAGACCCCTTGGCTATTTCACTCAACTAATGAACCAGGCCAAATACCTCCTTCATATTTTTCTCTTATTCCCATGCTATGACTTCTTCCTTCCTGCCTGGCAGTTCCCAACTCAAAGTCTTACTTTTTAGTAAGGCCCAACACTTCTATTTTGGGTCATTTTTTTTATGCTAGAAACTTCTCAAAATATATACTGATACCTCACACACATTTCTGTCTCAATAGTCTCACCTATTTTTCCTGGGGAGAAGAAATAATGAAAAAAATATTCAATTGTTTCTAATAAATTACACAGGAATTAAGGTTTTTTTTCCCCTCTTCTTAAAGAAACAGAATCTGAGAAAGAGAAGACAAGCTGTAAGAGAGCAGCAATCCATGTGTCAGTATTGGTTTAAATATACTTGGTGATCACAGCTGGTATTAGCTTTGAATGCAACATTTCTCATTCAAGAGCAAAAGCATTTTATAGTTTTACACTGGGAAATCAAGGTCATAAATACAAAACATGCCCAGATCAATAGTCTTACTTAAATGTTATTTAGCTGGCAGGAAACTGTGGCAGTAAAATGTTATCATTATGACATTTCTTTGCTCAACTTGAACTCAGGTAGCTAAATATTTATGCATAGAATATTCCTCGTTCTAAAAACATAGCATTTTCTTAGTTTGACCTTGTTTAAATATTCCAAGTTAGAGAATACCTCTGCAATTAGACATGCCATAGTAATCTATGTTATAGTACTCTAAAGAGCTCCATGCTGTGATAAGCACTAGCTCCTCCTCCCAACTTTTTTTTTCTCCTTCCAAAGACAGAATCTTGTGAAATTTTAATAACTCTACAAAACAGCTGACCTTCACTGCGAGACACAGTTAATGTTCAAAAACCTGTGACCAGCCCATGAGAAAGCAGTGAATTTATATCAGCCTTTTGCATTATTCAATTTCTTGCCTACTGTTAGCAATGATCCTGCTGGTGCCCAAAATATTCCAGCTACTGCCAGGCAATAAGGAATATCGGGCATAGAATTATTAATTTTCTGAAGTGCTTAGCACAACGTTACAATATTTAATGGGCAATCAGCTTAAGTGAAGATAATGATACAGATTGCAACAAACCTGTAATGACTAAAGCCCAGTTGAAGACAAATAAGATACGGAGGCGTCAATTCAGCTCTGTGTCAAAGCACTCCCTATTTAACATGAATTCCTTCACTGTATTAAATACAGTCGGATAGTAATAGTGCCCAGAGGTCCTGGTCTCATGTCAGAACTTATTGTTCTATGAATAAATATAACGAGAAAACAGTCGTTCTTCTAGAAGGCTTAAAGTTGTGACTGTTTTCTCTTGGGGGTAGAGAGGGCTTCATGTTTTTGAAGCCATCTCCATTCATAATTCATCCTAAATTTAGTATTTTCACACAGAGAAAGATGGAAATAGAATGTCTCTCTTTACTAAGGGTATGTAACGGCATAATAGTCCCAGATCTAAGTTTTCTTCCTTGTTTCACTTCAGACTGAGTTTCTTTCCCAAAGCCAAAGAACTTTGCCTCACCCAGGTCTACTTTTATATTGTATTTTAAAATCATAAGCATATTTTCACCCAGTAAACACGTCCTAACTTTTAAGCCTGATGCCAGTTAGTTTAGGTGAGCTCCTCCTGGCAGAGGCTTTGTCCTCTAGCACTTGTTTCTATATCTCTTACTGGTTGTCTCCAAGTAGGGTATTAGCCTACTAAAATTCCACCTTCTGAACCGATATGGGCATGCACACACACAAATCTGTTTAAGTGTGACGTAGCTCACAAATTCACATATTTTTTCCTCTCTATCTTACCTCTCTTACTTTCCCTCGCAACAATAAGAAGTCTGTATGACTTCTTATTTTTCTCATTCAAGAAATAACCATTTCCCAGAAGGGTTACATGTTTGGCATCCAGTGTGAATGCCACCTACTGCATTGTACCTGTCCCAAACCTAACCAAGGAAAACATTTTCTTCTGCAGATTTGGGGGAAGGACTCCCACAAGTGGTCTAGTGAGCCAAAGATCACATGCAGCAAATATCAAAAAGGGGTATAGTTTAATCTAATTGTAAGATTTAGGAATTCTTTATCTCACTGAACTAAACTGCATTTACACTAGTGCCAGCAGATAGTTTAGTATGTACATATACACGAGTGAAATAATACTTTCAGCCACTATGCTAAAATCTGATACCTAACATGGGCTTATACACACAATTAATTTGGGGAATATGTTATCCAAAAGGAGGACTGGTTTGGGCTGTTTCTGGAACAACCCTAAATTCCACAGATCCTTTCAGTGCACCTTTCACCCAATAGGTTGAAATACTGAAGCAATTAATTCAGTCAAGAACTAGCAATTATGCTCAATTGTTATCTCAAATTCAACAAAAATATCTGAGTTAGTAAATATCTCCCTTTTGACATAACAGTAGCAGTGAAGAAGTGTTTAATGAAGAAACCAGGGCCATCGCTATTGCTACAGAGTAAGTTTTATTATGGGACAGGGTTCTCTATTACCCATTCTGCAATATCCCATCATGACTCGCACTTTCATAGAATCATAGAATCGTAGAATCATTTTGGTTGGAAGAGACCATTGGGATCATCGAGTCCAACCATTGGAGTGTGATAAGACAGAAAGTTAATTATTTTCTTTACGAGCAGTAACTATTGAGGTAGAAGTGGCAAAAACATGCATTATATTAGAATATCCACAGTTCTCCTACAGAAGTTACATTTAAATAAAAGTCATCTCCTACAGGCACCTGCTTTTCATCCCAGCTAAGTTTTTTGAGTTTGTTTGGTTGGTTGGTAGGGTTTTTTTCCTATTTAAATTAGTTAAAAGCATTAATGTAGCGCAAAGTACTGGAAAAGACGATAACCTCAATTATAATTAGTAAAACATAAAAAGACTAGACACAGCTGGGTGACGCTGCTGGCCCGGGGAACAGCTTAGTCAATGAACTGAGAGGAAATGCTTCCCCCAGGTACTTTGGAAGATGTCACCATCTCTTCGATACGATGAAGCCAACAGGCTTACGGAGATCAGGGCAAAAGCCAGTTAGAGGGTTAAAAGGTACAGCCATCACAGTTTGAAGTTGAAATCTTGAAGAAGTTACAATTTTCTCTCCTCATGGCTGCCACAGGGTCACTTGAACACAGGCTTTGTACTATTCATGTTGAACTAGTGAAGAAAACGAGGTCACTTGGTAACAAGTGGAACCATTTCTCAAGCTGAGCAATCCAGCATTCTCTCCTTTCTGATGCTTGTCTCTGAAACAGTAAATTTTGAAGGATGTAAGTATTCCAGGAGAAAGATTTCTGCCACAGAGAGAAGGGTGACACTTCCTCATTCTTCTGGTGCACTACTGAGTGTCAGATATTACAATGCTACCACTCCTCCTCTCAGACGTATGCAAAGCATTTCTCTAAGGTGTCAGCATAAGATTCCACCTGCTCCTCATGGCTTAGGTGTACCACAGATGAATTCAATCGTGCTTAACAGATGCTTTCTGTCCCTTCCCGGTCAGTTTATCCTGTTTGAACACAGGAAGATGCATCTGAACATGAGGAGGAACTTCTTTCCTGTGAGGGTGGCAGAGCCATTGGTACAGGCTGCCCAGAGAGGTGGTGGAGTCTCCATCTCTGGAAATGTTCCTGTGGGACCTGCTCTGCGTAACCCTGCTCTGGAGAGGGGTTGGAGGAGATGGATCTCAAGAGATCTCTTCCAATCCCATATCATTCTGTTATTCTGGGATTCTTCCTCTTCCCATCTAAATTTTAAAATAAAGATCACTGAAGATAGCTGTATCAGTTTACTTCCATGTTCACCTGGATGCAGTTGATGAACTGTTTCTTGCAGAAACAATTGCATTTAAGCTCAGACTTCCTCTGCAAAAAAAAACCTCACATCAAAGTGACAATACTTCTGGAAAGTCAGGTCTTCCCAAACCTTTTCTTTTTGCTTTAAACAGTCCTTCAAATATCACATTGTTCTGCAATAGAACAGTATTAATCATTACAACATTCTGACGAAGCAGCAGATTTTTCAGGTCAACTGTTTTGGCAGTTTCTTACAGTATTACATAGAACAAGCCAGTACTAAAAAAGAACAAATCATATTGGATACGTGTGTGATCCTTTTCACACTATTAACTCACAATACAAGGTTAAAGGGCAGCTCATGATTACCTTTAGACAAGGTCTTCATAATGGTTTGCGTTGTTAAAAGTTGCAGCAACAGGTTTGTATTTATGCAATATAGAGTGACGTAAAGGAGTTTAGGTAAAACACAGCAGAAGCCTGGCTTTGACGTGCCTTGGAAAAAGATTAATATACCTGGTATAAATCAAGAGTCTCACACTGGTGATAAATCAAGTGTTAGAAAGATAAAGTTAGTTCCAGGGAAATGGAAGATTAGCAGTGAGTGAATTTAGCTGCTGGTAAGGTACAAAGGAGTGGAAGAAAAGCCACACACATGAAGTCAGACAACTCCATGGTCATTTATCTTCATACCTGCAAGCTAAGAGAGGCATAAAAATTGATATTCTGAAGTTGACACTAGTTTACCAGCGTATAGACTTGTGCTTAACTAAGCACAAGAAATTTGCTAAGAAATATTTCCCCAAAAGAGAGGAGACCATGTCAGGCAACTATCTGGAATAGCACATCACCCACTCTGCTTCTCGGAGTATGCAAAGGGCCCACCACCACCAGCAGTCAGAGTCAGCTTTTCATCCTTCAGAAATGTTACACCCATTCTGCCTGAGGACCTGCCCACAGAGATCTGTATCGTTTCCTGACTGCGTTACCAAAACACGCAATTATTGGAGCTGAAACAGAAGAAGAGTATCCCAGTTCTTTCAAGTATGGGAGGGATACTGCTCGCTGTAGGATCCAGGGAAAGCATAATCCTTCCCTCCCACATATTCAAGGTAGATGAAATTTCCTCAGAAACTTAATGACAAAGAACCCCAGAAAGAGGTTTCCAAGATCAAGAAATAAAGTAAAACAAATAATGGAAGGCTTGAGATATACACACTTCTCCCCCTGTACCTGGCTCTCATGAGGCCTCACCTCAACTTTTGGGCCCCTCATGACAAAAAGGACACTGAGGTGCTGGAGCATCTGCAGAGAAGGACAACGGAGTTGGTGGGGAGTCTGGAGATCAAGTATTGTGAGGAGCTGCTGAGGGAGCTGAGGTTGTTCAGCCTGGAGAAAATGAGGAAGAGGGGAGACCTTAACATTCACTCTAGAACAATTATATGAGACCTGTACATGTGAAAGTAATCTGTTCTCATGCTAAACTGTCCAAGCTCCTTCTCAGTCTTTCCCGTACTGTGCTTTTGAACTCTCCTCCTTACCAAACTTCCAACCTTTTGCTTTTGCTCCCTCCTTCTGATTTGTATTGAACCTGTTTTATCTTCTGCTGAAAAGATAGTTCAGGACTATATGCACCAAAACAAATTATTTCATTCGAAGATCCTTCCTCGATTTCTTTTATGTGATTCTTCTTCTAGGAGTTATCTGATTTTGGCTTTCCTTTAATTATTAGATATCTAGGGGAAAAAAAAAGAAAGAAATGAAAATATTTTAAACTACTTATTTTTCTTTTTCCTTGGATTTTCCAAAGCATTCTTGCCTTCCCATGCTGGATGCCCATTAGGAACCATATTTGCAGTATTTACAGTACGATTCCAGCATTTTTAATAGTCGTTGAGACACTGGAGATGGATAACTGTAAGTACAGGTAGATATTATCTGCATATATAATATATATATACACAAGTGTTGGTGCTATATGTATTATAAAACAAGGTTATTTGTTAAAATGACAACACAATTTCCACAGGCATAAATTGATGTACGCGAAAAAATTACAACACGGTCAGGATAACCTGGAGAGAAACAGCAAATGTTGCATCGCCTGCCACAATCTCCCTGAATTTTAATAAGCAAAAATGGTAAAATACAGGAGAAATGTATTCACTAAAATTAGTACAATCCCTCCATACTATGGAGAATATTGTAAAATTCAAGATTCCATTATATAAACCCAGATATTTACTTTCAACCTGCCTCTTTTTTTTTCAATTTTGCCTTTTTTTTTAAGTTACACACACACACACACATATATATATATGCAGTCAAGTCTCTACTAATCCAAACCTTCCCAAGGGAAGTATAACTGAAACATATCCTTTGTGAGCTTTCTTCTATTGGTTGCTAAAACTGGCATAATTTACAGAAGTGACCTTCCAAGTGATATTAGCAAACCTCAGGGGGCACCAATATACGGGTGTTTGCTTTGATGTAAGCTTAATATGCCATCAAGTCTAGTACTCCTTGCGGAAAATAACTGAATGATATTATGTCATGTCTGAATCATTTTATATGCACAGGGATTTACTCACAAAAATCTGAAGTCTGTATAACCCTCTCAAATGTTCAGCTTTCAAGCTGGTTAGTTTATAAAAAAATGAAAATAAACAAGAACATATTAAAAAAAAGAAAAAAGGAGGTTACTTGTCTCAGCAGAGTTTTATTATTTTTTATCCAAACTGTGTGAGGTCTGATAATTGAGGATGGTTTCTGAAGCCAGCATTCAGTACAGGGTGCTGTTCAGGAATATATAACACGAAAAACCAAAGTGCTGTTAATGTAAAAGCACATCTATTTATGAAATTTCAATATAATTTTACCATTATAATTTCATCAAGAATCATAGAATGGTTAGATTTGGAAGGGACCTTAAAGATTATTGCGTTCCAATCCCCATATCATGGGCTGGGACACCTCCCACCACACCAGGTTGCTCCAAGCCCCCTCCAACCTGGCCTTCAACCCGTTCAGAGATGGGGAAGCCACAGCTTCTCTGGGCAACCTGAGCCAGGCTCTCACCACCCTCACACCAAAGAAGTCCTTCCTAGTACCTAATCTATATCTCCCCTCTTTCAGTTTAAAACCACTTCTCCTCATCCTATCACTACATACCCTTGTAAATAGTCCCTCTCCAGCTCTCCTGTAGCTCCCTTCAGATACTGGAAGGCTGCTGTAAGGTCTCCCTGGAGCCTTCTCTTCTCCAGGCTGAACACCCCCAACTCTCTCATCCTGTCCTCACAGCAAAGAGGCCCCAGCTCTTGGAGCATCTCTGTGGCCTCCTCTGGACTCAATCCAACAGGTCCAGGTCCTTCTGATGCTATTGGCCCCAGAGCTGGATACACTCCTCCAGGCAGGGTTTCCCCAGAGTGAAGCAGAGGGGCAGAATCACCTCCCTAGCTCTGCTGGCCACACTTCTTTTGATGCAACCAAGGAGGTGGGGTGGGGTTTGGGTTGTGAGCACATGTTGCCAGCTCATGTTGTTATCCACGACACCCCCAAGTCCTTCTCCTCAGGGCTGCACTCAATCCATTCTCTGCCCATCCTGTATACAATGGCCTTTTGAAAGTGATTTTTTTCCCTTCCTTCTCAGCACAGGTTTGCCACCACTATAGGTGGTGCTGATGCTTATTTTCTCTCTCCTTTTGCTAATTTCTGTCTCAAAGCTCTTTCTGATCCCCAACTCTTTGCACACATCTCTCAAATTCCTGGTTGAAACACGGTGCTGACCCCAGTGCTCAGAAGTACATTGACTTTTGAAATCTACTGATTTCAAGAAAAAAAAATAAAATAATTTGAAATATTAATTACAGCTGTTGAATGACAAATCACACACTACAGGGAAGCAAATCAACTCCTAGGCAGCAGTCCTACGTGATAAACATAATAAACTGAAAGAAAAAATGTGTTGAAGTGGTATGCTGGGTTGAGGTTGAAATATCTCCCCACTGAATTCAATAACCATGAGCACTTAGACTGGGACTGGAGGGAGGGAAAAGAAAAACATTAAATTTGATTTATTTGACTTTTATTTTTTTCCCAGTACCATTTGTATATTACTTTCTAGGTAGCTCAATTTATGTGAAAGAAGTTTTGTGCCGTTTTCAAGTAGGGGGCACAGAAAAAAAGTAGATTAATCAATTCATTTGAGTGTAATTTTTAATGATGTGAGCCAAAACAGTTTGCCAAATTTTCTTGAAACTTTGAAGAACCATTTTTGCTGTAGTTTCATGGCACATATGTCAGTTTGGAAGCCAACATAAATTAGTTTTCACATCAAAAGCTAGAAAGAAACTAAAAATATACTTTAGAATGAAATTCAATTTCCTCTACCTAAATTAATGATTACATATCCCAAGTAAAATGGGAATATAAAGTCATATATCTAGTGTTTTATTATTACTTAGGTTTTGTGTGCATATACACACACACACACACACATAAAGAATTAGTTGGAAAGTACTTTGAATTTTAAAAATTATTTAAAGTCATGTGGTTTCATTATCTAATCCAAACCTTAAATAAAAAAAACAATTAACAATAAAGCCTATATAAAGATTTCTATATAAAATATATTACAGTGTACGCATTTAGTAAATAAAATAGAATACAGGCTCTGTTCTAACTACCTCCAAAAAACTTGGTATTTATGCCCTACACTTTACTATGTGTCCTCAGAGGCACCGTGTGTGAAGTGGGGAAATTGTTTCTGCCAGGGACTAAAGGCTGCTGATGCCTCTTTTTTATTTTGAAAATAGCCCTACACAAATTATGAGGTTCTCGTAATAAGAGAGAATATAAAATTGTCCACCAGAATATCTATCTCCCTAAGACGCTTCCGGGATGCTGAGGCAATTTTTTGTGAAAGCAAGGATGGTGAAAGTGTGTTGTTCTTTTGTCAGAATGTCAGTGCCTCCCACTGAGAAGAACTGGGTAAGCTTCAGCTCCTTTCCACTCATTCTTTAATTCAACATGAAGTTTGTTCAGATGTAGCTTCTTAAGACATTATTTTCTGTTGACTGTCTTCCGGGTACTTGTAAGCAATGTCTGAGTCCAGGCTGAAGTTTAATTAGCCAAACCAAGATTACAATTGTCTTGCTGATTTTTAAGAGAGAATCTACACAAACAGCCAAAAACTCCAACTGGGGAACTAGGCTGGCTATCTAAAAAGTGGTGAAAATTAAATCCTTCACGTGGAAATATGCAAGTCACCATAAATAGTTCAGGGAAATGGAAACATCATTCTATTGACCTCAGGTTTTGTTAATTTTATTTCATTTTAGTCGCTGTTGTCTTTAAGTACTTTAAGTATGTCCTCAGGGCCTCTCTAGAGCTATCATGATGATTTAGTGCATCAAATTATGCCAGGACCATTCCCAAAATGATCTCTCGGTTTTATAATTGGCTGTAAAAGACTGCAATGATTTCACTTTTTTCTATACCCAGTTTGTCTCTATATCAAATATTGTTTTATTCCATTTGATAGGCTGTCATAACAACAAAGGATTTTCAGGAAAGGCTATTCTTTAAGGTTTGTGTGGGGAAAAAAGTGTGAAAATGAAAAATAATTCCTATAAAGAAAGTATTTTTGATTTATTTCTAGAAATTCAGGAGCTGAGACAAGGCAGTTGTGCTTAAAGTAACTCTTAATACTTTAATAGTTACTGAACCTGGGCTTATACATGGTTAATTACCAATAAAACTGCATAATCAGTTATTTCCTTCCTTCTTTCTTTCTTTCTTTCTTTCTTTCTTTCTTTCTTTCTTTCTTTCTTTCTTTCTTTCTCTCTTTCTTTCCTTCTCTCTTTCTCTCTTTCTTTCTTTCAATTTACACCCCCCAAAAAAAATTTCATTCACAATTTATTCTGTTAATAAAATGGTTTGATTTTGTGTAGAATCTTGGGTTAATTTCTCCCAAGAAAAATTTTAAAGCATCTCCAAAGTTTAAAAAGCTAAGAATAAAGCTGTAGAAAGTTGCTTCTCCACGGATGCTGAAACAAATCCCATGGCAATAAGCACAGCTTGTGAAAGCAGCAGATTGCTGCCATTAGCTTTCCTGACAACCAGATTTTTATGCTTTTTAACTCCCTCCCTCACTTTATCATTAGCACAAGGCAAGGGAAGATGGGTAAAAAGGAATCTGCTGGAGTGAAGGGAGGGGATGGAGGAAGGGGAAGAAAAGCAAAGTGAGGGTACGTGGAATTTCTCTGCTTCAGAAAGAATTCACTAAAAACTGCTTAATGGAAGATGGATATATAAATAATGCTTAAAAAAAACCCCAAAAAAACAAAAGAACCCCAACCCAAAATGTCATCCCTCTTCTTTGTCTTGTGAGTTTAAGCTATGCAATAGCACAACTTCATCAGAATAACATATTGGGGCTTCCAAGTCTGTGACACTGTCCTAGAAGGCATTCAAAAAAGCACAGCATACTGCTTTTACTGTCGGTGTAATTCTCCAGCCGGTGGCCCATTTGATATAAAAAATGCATCTAAGAAAAAGGAGCGTTGTTCACAGTTATCTGCAGAAGTGGATTCTTTAAATCAAGTGAAAAGAAATGTCTGCCTGGAGTCCTAAGTCAGATGAAAGACTTGAGCCAGCAATTCAGAACTAACCAAGTATTGACGAGACGTATGTGGCTCGCTCTTACAGTGAAGAGCTTTTCTAATCTTATTTCACGGTACCAAACTCTCCCAATTTCACCATATGGGGGACGTTTAGTACCTCTGTCAGGGCTCTATTTACAAAACTAGACAGAGAAAGTCAAGTCCAGCAGCACTTCTTTTTTTATTCAACCCCAACCTCAGCAACACAGAGATGTCCAAACTTGATGATCCCAAGGGTCTCTTCCAACCTGAATGATTCTATGATTCTATGAAAACCATTTCTAACAATATGACAAGGAAAAACCAGCAAGTGTTGTCCGAGGCAATAGAGTGTGGTTTTTTGGAAACGTTGTTTTTCCCTCTGAGTGAAAGAAAAATAAGTACCCATCTTTTCATTCTGTGAAAGTGAATCACTTCTTCCTGGTCAAAGCCAGCGAAGAAGACTAACTGGAGTCTGTTCCACCCCTCTTTCATGTTCAAGAGTTTGTTTGAAGTGCTGCACAAAGGAATTCCTGAGAACAATCGAACCGCTCACACCGAGTTGGGGTTTAGATCATCCCGTTAATTACTCCAAACAAAAACCAGCTAGTTATTCAGCCTTTCTTTCCTCATCTCTTTCCTAGTCTGAGACTACAGACCATAATAAGAGTGAGATTTAATGGTTAGTACATACTGACAGACACGGTGGCAGGCTGCTGTTGGAGTACACAAAGCTGGGATTCCTGATGCTGCACGAGCAGAAATAGTTCTGATTATTCACAGTGACAATGTTTCTCTCCATCTCTTGTGACATTTCGCTCTCACACACAAAGAAGAAATGTTAGCAGTTTTTCACTGGCGTGACTGAGCTTTGCACTTCAATAACCCATTATGTACTTTGCCTAATCATGATTTTAACAAATTGCCATGCTTTACCTCTTTCTGTTCAGGGGAACTTTTTTATCTGCTCTGTTCTGAAGATCTTACGTCTGTGAAGGATTGATTTTTATACCCAGCAAATGTCCTAACGATTACGCTTACAACCCAACCCAAATTCCTTCTCTAATTAATACATTCCATCTGTAAATTATTCTTCCAATTTGTGATTACATCGCTTTCCTCTGATCTCGAACACATGGGGTTTACACTTGCCTTGAGGAAAAGATCTATCAGACAAGTACTCTGAGAAGAAAAGTTGACAAATACTACATGAATGAGTCACATCTGATTCCTCGCATTTTGCAAGCAGGGAGACTTACTGTCTTACATCTCTTTGCAAACAGAGGATGGCAGTGAACTGGAAAGGGACTGATCTATCGCAAACTCGGTGCATTTTCCCAAATGGAGATGAATTTGAGAGCAGACAATAAGAACAGCTGCCTGGAAAGGAGTCAAAAGGCAAAGAGAAAGACTGGAAGGATGGAAAAGGATGATAGACGCTAAGTGATTGCCAAAATCTGGAGACTGATGTTTGCAGGAGAAGCCTGAGGCAGCATGTGTCAGAAGAAATATATCTCTGAAATAACTCACTGAAGTTATTAGGATGTTACGCAGCGGTGGCTGCCCAGAAGGAAGACAAAAAATGTTGACAAAAGACCTACAAGAGGGTCACCCTTAATGAATTAACTTCTGGAGAACAAACTGACTTTCAATATTTTTTTTTTTCACTTTGTTGCATTTTAATCTTGACCCATATAGTCTGGGAATATCAACAATAAGGTAATTAGTTACGTATTTTTCTTTATTTCTTATCTGTGGGAAAACAAACAAAAAAGAAAAATAATCTGAAAAGAAGGGGGGGGGGAAGTAGTAGTAGTAGTAGTAGTAATGAAGTAATTCATCCCATGTTGTTTTTTTGTTCTCGTAAATTAATCAATAGAAATTACTTGTCAATTAGTTACCTCCTGACTGAACTCAAAAAGACTGATCACACACAGAGCACTCTTTGTTTCTTTCCTTAGGTTTATTCTAACTGCGCTTCTGGAAGAGTTTCTTGTTTAATACATTTTCATGAATGAACTTTTTAAATTAAGAAAGATTAAGAAAATTCAAAGTCAAGTAGCTTCTAATGAAATAAATTTCAATTTACTTCTTCCCTGTTTCCCCTCCATAGCTTTTTCCTTCTCTTTTGGATTGGCCATGTTTTGGGGCACCACATTCTACAAATGCACTGAAAAACTTGCTCTCCTCCCCATTACAAAAAACTAATCATGTCATTCACCCCTTGTACAAATCCCACATTCCTTATCTCTATTGCAATTGTTACTTGTGCTAGTGTAGAGATATATATGCCTATATGGCCTAGTTCTCGGTTCCAGTAAATCAGTCCAGTTACATTGCTAGTCAGCTGGCAGCCATATGTGAGCCAACAGCACCCTGGCCTCTATGAGGGACAGTGTGGCCAGTAGGACTGGGGAAGAGATCACCCCCTTGTACTGAGCAACGGTGAGGCCCTACCTCGAGTTGCTGGGTCCAGTTTTGGACCCCTCACAAGAAAGACATTGAGATGCTACAGATGGTGCAGAGGAGGGCTATGGAGCTGGTGAGGGATCTGGAGCACAAGTCTTGTAAGGAGAGGCTGAAGGAACTGGGGGTGTTCAGCCTGCAGAAGAGGAGGCTGAGGGGAGACCTCGCTCTCTACAACTTCCTGAAAGGTTGTAGCCTGGGGGGGGTCAGTCTCTTCTCCCAAGGAACAGGTGATGGGACAAGAGGAGATGGCCTCAAGTTGTGCCAGGGGAAGTTTGGATTGGGTATTAGGAAAAAATTCCCCACTGAAAGGGTTATTAGGCATTGGAAGAGGCTGCCCAGGGCAGTGGTGGAGTCACCACTCCTGGAGGTATTTAAAAGCAGGGCAGTTGTTGTTGAGGGACATGAGTTAATGATGTCAGTGTTAGTTTGATGATTGGACTTGATTATCTGAAAGGCCTCTTCCAACCCAGGTGATCCCATGATTCTATGATCTTAGCAAAGGCTGGCTGTCTTAACAGCCTGCAGAACAAGCCCCACACACTATGTTGAATCTGCACAGCTGCCTAATGGTACGTGCTGCAGAGACTAGAAAGACCTTTGCCTGGAATACAGGCTTGTTCAGTCATCTCCTGACCATTCCCCTTCTCTGTGGATAGTTTTAGCTGTTCAGTGATCTCTTACTGAATGCAGAATCACAGAATTGTCTAAGTTGGAAGGAACCTTTCAGATCATTGAGTCCAACCATTAACCTAGCATTGCCAAAGCCACTCCAGTCTACCTGTCTTTTAAATATCTCCAGGGATGGTGCTTCAATCACTTTCCCAGGCAATTTTTTCTAAAGAAATTTTTCCTAATGTCCATCCTAAACCTCCCCTGGTGCAACTTGAGGCCGTTTCCTCATCATTGCATGTAGACTGCGTTACAGCAAATCTTCAGAAAGGAAGTCCCTCGCTGACACATTGGCCTTGTGCTTCTGACTTCTCTGGCTTTCTGGGCAGGACTTTAAAAAGATTTGAAAAGGGCAGAGTTGTGTTTGGTGTGAGCTTTTATAGGTACAGCAGAGCTTCCACAGCCCCGGGAAAAATAGCATGAAGCAGAAAGTGGTAATCAAAGACACATCCTTGGAAATCAACTTTCTTCTGCTCCTCAGGTGTAATAAGTCGTAAAGAAAGGTAAATACCCATCTAGTGCCTTATAATAAATCCACCCTACCTCTTGGGGGGTTTTTTTGGACAGATGTTAGAATCTGGAGCAGAACGCTCCAGGCAGATGCTCCGGCGGACTGCACGCTGTCAGCCCAGAACTCCTTTTTCTGTGATACGTCTGGCTAATACTCTGGCATATGTCAAAATAAAGTTATAATCTCCACTTCAAATTAATACCCTTATACCATATCAGTCTTCATGAGTGTTCTTTTTATTAACTGGAGTAATCCTAATTGCTTCAGACTGTGTCCAAGCTCAATTTGACATATGATATGTTGCTCTATTTTATTTTTTTTATTTTTATTTCCACACGGCTCTTTAAATGTAAATTGCAAGTAGCCTCTGGATATCAGGAACAGTTTGGAAATCTGACTGTCTTGTTATATATAGTGTGTATCTTTTTTCCAGTAAGAGCAACACTACCTGGCAGTTCAAAATATAGTGATAACAAACAAACTAAACCAAAAAAATAGGCCAATATTCAAGGCATTTTAGGAGATGGCTCTGGCTACAGACACCGCTACTAGCAATTCCTAAAAGCAAGAGACATGAGAAATAAATCTAAAATCTCTTAATTTATAATTGCTTATTTAGGACCAAATTTTAATATTATTTTGTTTTTTCAAAAAAGTACCCATAAACAAATCAACAACATTTAACGGGTTTTCCTCATTGTAGATAAATACACAGTTATGGACGTCACTTAGGCAGGAACCTCTAATATCATACAAGCCTCATGCCAGAGACTTGGCATTAGCTTTATCCCACTGTCGTTCAGTTTCGTTGTTCAGTTAGAATAGAGCCAGAATCTTCCACTCCCAAATGCTTCAGCTGTTGGAAACGTACACTCTGAGACTTCACACAAGTATCAGGGACACAAAATCATCAGATATTCAAACTAGGATTGAAATGCATTACAACAGACACGATTTTTGCATGTATAATTTGTGAAGTAGCAGTAAAACGTAGCGCTTGGTAAGAAATCTAGGTGGCTGTTTACTCGATTCCCCCTCCCAGCTGTGAATGCTGGGTTGGCTCAGCAGGGAAAATTTAGGAAGTGCTGTTGAGATCTGAATGACTCGTTTTCCCATTTTATTTTTCACTCCTCTATGAAAAGAAACTGGGGAAAAAAAAAAAGGGAAGAAATGAGGTTTTATGGAATACAGCCGATTTCATGGTAGAAGCCGAGTGCACTCAGTCTCATGCAAAAATAGGGACGCAATAGGATTCCCTAAGATGGACATCAGGTAAAATTAGTCTGAAAGGTTGATGTCACCTGAACAAAATAAACAACCATTAATCAGGGCTAGGGAGGCTCTACTGGTTAACTAACTCTTGCTGCAGAAGGAAAAGAATCTGAGTTACGATCCTGTATCATTAAGATGCGGCCACACGAAGCCTTTATAGCTGCTTGGAGCTAAACAGAAGTAAATAAAACATACAATAAGTTGTTGTAAGAACCCAGTGATATTTAATTAAGACCCTTTTATTTATTAGGTTTTTTCCTTTAGTGAGAGAGGTAAAGGAGCAAATTGAGGAGCGGGGGGTGGGTAAAAAAGTATTTCCTGAGTTTAGAGGCAAGGAAAAGAATAGTATTTTTGCACAACGTAAAAAAAAACAACCAGGAAAACGCTTCATAGAACACATCTGGAATAATATAGTTCAATAGTTCCTGCCAAAAGGAACTGTGTAACTAAATTCCAAAAGGAACTGTGTAACTAAATTTCAAAAGGAACTGTAGAACTAAATTCCAAAAGGAATTGCATAACTAAACTGGTGAAAGAAATTCAGTGGGAATGCAGTGCTTCGATAGAGAGTGCAACTTTTCCAGTTCCTCAAGAAGGAGGAATAAAAATAAAATCTGACTAGACACACTCAGCAGCAATGTTGTTAAAAGAAATTATTGTAGTATTTTACTTCAATAACGATACAGACACGGTGGAGGAAATTTGATGAGAAAGGTCTTCCCTATTATAAAGTTTAGGGCTCCTCTAACTCTTAACCTGTATTTGAACACCTGCCCAGAACTATTATGTGAAATTTTAAGGCCCTTTTCTGTTTGTTTATCAATAGCACAAACCTCATTTACTGTGTGCGCGGCTGCTTACAGATCGTTACTTGCAAACGCTGTCACGGGAGGGACGGTGGCAATGAAAGATATTCTGCGCATCTAAAGCAGGAGCTTTGAGCAGATCACTATGTAAAAATAACACCGTCTTCCCAGGATCCATTTCCCAAATCTCCAGGGTGTTATCACAACTTGCTTACTTCCCTCATTAAATACCAGACTAAACCACGAAGCAAGCAGCATCGAACCCTGCTGACTCAGACAAAGAGTCTTTATTCAAACACGTTTCTCTTCACAAGGAGAAATCTCCATTTACTTTCTAGCTCTGGTTACTGAAAGACCTGCAGACATTTAGCCAAATAACTAAATGCTCTGTGTACACAAGCAAAGGGATTTTGACATGTTTATACACAGCACCTGCACATCAAATTTACAAAAACACCAGGACTGGGGAGGTAAGGATTGGGAGGTGAAGGAAGAAGAAAATAAGTATTCATTAAGGATGGAATACAACTGTTTAATTCAGGTATTTAACAGCTGTGTCAGAAACCTCATAATTGTTACCAATCTTATTTCATCCAAGTACAGAAATTTTACAACTTGTTCTCAGAGATCTGTTTAAATTTGTAACTTTTAAAAACCTTAAATGAACCCTCTTGGCTTTCAAGCTACAACGGTGCGTAGCAATATGTTAGACAGGGATGGAAATCGAAAATGATTCTGTGAAACCTACTGTGCCCATATGGCCTCAGAAATTTCTACATGAACAACATTAGACTAAAAGCTCTTGGGACAGATAAGAGCCTTCAGTGGGGTTTTTTTTGAGTTCCCAGATAAAAAAGACGTTGTGTTTCATTTTTCAAACTCAAAGCAGAGAGCTTTATTATTCAACTAGTTCTAAAGCTCTCAAGCAGTAAAAAAACCCACCCCAAAACCAAACCTAAAAAACAGCCTAAGAGATTTGTTACTTACACAGGGCAAGAAAAAATTATTTTCCAGTATTTTTCAGAAAAATTCTCACTATGGAAAAAGAAGAATTACAAAAATAAAAAGCCTGCTCCCATCAAATGTTATCCCTTAATAGTTTTCTTAATCGGAATTCTGTTCCATACAAGCATCACCCTGTTATTTGCACCAGAGGGAACGCTAAACACACACACAAAAAAAGCAAAGCAAATTGACTTACTGCTTCCAGAGTCTTAATGGTACTGAGTTTTGTAATCAATCAGTCGGAACTAAACATTTAAGCATTATATCACTGTGGGGTGAAGACGAGCCAGTATTTGTACTGGATATATTCTAGTAGCTTTGGGATCAGTAATATGGAGAAAGTTATTATTATGCTCATCGAGGAAAGCCAACTGGAATTTTGCTTATTTATCAAGAGGAGGCCAATAACCGAACTGTGATTACTTTTCACAAGGTGCTATTTCCATCGCTGCCAATTTTGAGTAAAGCAAGTGCAGGGAGAAAGAAACACGTTACAAAATCTTCCACTTTTGAAACGGCATCCCAAGTCTCACACCCACCTTGCAGCAGTCTTCCTAGAAAACAAGCAGAAGATTTTTGCTGAAATGCAAATCCATTTACCAAATTGCACATCACTCACTTATGCAATATTAATTTAAAAAAAAAAACAAACAAACTAAACCAAATCACACCAAACTCACTCAATGGTTTAAGGTGAACAGATCTTCTCTTCCACCTATTTTTGCAAAGGAAGATGCTGTTTGTCTTTTCTCTTGACTCAAATAAGCTACTTGTTTGTTTCAGCCCTGCTCCTGGGCATTTACCTCTAGGCATTAGGAGCAGCTCTACCATTCTCAACAGTGCGCTTTGAGGCCAAAGAACCACATCAAAATACAAAATAAGGAAAAAATAATCATGGTAAATATCTGCAGTTTCATACGTCCTTATTTTGACTCTGATCTCTTTCTCTCAAACACACCCAGAAGACTAAAGCGAAGGGGGGAGATCTATTGTCATGTAAAAGTCTCCTTGAAAGTAATTTTCAGCACGTCTAAAGCAACTAAAATTATTACTCTATGAGAGAAAAAATAGAGCAGAAATGGAAACTGGAAACAAACCTTCACAATATTTAAATACACACTTTAAAGAAGTCTTTTTAAGCTGTTTTAAAAGTTGCATTTTGGGACCCCTGTTGATTTCTTCTGTGAAAATTGACATGATAGAAAAAGCAGCAGACTCCCCGCTCTTTTTTTAAAAGCAAACAAAACAAAACAAAAAAACAACCAAACAAACAAACAAACCAAAAAACCAAACAAAAACCAAACAAACAACAAAAAAAACCAAACCACAAACCACAAACATCCCTTTCTTTCCGCTTTTGTTCGAACACCTGGCCTATAAAATTCAGTGACAGAACCTTCCCTGGGGTGCAGTTTTTTGTAGAAAGCTAACAAAACTTTTAAAAGTATGGGGTTTGTGCTTTTTTCCTCATTGGAGCTTACACAGCTTTATTTTAAACTTCTTCCATCTGTTTGTCTGGCTCAGCCACGGGTACCAGGGTGTTTAAAGCTGTATCACTGGCAACCCAGCCAAAATATTCCAGCCGGAGGAAGAC